>JAVJGG010000005.1:22740125-22796916 GCA_035590195.1 Aviceda cuculoides
TTCAAGGCCAGGTTGGATGGGGCTTTGAGCAACCTGGTCTAGTGGAAGGTGTCCCTGCCCATGGCAGGGGGTTGGAAGTAGACAATCTTTAAAGTGCCTTCCAAACCATTCTATGATTCTATGAAGTGGAAAAAAGTGATGCGTATGTATGCTCTATGGGACCACCACCTTAACTAGAAGACAAATCTGAAAAGTACATGTAACATTGAAAGACTTCGTCATGGTATTAGGATCAAACTATGATTTTTGGAGCTTAAGACTGTAATCCTGGAGAAAAGGACAATTATATTTACGTATTGTGAAGTTTAGATTTAGTGATGCTGAGGGAAGCCCTGGAAAATCTAATGTAGCTTTTATCTGTGTTCAAGTGGACTAGATGTATTAATAGAGAAAAATTCTATCAAGGGCTTTTAATGACCATAAAGACACCTTCTCTCAAAAAGTCTTTGAGCTGGAGATATTGAAGGCTGGGACAATGTGCCAGCACGTTTACTCTGTTGTTCCCCTCTTCCATTATGAGTCATAGCCAGAAAAGGGACTATCAGGCTGGATAAACCTTTGGTCAGACCCATAACAGCTTTTTTTCTGTAGAGATTCCTTTGCAAGTGGAAATCCAGTGGGCTCTGTTAGCAAGATTTAATTAAACTGACAGCTGGCATGGAACTTTCAGCTGCACATGTGGGGAGGAAAAAAAAAAAGGGAGACTGTTCCATATAAAAATATGGAACTAAGTCCTTCTGAGGAGATGCAAAAAGGATCCTTTCCTGTCATGCATACAATTTTATTAGAAGGGACACATTTCCTCCATTTTGGCCTTCAGTCAGAATACTAACATGCCTTTTTCCTAGTCCCTTCAGTGACAAACAAAAAATTTATTCTTTGAACTTACTTCATTTTTCTTCATTAATTATCAACAAACAGGTGTTTGCTGCTCATATGTGGTCTAAGAAGTGCTGGTGAGAGTTTTCATATCTCTGTGAAGTTACTGTGAAATAAGCCAGGGGATGAATTTATGTTCAAACTCCACTGTAACTGTTCACTGTAACTGTCCAGGTACATGCTGTTTCCCTCTAATGAACAGGTTTCCTTTCTGACAGAGTAGAGTTATCCATCTCTTAGTGGGGTGGAAATCTGCATACCCAACCTTACATTAGAGTACCTTTTTTTCAGTTATATCCTCTCTGGGAAAACTGATTTTGAGTGAGTCATTTAAGTCCCATTGTACTGGTTCATTCTTGGAAAGGATGATCCTGGCTTTGTAGACAGAAGTACCTGAGGAGACTTGGAGAGAGATTTTCTGGACATGGTGAGAATGTACTCAGTGGGAAAATAGCAGGAGACTGTGGTATAAGTAAAATATTTTCTTATCTTCTCCCTTGCTAGTCACTAGTCATTAGATTTAGCACTTCAGAAAAGCTGGGCTTCTTTCTGGCTAGCTGTGAGAATGAAATCTAAGTTATCTGTTAAGACATAGTCTTGATTGTTTCTCAGAATTTACAACTCTGGCAGCTAACTCTACATACGTGCCCTTGTGCTGTCCTTGTTTTGGATAGATCCTTGCCTGTTTCATTTCACTGCCTCTGTTTGAGGGACCTAGGCTGACTGTATATTCTCCAGTGCCATAAGCATCATGTCACTGTGCCTTTTTTAAAAATGGACAGACTCTGTTGGCTTTGATTTTAAATGATGCACTCACTGTGCCCACGTCGAGCTTGGCTTGCAATGCCAATCTGAGACATGTAACTTGGAGGAAAGCACAGCAATGCTGTGAGAGCAGGAATTCAATTTAGGAAGTCCCATGTGGGATTGCCTCTGGACTTTTATCATTGGCAGCATTGCCCTTCAGCGTTTAAAGGAGTGACCTGAATGTAGCAGCCACACAGATGGTTAAAGGTGATTTCTAGGACATTAGTATATTATTTTCCAATACGTAATCAGACAGCCTCAGAGAAGCCAACCAGTGGCTAATTTTATTGTACATAGTTTTGCAGTCTTGATGTCTTTTTCCATATAGGATTTTACTCCAGACATCTCTGTAGCATTGCAGCTGTTGGAGTCTCTTTAAGTGCGTGGCAGACATATTTCCTTCATTAAATATTTTGGGCCTGACTACAGCTGTGGTGATGGTGAGGAGACTAAACATTCCTGTTCTTTGTCACATAAGACAGTGTAGGATAGTGTCCTTCTTATGGGACACAGGAGAGGTATGGTATGGGACAAAGACATAGGTTCTATGCAGCACTGTATAGAACCTCTCCTGCAACACTGTATAGAACCTCTCCTATGTATATTTTTTGTGGATTTTCTCATCTGGAGGGAGTTTCCAGAGAATAATGCTATATTGGGAATGTATATGTTGGCTTGGAGATAGGAGGCTAACAGAGAAGCTGAAGACCCATAGTGTCCCTTTTCTGCTCCTCTGCTCCCTACCAATTGCAATCTCATGCTTCATGGATTTTTTGTATGCAAGAGATGAATCTTAAAGCAAGTGAGTAGAAGTTTCACAGGGGAGAAAAAGATTGTGAAATTATGAGTGGAGAATGGCTGGACTTCGGCCACTAGGATTGCTATGCACAGTTTACTTCGTATGGAAACCCTGCCAATAATTAGTTTATTTATCAAGAAGTAAAGTCATCTTTGTGAACAGGGCTAACCCAAGCTACTAATCAATTTATGGTTTTACAAAAACTGAGATGAGTTATATTTGGACACTGACATCCTCTAGGTATTGACCCAGGGAGCCCAGATCTAAAGCCTGAAGTTGGAGCATGTCTCACAGGCTGTACACAGATGTCTGGTATGGGATGCAGCAACCTCACGTGCACATGCCACAGTGTGGAAATGCATAAGCATAGAAAGCTGACTGTGCCCGACTTGTCCTGTCTTCTTGTAGAGAGATTATTATACACAGGGGCTCGGGTGTCTTAAACTGTTGTGTGCATATATATGTATTATGTTGCTTTCTTTCATTGGAATTAAATTTATCCTCAGACAAGCTATCATTAGTGCTATTCTGCAGTTCATCTCTCTCTTTTTTCCCTCCTGTATTCCTTTTATTTTCATTTTTTTGGCTAATCTGTGTTTAAAATAAATCAATCCATCTGTACAGAAAACAAATACAAGAAAAGAGAAGGCAGAAGTTGTTTGTGCTCTTCAGGGCTGTTGCTTGCTTTTTACTGTTGAAAATTATTTCCTTCTGCTTTTCTATCCTTTCATCACTGGAAACTTTCTAAATGGTGGCAAAGGTATTCCTAATGAAACTGCCTTTTCAAATACTAAATTCAGTGGAACTTGGTACATCTTTGGCTGATTGTGATCTTTCTCATACGCAGAAAAATAGTCTTGAAGTTGTGGTATTTTGGCTGCTATCAGAATTCAAAATTTGAAAAAGTTAAAACTTCAATATTCAAATTTCTAGTAACTTTTATTGAGCTCTTCTGGAATTTGAAAACATGTTTTAGTTGAATATTTCAATGCAAACTTTGGAAGATCTGTAATTGTTCCTCTTCTCTTTCTTTTGGAAGAAGTAGATGTATTTCACTGATGAAACTTCTTAAATAAGCAGAGCAAGAAAGTTCTTTGGAAGTCTGGAGAATAAAGGATTCATTCCTACTGCATATTTTTTCCACTTTGAAATTTGACAGTGGTTAATCATAAAGCATTGCAAACAAAGGTATATTATTATTTCAGCACGAGGCATTTGCAGATTTTGTTTTAGGATCAGCACTATTATTTGTGCTTTACACTGAACAATGAGTGATTGTAGCACAGCTCTCCAGTCCTTACTTGCTTCGTTATCTTCCCTTTGTCTTCTATGTTGTCTTCATTTTATATCCTCACTTGCTATTTCATCAAGTAATATAGGGTGGGTTTTTTGTTACTGCAAGGTGGAGTTTCTTTCTCATGAGTCCATGGGGCTAATCATATGTCTTTATTCAAGATTTAACTTAGAGTAAATTGAAGTACCTTCATTTTCCCTCCGTTACATCTTCTGACAGATTTGATGGGCAATACATTTCAGAATTAGTTAATTTTGAAAACATGTATTTCTGCATTTTTCTTTTATAATGAATGAGATAGAAGTTCTCTATGGATAACAGATTTTTGTCTGGTATAATTTTTGATAGCTTTTGGAAAAAGAAAAACATAATGAAGGATGCTTAAAAATGTTGTATGTGATAGAAGAATTGCATGAAATTATTGAAACCATATGATCAGATGAATAGCATAGACACAGAAAAATCCTTCAGGTCCTTGATGAGATAGTTTGTTGATCAAAGTTCTATGTGGAGACTAGATGCACATTAAAATAGGCTTTTATTTCAGCTTGTATTAGCAGCATAATGGTGTCCGCTACTGTGCAATGTTCAGTAAAAGTAATTTTATACTTAGTGGTTATAGTCTTTTTTATGTAATTGGTTTGGGGTTTTTTTTTTGCTTCATTGTCTACAAAATACGGTAGATCTCTCTAACATTTTATTAGAAGGGGGTGAGCTGCAGACATCTTTTGGCAGTTACTAGACACCTTCAATACATAATCTATCACAAAGCAACTACTTCCTTCCATTTCTTTTACAGCTAATGGTGATTTCCTGTAGCACAACTGCCGTTTTCATGGAAGGAGCTGGGTCTAGATTTTTCTAATTTTAAAACATTAAAATCTAGGCAGAAACAAAGCTTGAAGAGCACATGCAAGATTTCATTTCTAGTAGGACGAAGAAGGGTACAGCTCTGTGGCAAGGATAGAACTGTTGTCCAACCACCTTCGAGCATTTGATTTGTTCCCTATGTCCTGAGCCTTCCTTCACTTACAGACATATTGCTTTTCACCCATTTGATAGCAACATAAGTAAAAGTATCCAGATTTCCCCTTTATTGTAGTGTACTGTTAGCATATTTAATTTTGAACACAGTTGCATTTGTTCATTGGATACCACTGAGCAGCTTGGTTGAGGTTGACTGAGATCCATATATTCTGGCTGAGCCTTTCCAAGTTTGGCCAAGGAGAGTAAAAGCTCTTCTTTCTATTAGCTGCCATTCTTTACAAGGGGATTTTATATTAGCCGTGCACTTTGATGGAAAGAGCAGGTTCTTCTGTTTCTTCCTGCATGGATAACAGCTTTCTCCCATGTTTTTCCTTCTTTGATGTTAGGTAGAGCCTTTGTTCCTTTAGAATGTTAGTGAGAATGAAGCCATGTTTCTAGCATCTGAAAAAGGGATAGACAGGGTTAAATCCTGTCCAAGTACAACTACTGACAGACTCTGTAACAGCAGACTTTGATCCTACTTGCTGGTCATTTCCCAACAAGGCAAGGCAGTGCATTCCCACCATTTTAGGAATAGTAAGAATAGGCCTGAATCCAACCACTTATTTGAACTCCCATCCAGAATCCTTAGTCCGAATTTGAGATTTTTTCAGTGATTCAACTTACAGAGTTGCTACCTGTATTCTTACTGAATAAGGACTTTATTTTTTCATGAATAAGGACTGAGAATACATAGTAGATGTATATGCTTGTGTATGATTTACAAGATAACATTAATTCAGCAGATTAATCTGATATTTGTGTCCTCAAACAAGACAGATGTGAGTAGTTAGACATTTAGTAAAAGTAAACATTGCTGTATTTCTGCAATTTGTTTTATATGTACATAGATGGTACCTTTCATCCAAGAACATGTAAGTACTTTTTCAGCATTTATTATACTCCAGAATTAAAACCATTTCAGTGTTTTTACTCTTGTCCCATCATTTCTGTATTGGTGTTACATGCCTTAAAGCAGACTAAAACATGTTCAGTTTTCAAGCTCTCTTCTATTGCATGCATAGGTCTTCTGAACACTGTCCTGCTTCTTCCTTCAGCTCTAAGTTCTCAGGCCCATTGCAGCCCTCTAAGCGTGTCTCCTGGTTAGTCACTTTTGACCTGATGCCTTTTTTACTCTAGGGCTTTATGAATTAAAGCTAATTCTTCATCCCAACAAGAAAAGACTAATTAGCAGATCCACTCAGTCCTAGACTTCTCAAGAGATATTTTACCACTTGGTATTAAACACATAGAGACACGAGGCTCCTGTCTTCGACTTTGTTCTCTGATCCAAATCTCACAACACAGTGCCACAGACTTTCTTAAAGCTACAGTAGCTGTGTAGCCGACTTTAACTCAGTTACATTTTTAGAATTAAGGTAGGCTTCTGTAGGTTTATTTATGTGGAAGGCTATGGAGTGCCTCTTGTTCACTCACTAACTCATTTCTTTATTTTACTGCTGCATTATAAAAGAAGTATTGCTGATTCTTAATATCGCTGTATCTTCAGCTGGTGTAAAGAAACATAAAGACCTGAAGCAATATACAAGACTTAGCTTTATTCTTTTCATATTTTATAACCCTCAATGGTAAGAAGTCAGCAGATCAAGTTCATTAGTATTTTTAGGTCTGAATGGTGTTCTTACCCAAGTGTCCAGCTCTCAAAGTACTTTAAAGTCAGATAAATACAGTTAGGTACTAACATCAAAATATATCTATGAATTTTGCAAATGTAGCTTGCAGTCTAGATACCTAATTAAATAAACTCAGCCTTCCTAATTTGTGTAAGAGAAGGTTACTTAACTTTTAACTTAATCACATAACTTAATAGTGTACAAGTTGTTATGTTTGGAAGAATGAGGGAGACAGATGTCTGTTTTTGATCAAAAAGCTGTAACCAGACACAGTTGTTGTAAGCTGAAGTTAGAAACATTAAACTGATGAAAAGGAACTTTTTTTTTTTCCCAGTAATGAGGATTATAAATCATTGGAGAAACTTCTACAGGGGTGTGGCATGCCCTTCATACCTTGAAACTTTTTTTAGCTATATACACTTTAGCCCAGATGGAAATCTGCTGGTTTCAGACATTATAGGTTAACATTCTTTGACTCACTATGCATGGAACCACTCAGAAATTATATTTCCATTTCACTGGAAATTCTGATATACTGAATTCTGAAATACTGAATTTTTCCATAGTGAAAATAAAATATTTACTTCTCAAGTGTTTAACTTTTTTGTCTCAATAATGTTTATGTGTCATCTTGTATTGACTGAATAAAAAAATCAAAAACCCCTCAAAATGATACATTTGAAATAAAAAAATCAAATTTATATTAATGTTTTAATATTGCTAAGATAAAAGGAAAAAAAAATCAACCAGTATGTCTTTTCGTCCTTTAGAATTTTGTCAAACAAGTGCAAAATATTTCAATTTTAATGAAACTGCCTTTCCAAAAGCTATCTTAGGCGTTTGAAAAAGATTCTGATCAACCTTAAGCGTGGAAGCGGCCAAAGTAGATGATGACGATTGTCTCTTTGGGCCTGAAAGAGACAATCTTTTTTTCTTTTAGTCTAATCCATGAACAGAGCTCTTCATATATGATGTCATCTCTGTAAGATAATCATGACTTGGAAGAGAATTTCAGCTTATTCCTGCATGGCTGAAGTCAGCGTGGCTCCTGACGACAATTTCCATGAAAGCAGACTAGGGTCTTTGAGCACAAGGTTGTGAGTGAGCACTCAAGCAATGTTACCATGGGTTTAATTTTAGTTTAGGCGTGCTATGTGGAGAATTTATGCAGCAAAACCCATTACCTCCATGTGCAAGATTTTGTTGTTGGAGGCTGTGAATCGATATTATATTTGCTTTCTGGGGATTAGGTTTACCTACAAGATTCCCTGTCAGAAGTGATTCCTTCTTGATTTTCATTACAAATTTGGGCTTATAATTTCATGTAGAGAAAACCACAGAGTTCTCTTTTCCCAGTTTCAGACAAAACTTAGCTGACAGTTATTTTGTTTCACTTCAAATTTGAGACTATTTTTTGACAGTCACGTTCAAGCTCAAACATCAGAAATCAAACTCAGACTTACCTTCATTAAAATTAAGTAAGTCTTTACATGCAAACTATTTTGATAGTTCAAATTATGAGAAAATAATTATTTGACAACTAGAGATAACCTAAGCTAAATAACATATGCCTAATTTTAAGAATAATTCCCTGATACTAGACTTTGGTTAAAAGAATACATAAAGATGGAAATAATTGCTTTCGCCACCAACATTCTGGAAGATAGCAAAAAGCAGAAGGGATTTTTTTTTTTTTTTTTTTTATTCCAATGAATACACGAAAGCTGTGGCTATTTTATGACTATGAAGAAGCAGCAGCGTGTCCTCACTTATAAAAGCAGACCAAAAAGTTTCAGAATGAGAAAATTAATCACTGTTGCTATTTTTCTTAGGAGGCATGATTAAAAGTCAGGTTCCACTGCCTATGTGCAGCATTTAAGTGCAAAGGAGGTGACTGAAGGCGATCTCTGAACACCATGATAACAGTAAGAAACATGCAAGGGAAAAATAGGACACCAGCCTACCATTAAGATCAGGCAGTCGAGGACAACTTAACTGAAAACAGTCCTTTATATCACTGCTAAAATATTTAAAATAAACAGGGTGGGGAGTGGAATAAAATAATTTTAAACTGAAGATCCCAGTGGGGAACCAATTATCCTGAAAGAGGAAAGGTTATATTTATTTAGAAATAGATGTTTTTACAAAGTCCAACCCTTCTTGTGCTGGGGTTTCATTTCCTGCCTAAACATAGTTGTAAGGAATGTTATAACCTCCTGTGTCATCTTCATGATGCTGAATACACCCATAGGGGTTTGTGACTTGGGACCATTCACTGACTGTACTTGGAGGTGAACTGGTGATGTTTATGCCTGACTCACCTCTAGAATTTTTTGAAGCAGCCATTTGCATCTAAACTCCCTAAAACATCAAATCCAAATCTTTGCTGCTACTCAGGCCCATTAGTATTGACAATTTTAGAGAAATGGAGGAAAGAATAAGGGCCATATTCAAGTAGATTTACTTTCAGAGAAAAATATGTCCGGTAACCACAGGCCAGGGTTTGAGTTCACACTATGAGTTTGTTATAAATCAGAACTGATGTTACTTTGAAAAAAACAATTTGAAAATCTTCTAGAATTTAGCCATTTTTGAAATTTATTTTCATAACCTAAGTTTTCCTGATCTTTATAAAACAAACAAAAATAAGGAGGGTCTCTTTTCCTCATTAAGGATGTACCTGGCATGTAGCTGGAAAACAGAAAATAGCAGTATATTTCTTTTTTCATATTATGCCTCTGCAAGTTCTGAATCTGCAAGTAGGAAGAGCCATGTTTTCCCAGAGGGAGAAATTCATACCCACTGTGATGATAAAAAAAGACATAGCTGTGAAAGCATTGCAACAGCTGACCAGTAAATGTAAGTGGAGAGCAATTTCAGTTGCATTCTTTTGGCCACAGATTGTTTTGAAGTTCGACTGGGCATCCCATATCCTTTATGAACTAGTTATAGAGTGATTCACTGTGAGGAGGAAAATTCCTCTCTCACAACCCTCCAGATTTCATTCTTTTCAGGATTTTTTTTTTTGCTGGATATGTGATTTTTACCCATTCATAAACGTCTCTACTACAGATGAATTTTTCTTTTAGCCTCTCACCTTCAAGACTATGAAAGCTGGCTTTCATTTACACAAATAGCACTAAAAAGTCAAAGGATGAAAAATGTGTTGTTTGTGCTTTTATTTTTAAACGTGCAAAAAAATCCCCCAAAACCCAGTAGGTTTGGTGACGGTGAGAATATCCTTTGCGGTTATTTTCCGTCAGGTGCTGGTGTTAATGGAAGCTGTATTGGTACATTCAGAACTGTTTCTTCCAGGGGAAGAAAAAAAAATACTGTTCAGAATGGAAGTATAAAATAACAGATCTCTCTTGCTTCATGTCACCTTAGAGACAGACTCTGATGACTGAAGCCAATAGCCAGTGGTCTCATATGGAGCCAGAGCTGGTTTTTTTTTCTTTCTTCCCTTTCTATTTTAGAATTAACATCTGCTTTGCCCATGATTTAAGTATCTGTGTGAGTGCATGTGTTTGTGAAATATGCATGGCTCTGTGCCTGTGAATACATACAGGAATGCAAAAGGACAGGTTTAAAAGGAAGGGGTGAATTGTATTTATCAAAATGTTTTGTGTTCTTTAGTGGTTTCACTAAGTGCCTTCTAATTTTTTTTTTCCTAAAGGAATGAATAAAAAGAAGACCCAACAAAAACATTTCCAAAAGACCTTTCTAAAACACTAAAATAAATGAGAGAGACTTTGATCTCTTAAAGGTTCTTAGTTTTGAGAAGAAAAGCTCATGACTGTAGCTGACTTGTTAATGAAAAAGCATCATCAACCTGCTTGTGCAATAAAAACATCTTTGTCATAAATATTAAGGGATTTTGAGAAAATGCATTTTTACTTAAAGGAAAAAAGACACCAATGTATGGACTCAAAATGCAGAATGCTTTTGTCTGTTAAAAGCTTATAACAAAATCTCTCATCCTCCATTATGCTTTAGTGTATTGGATACTTAAGTGCCACTTTTGTCCATTCAGAGTGAAGTATTATTTAAATTATTTAATTTTAAAAATTATTTTCTTTCTATTACCTTACATGAAAAAGTATTGCCACTATTGACTGAAGAATTAGCTGTCTTTGCAAGAGTAAGTGAATTGTTTGCTGAGGTATTTGGTGAGCTTCTGAGGAAATGAATGGGTATTTCCATACTGCAGTTAGTTGGTGACTGCAACTAAGGAGGCGTACTGGAATGAGATTTTATTTAACTAGATTTGGACATGAATAGCAGTAAAGATGCCATGACATGGAATTCAGTGGGAGCACAGAGCCTGCAGAGGGCTCAGGTTCTTATTCACAAAGCTAAGCTACTCTAAAGTCCGTATAGCCACATTGGTGATCATATGGTTTCTTGGGGTAGTTAAGTGAAGGTGGGTCTGGAAAGAATGCAGGGCTGCATGCAGACCTCCTGGTTACAGTACTTTGGCATTGAGGAGACATTTACATTTTGAAGAATTGTGTCTTGAGAAATTTGATCTTCAGTGTGTAATTATATCTTCCTAGGTGTCACTCCCTGTTGACTCATAATCTAGAAAATTATTATTAAGGGCATCTAGGGATACAGAAGAGGATGGCAGCAAGTTGGTTGTAGTTTAAATAATAATGCCTAAAAATTCCTGATTATCAGCATCAGTGAAAGCCCCATACAGAACAGTCACTTACCGTATTTTTCTCTAACATTCAAATTTCATAGCATCCAAATTTATCAAATAATGAACTGTCTGCTTAAAAAGAATGTCTTGCTGGATTCACTGTCACAAGGCTACCCTGATCTTTGTCAACAGAACTTGAGTGCGAAGCATCTCGTTTTTAATACCTCTAGCAATCTTCATGCTGAATTAGGTTCCTGGCAATTGGAACAGGCTTTCAATATAACCAGGTGTAGATTTTCTAGACTTTCAGTATAACCAGGGGAAGGACTGGAAGAGGAGGAGAAAAGCAATTGTCTGGTTTTCCTCATTTGCTCTTGCATCATGTGCTACTGTCAGAAGTGTGCAGTCTCCCGTCAGACTGCGGCTGTGTCTGCCTGCGACAGCACCCCTGTGCGTTGCAGGAGAGTTTCTTACTGAGGCTTCTTCTGAGTCGCTGACATCTGTTCTCCTGCTTGGAATAAGAACTCTGCCTTCACATATTTCTGTAATGTCTTCTGGAAACTTTCCACAGGCCTGCGTTAGAATTTTCTTGGCCTAGTGACCAGTCACATACAATTTATCTTAAAAAAAGAAAATGTCTACTTGAAGGCAGCTGCGAAAGTCCTGCCAGGTAGGACTGGGTCCCAGATGTGCTCTGGCTATTTGTCTTGAGCTTTTTCAACAATGGAACAACGTGATTTGTGATGAAGCTGCCATGAAATAACTGACTTGCAATGATGTATACCAAGTCAGGTGAGGTGTGCCTCCTTATGCTAAGAAACAGATAGCTTGCCAAAGCAAGCGCATACATTGATCCCTTCCCCTTTTACAATCATAAGGCTATTTATATACATGGGGAGATAAAATAATTCAGAGGGTAAACTGGTTCTGAGTAGTATGGTTGTCATCCCAACACTAAACACATTTGAACTAAAAACTGCCTCAGCTTTTCTGATACAAAGACAGTCCCCTTTCTTGTGTATCCTACTCAGATGGTCCATAATATAGTGCTGGATCCTGGCTGGGGTAGGAGAGAATATGGGCCTTGTATTTACATTTATCTTAATTTTTCAGTCTTTGCTTCAGGAAATTAATCTGTTGGTGCAAGTTTACTACCAAGTCTGCTTGCTATTTTCCAAATACACATTCAACATCACTTCTGACACCCATCTCCGCATACTTGAGTATTTAATGGTTTACAATTAGCATGCCATCTTGTGATTTCAGAACCCATGAGAGCTAAAATGAATATTTATCATTACAAAACTACCAAAAGTTTAACCACCAAAATGATGCAGGTACTACATTCCCTTTTGTTTTATTTTTTCATTGGTAGAATTGTTGTAAGAGCACAAAAAGAGAGAAAAAAGCTCATTGATCCAGTGTACTGACAATATCTTCAAAATGTACCATTTTTTTGTTTGGTGATAACCTATTTCCCACAAGCTGTGTTACACAGAGCACCTGTAAGCAACACAAGCTTAACACGGAACAGTTTGTTTAAGATGTGATTTTTATCACAATGGAGAAAACAAGTCAAAAACATATTATTGTAAATCAGGTCTGGTTATGTCCCCGCTTTAAAAGCGCACGAGTTACCAGCTGCTGACCACGGTGCAGGGTGGCTGGACTGAGCCCCTGATGGTGAGCGGGGCAGCTCCTGCCGTGAGCCTGATTTCCAGCTCCCACCTCTGCTCTCCTCTTCATCGTCCCCTGGCCCCAGGTGCTGGATATCACACTTGATTGCTGCTAGAAGACAAACGGATTCTTATCATCGCTGACACAATGCAGTTCATATTAACTGTTTTATTCCTCAAATCAAGCTCTGGGATTACTGAGTACAACCTTAGTTTTACAGATCTGAGAGTAGACAAAAGAGGCTTAGCACAATTTGGTGCTAAGGGGTTGTTTTTTTTTTTTCCCAGAGTGGTTGAAGAACTACTTTCCATCAGTGCTATCGTAACATCTTTAACATGCGTGACAGATACAAATGCTTAATTTCATCTCCTGTGTCATACACTAGTTAGGCAATGGGTACAATAGGAGTGGGTACAGTTACTTAATAGTATCTGTTCCTAGTTGAGCTACCTGAAATGAGTAAGTCTATCTGAGGCTTTTCTTGGTCTCAATAACACCTTTTAGTGCAGCCTTCTCTGGAGCCTGTTCATAAGTCCTTTTAGTTGACTAAGTTTGAACACAACATTTCCTTTTCAGTAAGAACATAGCTCTAATTTACTCATACAAATGTTAGATAATCATAATTTTAGCCAAGGGAAATTTAGGCCAATGTATTTTTTTAGGTACATCCCCAGACAATGAAGGGTAACAAACATTTGGGAAACCAGCAACAGGGACAAGCAGTCATCATGCCAAATCAGTCAGAAATGCTGACAGGGCAAAACATGTAGACACTATTTGTTCTTACGATTCATAGCCATAAATCCTTGAGGGGCATTAGATGCTTGAACCATCTGCCCTTTGGCACCTCTGCAGCAAACCCTAAATCCACTGGTATCTCATACGAGACATCTGTTCTCAAACCCTATTTCTTCTTGATTTGGGGAAATCTCTTTTGTTCACACGTCATAAGATTATCCTAACTATTGGCCTTAAAACCTGTCCTTTTAGTACCTCTGCTAGCTATTTTGGAGGAATAATTATTCCTTACTCAGTTTGCTGGCTCCCAGGAATCCTTTTCTTAGACACTCATCCCTCTCGGTGTCTGGGCACTCAGCCCAGGCTGTGGATTTCAAAGGCAGCAGGGTGCTGAGAGGTTAGACACCGTAATGTTGTAAGTACCTTTGCGGATCTAGCATTTCATCATTAGCTGAAAATTGATACTCTGCTATTTGTTTGAGCAACAGCTGTATATGCAATATATAGATAAGGGTGTACACAAAGTGTTTTGTGTGTTGGAGATAAGTTACACAATTCATTATAAATGTAGCAACAAGGCTGAAGTGCATTTTATTTTGTTCCTATTTGTACTTAACACATTCTTCAATGTAGAGATGCTAAGATGCACAGTACAGTCATGATTGAACTTGCTGCTGCAATGATGGAATGGTGTTTCTTCTACACCATTTTGATGGAAAACAGCTTTTTTAGATACTGCAGTTTTTCACTGCTTGATATCCATTCCACACAGATTGTAGATGGCTGTACATAATGTATTATATATATGCATTTTGTAATATTTGCATTTGAGTTTTATGTGGAAAGAATGTTTTTTTCCTAAGGGCCATTGCATGAATAGAAATGGTTGAAAAATGCACTCTCAAAATTTATGAGGTAACAAATTATTCCTTTATGTCATTTTTTTAGGATCTGTTTTACTTTTTGTGCCTGAATGACTTTGGGGACAGTTGAAGAGCTTGTCATTGTTTTTCAGTTGTTTTTTTTTTAACAGTGAATTGCTGATTGTTAAATTTACAGGATGTCTGCTAAATATTTCTCTTACTTTTCACCTGTTACCTGAGAAAGAGGTTGTAGTAAAGGGCTTTGTGAGTGTCTATCACAATAGCTTAATACCAGTTTAGAGAATTGGCTAAAGCTTCTCATAATACAGTGTCCATCTTTTCATTACTGGATTGTCAAAGATACCTGGTGAATGTGAGGGTCACCTGCTGTACGGGGTCATCTGTTGTTGTTGGCAAATTAGCTGGCCGTCATGGGGAGCCAGGCTGTTCATAAAAACTGAAGAAATGTATTGCCAGAAAAAGGCACTATATTCCATTTTAAAGCAGATAAGAGTAAATTATTTATATCTTTATACTATTTATAGATTGTAAAGAAATATGTACAAACAATTTTTGTTAGAAATGGCAAATGTTCTCATTTGCAAATATTATTTCTTTCATGTAAAGCAGAGAATTCAGGATAAATCTGTACTGTAGTATGCATCTTTCTATCTAATAAAATAATAATATAACATCCCAAGAAATTGATGCATAGCTGAAAAAGGTGATATGTTTGCCTGTCACAAACTGGCTGATTTAATTTGAAAGTTGTTATTTTTATGCTGGCAGTTGATAATTCCGTGCTTCATTTATGCCATGTCTAAACTTGATCCAAACTTAGGATCTGCCTGTGCAGAGAACTATTGAGGTCGATGAGATTCTGCAAAGGCAGAACAAAATCTGATAATGAATCCCCAGCATTTTCTAAATATTACATGGAATAGAACAGAATAGAATAGAATAAAATTACTATTTCAGTTGGAAGGGACCTACAATGATCATCTAGTCCAACTGTCCGATCAACTAAGGGCTGACCAAGAGTTAAAGCAGGTTATTAAGGGCATTGTCCAAATGCCTCTTAAACACTGACAGGCATGGGGCAGCTTTGAACAGTTCCCATTCATTGTTTCAGTAAAATAAATAAAAAAGGCTTTATAAATGCCTTCATTTTGTTTGTTTGTTTTGCTTAAAGATTAAGTACATTCAGCTTAAGAAAACTAACACAAGAGACCTCTGTAACATCTTCATGTAGCTCTACATCCCAAGCTGCACCTGGCTGGACCCTTGTTTTTTAATCAAATCCTATCACTGACAGTGTGTATCAACCTAATTCGTGAAGTACTTTGGAAAAACAGAAGGCTGGCATTTTAATAGGGAGGACAAGACTGTTGAGAAAGTTGGAAAGCCTCCCCATATACAACATAGCCATCTAACCGTGGCTTTCATTGTCTAATTGCCTTTAATACATAGACATGTATATGCCCCAAATGATCTTATACATCAGAAAATAAATACCAGTATTCATTAAAAATAGAACAGCTCTTTTAAAACACATTCTTATTCTTACCCACAGTGAAGGCACTCTTCAGTGTAGAAGTATTTAGATGCAGAGATGCAAAAATTATCATTTGCTTTGCCTTTCTCTAGTAACATGTCACTTTTTGTTAGAAATAAACATTTTCTCATTTTCTTAATTTTCCGGGTTTATTAATGATTAGATTATCCACAAAAGGCTCTTATTTGGGGAATAACAACAGGCGAGAGCAAATACTGGTGGGAGTTAGATATACTGATGCAAATCAGGCAATAGTTCTTAAAGAAAAAAATAATTAAAACAAAAATTCAGCAAAGAGTCACAGAAAGATCATCTATGGTATAGGACGTTGGTGCCAATCTGGACTCAGTGCTTCACGAAACAGGCTCAAGGAATTTCTCTCCTCGTGTGCTCAAACATAGATAACATTGTCATAACTGGGAAGTAGATAACCCTGCACTGGTGTATAAAAGCCATTAGAAATCACTGAGTTTCTGTAGTCATTTGTCCCTTTTTGCAGGACAGTTAAAATGTAGAGATTTTAATTAGCACTTTCCTCCTTCTGTCAGGAAGAGATATAAATATCATCTCTGAATTTGTGTTTGTTTGCTGATTAGTAATTTAGAATTTTCAATGACAACCCAAAGCCTCTTAAATAATTAAGACAACTTAATTGAATGTCATAATAACAATTAGAAGTGATCTGTATGTATTTGTTCATAAGAGAACTTTTCAAGTTCTCTACTTGATTCTGCAACCACAGCATTTATTGTTAACCTTATACTCTGCTGAAAAAGCAGAGGTATATGATAGTACCTGATACTGAAGAACCACATTATGAACATAAGATAACTGTCAAATTGTGGCTCCATGGTTAAATGCAATCCTGTGGCAAGGCTGGGTTCTCAGCTGCCACAATTGGGGGTAGGTCTGTGGAACTCAGTCCAGCTGAGCCAGAGTACCATGCTTGAGGGCCTGGCTCAGGATGTTGTTTAAAATTCTGTATAAAAAATAAAGTAAGAGGTAACTGAGTTGAACTCTTTAATGCAGCATTAAATGTGTAAGTTTGTACAGTGCATATTTCAAAATACATAGAAAAAGTAAATTTTGGCTGCGTTGCCTTATCTCAGATTAGCATCTTGTTTTCTTTGCCTACCTGGTTAAATATGGGTTATCTGAAGTATGGATATTTAATGTGTTAAAATTATTTTTTTTTTCTTTTAATTTTTTGCAGGAGGTGTTTGCATTGCTCAGTCACTCAAAATCCCTCGGGAACCAAGACCAGGAGAATTTGAAAAGATCATCAGGCGCTTGTTGGAAACTCCAAATGCTCGAGCAGTGATCATGTTTGCAAATGAAGATGATATTAGGTGCCTGTTTCCTAATTTTGTGTGTTAAAGATGTTCTCTCTTCACAGAGATGCTCAACTGGCTGGTGCAGAATAGGGTAACACAGGAGGTTTCACATTCAACCCCATGTAAAAAATCTTGGAAATCTGGTAATAAGAAATTGAGTTGCAGTCATACAGTGTGCTGGTACTTTATTCTGAGGAGAATCTAACCTGTTCCTAGTTCCTAAGAGTGCAGCTCCAATAGATTGCTATTTGGTGACTGAAAAGGAAGAAACCAATAAGAATGCTAGAAAAGTATGGCTAAAGACGAAACAAATTAACTTGTACAGTCCTGTATCTTGAGTTTATTACAGCTGTTGTTGAATATGCTTTAGACTGTGAAAACTGTTGACTGGTTAGTATGAGCTTACTTATGCATAGCCAGAATGAATGCTGGGTATTCTCAAGTTCTTTGTAAATGCAGTTTGTTTAATTAGTAATTTGTTGCTTATTTGCAGGCGAATACTGGAAGCGGCCAAAAAAGCTAATCAATCTGGACATTTCCTCTGGATTGGCTCAGATAGTTGGGGGTCAAAAATTTCACCAGTTCAGCAGCAGGAGGAGATTGCTGAAGGAGCAGTAACCATTCTGCCCAAAAGAACATCAATAGATGGTAGGAATGCACATGGCACAAACCCCTCATTTTCTGACAATGTTCAAACACCCTAGCTCTCTTAAAAAAAATTTTAAAAAAAAATCATGTAATCCTTGATTACAGGGAAATCAGGGAAACCTTTCCAACTAAGTAACCTGAGTTGGCCTGATCCAATATTCATTTAATAGCTCTGTTGAGATTAAGAGATGGTGAATGTGCAATTAGACAATCTTACAATTGTCTAATAGCAAGAGTATGCGTGATGGAGAGCTTCTTACCCATAACCTGGTGGTTCTTTGGGACAAAAAAGGAGAGTATTGGGTGGATGATAATGAGTCAGCTCATTCTCCTGGGAGGAGATTAGTCTAGGCTCTGCTTTCCTCTCCTAAACTTACTTTAAGAAGCCACTATATTATCAAAGTTTCTGACTTGGTGGATGAAGTGGAAGTTGTTGGTTTGAATCACCTTATTACCAGGAGGGTACTGGACATAGTAACATCTCTTACTGTCTGGGTAAGTGCTCTAAACTGGTAAACAATTAGAAAAACTGAGCACCTTTGGTGCTACTTGGAGAATTTAGCCACATGGAAACATTTGTGAAGAGCTTAATCCAGATGGTATGTGTTAGTCGTGATTTCATTATGGCTGCTGGGTTGTAGGGGTAAGGCTGGTGCAGAATCTGGTCAGGCTTAAGCAGGAATCTTTAGTTTCCCTACTGGGGTCATTAGAAGCAGAATTTAGGTGTCCTGGAAGCCCTCTGGTTCAACAGAGAGGTACCTGGTGATTTTAGGTGGCCTTGAAATGAAATTTATTTGGCTCACAATCTTTGACTAAGTAGTGATTATAGTTTGTGTAATTTGTTGTAGGTATTCCCAATTCTTTATTTGTTCATCTGTGTATTAAAATTTAAGCTATTTCCCTAACTATCTGCATTGCTTCTTTTTTTTAATTATAGAATTCTGCTGGAGCTTTACAGACTGTTTAACTGCTGTAGGTATTTAAAAAAATCTTGGTCTACAGCAAATATGGGATAATAATAAATACACTATTTTTTAATCCTTAGATACTACTATGCTCATAAAATATCTTATTATAGTAGTTGTAGCTAAAGCTTTTTGTTCTGATATTTATGCAAAACCTGTTAAAGGTCTCTAAATGACTATTTTTAGGCTGTATCATATTTTAATGCTTCTTTCACTTCTTTTAAATGTAGGATTTGATAGATATTTTCGGAGCCGAACACTTGCTAACAATCGAAGAAATGTCTGGTTTGCAGAATTTTGGGAGGAGAACTTTGGATGCAAGTTAGGATCACATGGAAAAAGAAATAGCAATATCAAGAAATGCACAGGTAACTATGAAAGTAAAACATTATCTGTAAGTTGTTTATTGGGGTGCAGGAAAGGAACTGCTTTCTTTTCGTCACTCTTTTGGCTCCCTTCAATTCTTCAATCCATATTATTATGCTGTAAGAAGTGTGGGGTTTTTTTGTTTGGTTTTTTTTTGGTTTTTTTTTTCCCTCCAACCTGAAGAAAAAATTCGTGGACAATGTTTGAGAAAGTTAGTAGTTAATTTGCACAAATCCAATGATGGTACAGATTTTGTTAAAGACCTGTGACTGTGGTTCAATTCCATTTATGTTTTCCATGACCCCCTCTCTCACTTCATCTATAGTTGTCAATATGATTTTTGTTGTTGTTGGTTAGTGAACAGGCACATCACAGCAATTCTCATATTGTTATCCCTCAAGTATATACAGAGAAAATTAAATTTCTGTTTAAAATATTGAGGTCCTGATGATAGGTCAAGTCATGAACTCCTGATTTAGTTTACAAACTGTGTTTGAGGATGGAGTAAAAATCAAATCAATATGTTCTTATTACTTGTCCTCATGTGAAAAGAACAGGATTCTATATTGTATTATAAAGCTGAAAGTCTTTATGAAGTTTGAGCAAAAACTCTGTGTGACTGGTACTGGTGTTCTCACACCTGCTTGCTCAGGCATCGTACCCAGACACAACTGTCACAACAGCTAATATAGCAGTTGCATCACTAGCTCTGAGTTACATCTCCCCTATGAGATGATGGCCTTTTGCTGTCCCTTGCAAAGTTTATTACAAGAGTGTTACCTTTAGTCTTCTGTGACTACAACAGACTGTTTATATTACTTTTTGTGTAGATAGTTTATGCCTAATGTCAAGGCTCCCACTGTCATTTCCTTAATTACCACTTCCCCCTCTACCCCCCCCAGCATTACTGGTAGTGACCACTGTCTCTGTGACTAGTGGCAGCAGCAATACCCAATTTTCTGCACTACGTACATAAGTCGTCGATGTGCCTTGATTTTCCTGGGAGTGTTTTCATTCACCAAATAATATTTTCTACATGGAACACGAACATTTTTGTTGCCTTGCTGTTCCAAGATTTTTGGCTGCCTGGTGACACTGTCATGCAGCCTTGTTATGGGGGTGCGCTTCCAAACTTTCTGCAAACAAAAGCTGCGTGCCAGCACCCCACTTCTCCTGGGTTTGTCAGACAGACATACCCTGCAGTTTTCAAGCACAGGCACCTTTAGTCCTGCACTTCCTGAACCATCAGATTTATTGTATGTGTACTGCGCCTTTGATTCAAAGACTTACTGCACTGGCCTTTGCAATGCACAGACGTATCCTGCAGAGAAGTATGAGAGCCATGCATGCTCTCTGTCATTTAAACAACGACGCCTTGTCTTCTGCCTTTTACCACATGCTCCACAAAAAAAAAGGATGATATTCAGTTCCTCGCTGAGCTAAATGATAGCTCATTACTCTAATCCTTTACTCCTTGGCCTTGATTCATATAGCAGGAAGTCATGGATGGGTAGTTACCCATGTCTGGGAAGGGATTATTTTGTTTTTACTGTTTTAAGTGGAAAATAGATGCTTTTTTGAAGTTCTTCAGGTGGAATGAGTGCTGTATGTGCTGTAGTTTGGTAAGCTCTAAATGTTATCACAGATGGTTGTATGACTTGTCTCAGCCTCATCACATCTGTCAAACTGAATTACCAAGTGAAAAGTAGTGTATAAAATGCATAGGCCGTATCTTGATAGATTCAAAGTAATTCGCCATTTGAAATGGATATCTGTATATTTTATGAAACAAAATTATGGTATGCTCTCTGTGCCTGAAAACAGAAAGAAAACATATTTTCTGCACCCAGAAAGTTAACAAAGTATCAAGGGATAGGATTAAGACGTGGGCAGTCTTATATGAAGGTTGCACGTGCATTTTCACCTGCAGGGGAAAAAGCTATGAATTCTTCTGCAAGCAGGAGTACCTGCAAGTGACAGGACCCTTGACTAAAACCACTTAAAGGTGGCTTACTACAATAGGAGGGAGACTTGGACAGCAGCAGACCTGAAACAAGCTGATGACTGATCATGATCCCTGTGCTTATCTAACTGAAATTTAAAGTGTTGGATAACAAAAACAATGAAAATGTATTCCTTTTAAGCAAACTGAATCAAGAGATGAGGGTGGAGGTTCAAAATAAACCCCTGTGATTTAAGGAGAAATGCTAAGTGGAGAACGGGGGAATGACGGCCAGTCTAGACCTAGAGTATCACAAAAGGCATCTTGACCCACCCCAGTTCATTTGTCGTGGCCTCCTGTGCACAAAGAGAGGCAGTAATGAAATTCTGGCTGGTTCTTCATACCACAGCCCTCAAAGCAGACGAGTCAGTCTACTATGATCTTCTATGTCTGCTGAAAGGGGAGTATATCCCACCCATTAATTTATCTTTCCCTTGAAAGGCCAAAGATATTACTTCATGGCCAAGTCTGCTCTGAAATAATGGCAGTAAATGAAAGAAATTAATAAACCCCTAAATTTCAATAAGGATATAGGAGCTGTTACATTTAATTGTTTATAACTTAATATTGAAGACTTTGATCCTTGCCTATCCCAGCTGCCAGTTGTCCTTTCAGTGGGTTTTCTCTGAAACTTTGTGTACTTTCTCAGTCCTAAATTTCAGCTCAATTCTTAAAAGGAATGTATTCCCATCTCTAGTTCAGGACTTGAAGACTGAGCTTAAAAACACCTTTTATCCTAATTTTCCCATATTTTAGCTGGACACTGCAGATAATAAGATCCTCTTTGTCTTTTGCCCACCAGCCCAATTTGTATATCATGTCAACAGCCATGCACAGTGATGCACTGAAAGCAATCCAAAAGCTCGAGATACAGCCATAATCTGAAAATCTCCCTCTCCAAAGATATTGAAAGACAAATTGATAGGTATAAAGTTTTCTCAGGCTTGAGATGTGTTTTATTAGGCATTCCTGTTTATCTTAGCAAGGAGGTACTTGAATCTTTTTCTCATATGACATTTGTAATTGCCAACAACAACAAAACTGATATGCCTGTTCTTTATTTAGTTGAGTTTTCTGTTCATAGGTTTAAATTTTTACTACCTGCAGTCAGGATGCTGCCAATCTAATCCAATTTCAAGCATTTCTTTTTCATATGAAGATACTAGAATGCTCCATAGAGAAAGATACTTTTCTCTTTTCTTTCCAATGTAAAATCAACAGTCTTTTTCACACTAGAAGTCCTGAAAGAGGTTTCCTCTCCTTGTTCGAGGTTAAGAATTACAAAAGGGCATATGCCTTCTTACCTCCTTCTATTCTTATACATTACTGATTATTATAGTCTAGTGTTGTAATGGCTTAAACAGTTCATTTAAAGAAAATTGCTATTTTAAAACGGTTTAAAAATACTGGTTTTTTTGTGGTTACTGTTGTTCCTTATTCCTAAAAGAATTTGTGCTTACGAGATAAATAAAGTAAGAAGTTTATTTTAAGTTTTCCCGATTGTTTGCTTTCTGATTTTTGCCAGTTTACAGAAAGCAACTATTCATCTAAACTTTTTAAAAGTAATTGCTTTGCCACTATTGGTTTGCAACTAGCGCTATGTGTTTCTGAATATGAACGTACATTGACCAAATCATTGAGATTAGACTAATTCATTGAAAAATATTAGAGATCTTTTGTTCCAGCCTTTCTGGGGAAAAAAAAAAAAAAAAATCAGGCCACTAACTTAGTAAACATGAAACAATAATTCAGTGACTACCCTTAAACTTTTTTAGTTAGGGATGGGGAAAGGCATTTGAAAAGAAAACACATTTGCCTTACTACAACAAAATGGAAAAGAATGGAACACTACAAGGATTGAACTGTGTATAGAGGTTACAAGAAGCCTCACTTTACATATTTATTCAAGGTGCAGGTTTTCTGTATTCAATAAAAAGATCTTTAGTGAGACATGAATCTTTCAGGGATCTTCAACAGCCTTTCTTATAGCACTGGAATCTCTTTGTGTGAATGAGAAGTGAGGAGATGAGAAGCTTTTCACTCATCCCTGTGCCCAAGCAGAAAACTATAGAGAGAGACAGCATTCATCCTTTGATTATCTGCATTCTTCAAGAGGAAGGGCTTGCACCATGGTTGTGGGAGATGGCAGAGACAGTGTGCCTCTACTCTAAATTTAACATCCTGGAGAATTTTCCCATACACTCAGCTTCCCACTTGACTCAATTGGTGGGCCAAGTTTTGGTAGCTGAAGATTTAACATTACTTAGAAACCAGATTTATTCCTGGTGGTGTGTTGTTAATTCCAGCTCTTGGTTGTGGAGTTGTTAACTGTCAGTCCTACCTTAATGTTGGTTTCTAGACCTTGTGTTTCCTAAGAAATGTACAAAAGTATGAATACAAAGTTTTGAAAATGAAACAAAGATATCCCAGAGTACTCTTTACATTGAATTGTGGGACTGACAATGTGTACCATCACTCTTTCAGAAGACCAAAACACAGTGATAGAAAAAGAAAGCAGCATTAATGATGGAGAGTTAAGGGAGAAGGATAGGAATTAAACAAAGTGTACTCAGATTTGCTTCCATTAACCTCTCAGAATGTTAATATTTGATTTCATTCTCACAAAAAATTCTGAAGAAGTCCTCTTTACATATATATGTGCATACACACATAGATATTTGTGTTTGCATGCATAAGCAGATAGGAATCTAACATGAAGTAAAGTTGCTTACTTTATCATGTTTTAATGTAGCCTCAGTGGTAGCCTCAAATTCAAATCTGACGTAAGAAGATAAAGTTCCTTTGAGATTTGTTCTGAATTTCCCTCATAGCATCCCTTCAAGGCATGCTTTTGTTATAGTATTTACAGTCTTTGAACAGCAAAATGTGGCCCTTCAATAAAACCTCAACAAAAATGTTAATTAAAAAAGCTCTTTCATGCACATCCCAACAGAAGTAGTCTCTCCCCCTGTTTTGTATGGTTAGCATTTTAACTACTTTGCAAACCTCATCAGCCTTTAACTGCCTATGATGACTGACTGTACTGCTAAAAATAAAGATGGAAGAGTTTCCAAAAGCATATAGAGACCTGTGTAAATTAGTATAATTTCAATCTGCTCTATCAAACTGAACCGTTTGTTTTACTGAAAAAAAAATAACAATGCAGTATAATAGACAGTGTGCATACCTAGGAACTTTACAAATACATTGTTAAATTGTTTTCTCTTAACTAACATCTTTGAAAATACAGTTGCACCTACAAATATTAATAGAAAGAAGTAGATTTACTCATATGTGTATGCAGCCACATTCTGAAAAAATTATAGAACAAATCGAAAAGTTCAGTTGCAGAGGTACAGCACATTGCTATTTAGTTTGAGTAATGGTTCCATTACCATAAAGTCACTCCTAAAGTAGTTTTTTTTTTCTTGATGAGACCTGTGCGAAGTTAAAAACAATCAGCATAGATGCAGTTGAGACACATGGTGAGTTGTACCACAATTCCCAAAAGGCACTAAGGCTCAGGAGGGACTGTTTTCGAGCACACAGAAACAGCTGCATGCTCTTCCTTTTTGTGCGACTTGTGTGTTGTGACCAGTACATTTAGACATAAGAGGCAGAAAGAGCAATTCTTAGTCTTTCTCTTCTTTTGCTGTTCTTTGCCATTTTCTTGGTTCTCATTTGCAAAGTAGCTTATAAACACATTGCAGAAGGATTTTTTACTTTTTCTTTATATTTATAAAATACCTATTGCTGTTTTGCATAAGTACAGTAACTCTATGTAAAAAGCACAGTAGTCAGATTTGTGGCATGATAAGCAGGAGCCAAGCTGACTGTTGAATCTTTGCTACCCATCACATCAATTGGACACAAAAGACTTTGAGGAGTATTTGTCATAGTCTGAGCTGTTTCTTACTCTGCTCTGGACATTATCTCACAACTATGAAAATTGTGCGTTACAGGTAGCTGCACCACAGTGGTCCCATGGTGCCTCTAATGTAGCGTTAAATAAAACTGCATCATGTGTCATTAAATAAGATATGCAGCCAGAGAGTATCTGCTTTTGGTTTTAAGACAATAGATCATGTCCCAGGTGGCACCAAGACCTATTCCAATAACCTAAATGAAGTTTGATCTCTCTATTATGGTATACCATAGGCCGTAAATTCACCATTTTTGCAGACTTTTTCTGGTTCCCAATTTCAGAAGCCTGGGTAGTCAATTCCAAAGAAAAAGTTCATATTTGAGAAAAGTGTGTGACATTCTGCCAAAATTAACAAGACTGAAATATGGACTTTCTTGTGCTATACATCAGGTTAGAATGTTTAGACCAAATTCTCTCCCGATGGTGGAGAACTGGCAGACATGAACCTTGCCATCTCTCTGCTGTCAGTGTCTGATAGACTGGTAAGTGATAGAAGACCATAACCTAAGGTGTATTTGATCCAATATACACATACAGTTGTCTTACAGAGGCGGAGTTCTGGATTTCATTCCAGAAACTACAGAGTTTCAGAAGATTCAAGTTGAATAGTATTTCATTCCAGCAGCTGCTAATGTGCATAAGTATTACTCAATGTGTCTGAGAGCTGTCAAATCAGTGGACCTAACATACGCTGCCCATTCACTGATTTGACTTCTTTCTTTCACTTGCTGTCATCCATTTTGTTGTTTCACTAGTTGTTAGTATTTTTAGATCTCTTTATAACATATCCAGTGGAATAGCACTTCTCAATCCTGTTGTCAAAGCTTAGATTCACCTACAAAACATATCATTTAAAAAAGCTGCTACTTCTGATATGAAGAAGAAACTGTTGATATACTCCATAGAAGTCTTTGTTTCTCTATAATTTTATTCATAAACATGAATTCAAGTCTTGTATTCTGTCAGGAAATGTATCAATTTTAGATTTATAATGTTTTACAAAGTTATGAGTCATATTCTACTGCACAATCATTTAAATAGAGTATCTTGCCATTTTAGATTTGATACACTTGCTGCCAAGTTGGAATACTTTTAATATGCATATGTATGTGCACATGTGTGGATGTGTTTGCTAGTAACTTATGAATCCAGAAATTCTGTTCCAGCTCAGACCCTCTGCAAGAATGGCATATCCTAGTGAACGAATTGTTGGTACAATTTTGTGTCAACTCTGAAACTGCACCTTCTCAAATGTAGCCTCAGAAAACTTGTAACCAATATTACTTATGATGTAACTTAGATGTCACACGCGTGAGAACGTCATCTGTACATAATCTGTGTTCCTGGGAGACAATAGTTAAGTTACTCTGTCATTTCCAGTACCAGCCCAACCAATCTGGACAGATGCTGGTAGAACGGGAAGTTGATAGTCGGAGTGTTGCGTGCCGTTCTTCATCAGTTTGCTCTCCTGGTCTGCCACCAACAGACCCTTGCTGTGAACAGGAAGATGTGTTCTAGATAAGCCTGAGTCCCAGATATCCTTCTTCAGGTAGAAAAGATATTTGTTTCTTTCCCTTCTGAGCAAGTTATTGTAATCCTGCCTAGTGAGAGGACTGGAAGAACTGTTTTAATTTTGTATATACTTCGTCCGCGCCATTATTCAAGCATTTCAGCTTACAGTACCATACGGTCTGTATGGCAGGGGAAATCGGCTGCTCATGACACCAATTCCTCTGAGTAAATCAGAAGGATATAGAGCCCTCTCTGTGCTCAGTTCCTGAGCACAAGCAGGGTTTGACTGCTCTTGGCCCTTATTTGCAGAAGACCACTAACTACAAACTAACATTGCATTATTCCATTGAATAGCTGTTCTGAGGGCGGAAAAATCTTGTTTTATACACAGCTCAATATTTATAAGCTATTTTGAATATTATTGGAGTATGCAGTGATTCAAGATGTATATTTAAATTTACCAGTATGTAGTTTCTCAGCAGGTCGAAAGAAAGTAGCTTGTTTATCTTGTTTTGTAACTGCAGAAAAATGTCATCTTACACATATACTGGAATACAGAGTGACTTCATCACAAACTCTTGATGCAGAAGTTCCCACAAAACAGTCTTTTCTCTATTAGTTAATCCTTGATTTATCAACAAGTTAAAACAAATATGAGCGCAAGGGGAAAGAAAATGGTAAAACAAAGGAAATGATTTAATCTTTCTGCTGATTAATTATGTTTGATATCAAAACAAGTTGTAACTTACTCAGATACCACCAATACCCCAAGTAAATCTGTATTTTTAGTAATTATATTAATTTTATAATGTAATTAGTATAGGTAAGCAGTTTCATAATTTTGTGAAGCAGCAATAAAAATGCTTAGTGTGGACTGCTTTTAGATCATGAACATTTTCAATACATTGAATAATTATTCATCTGTGAAATGTCCCTGATTTATAAGTAATTGCTCACCTTTTGTGGAAGGGAGTTCAGACTGGTCATCTGTAAACAGATGCAGATGCTTTTAATCTACCAAGCAGAATTTTACTGCAGAAATAGACCTAGCAAAATCAATGGGGCATACATAATGGCTGTAGGATACATCAGTGTAGAAAAAGAGGTTAGAATTTGGCTTTTAATGGATAAGTGTGTCCATGAAATGTACCAATTATAGTTCAATATTTCCAGAATATTATTTGTATCCAATATTTGAGATAGGTACTTTTGTATAGAGGGTTCTTATGAAAGGTCAGGTAGAAGCACAAAGTGTCCCCAGTTTGTGTTAAAATCAGTGTACAGGGGAGGAGAGGTATATTTGTTACACTGAACTTACACTGGTTTAACTGCATCGTTGGGTGTAATGATTTAGACCCAAGTTCTAGCTCTGGACTAGCACATGTTCATGGCTTGCAGGATTGCCCTTGGGTGGCGCTCATGAGACAGGATTTACTTCAATTTTTTAACTTCTGGCAGGCTACCTCCAGATGTCTTAGAAAGCTGCTTAGACTGGTATGACTTAGCCTGTGAGGATGCCCATCTCTTTACGGACTGCAGATAGACCTAGATGACTAAGTTGGATGAGGTGCCCTACTGTCAGATTGCTCAAGTCAAGTGAAATGAATCCCATTCCATGGTTGCATTGATCACTACCTTCTCAACAAAGCAGTCTGCCTTCCCAGTTCACGCAAGAACCTGGTGATAACTCTAATATTTGTTTATATTAATTATGACTATATTACTTAAATGTTTAGAGGTGATTAGCATCCTTACAGGTACTTTCAAAGATAGAAACAAAAGGGAAGGTAATACATGTCAGTCCTCTGTACGTAGATTATCAGAAAATATTCCTCAGATCTGAATATGCGACTATTTGCCTGTTGAAAATACCACAGATTTTCAGGATGTAATATCCTGTTGAATTTTGCAAAATATTTTAAAGGAGCTTGGTGACAAAGGTTTATATTTCAGGTTTATATTTAGGTTGTGTTGAAAAAGAAATATTTAATTATTCTGGCCAAGATCCTTTTATTCTGTGATGAGATAATCCCAGGAGACAGACAAATTAAGGCTTTAAAATATTCAATGAAGCTACATAGTGTACATGATCTGTCACTGACACAAAAGCAGCTGCTGTTGTGATCTCACATGCTGCACACCCTGTGGAAAGTAAGTTACTTTCAGTTTATTAAAATGATACTGTGGGATAAGGTGTGCTTCCATTAGTGGTATCTTCAGCTGCATCAGTAAAAAATGGGTGATTAATGCTGTGGGGTTTTCTACTGTACCTTCAGCATTTACTGAAGTTTTGGCAGCCAAGGATGGTCTTCATTGATTTGCTGCTGTCTTAGTTAAAATTCAAGATAGTGAAAGGGAAAGTCTATGCACTACATACATTCCACCTGACCCCACAAAATAATAAGACCCAAATGCCTTCAAAAGTTCTGCAGTCATGGGGCAAGTGGTGTGCTGAGGCCATGGTCTACCATGCTGTTCAGGTTTCCCTTGCTTCCCATCTGTTCCCTACTTCTCCCTGTGCTCAAGTATAAACTCTTTGGGCCAGAGATTGCATTTTTCAGAATTTTTTTTTTTTTTTTTTTTTTGGAGCAGTGTTTTCCTGTTTTATTCTTTCAAACAAAGAAGAAGAAAAACAAGTTGGCATTTGAACGTGTCATAAACCTGTTTGGAGGAGTCCAGTGGAATTTAAGTACCACATAAGCGTTGATTGGCTTAGAAAATAAGGGTGCTTTTTCACTCTCAATTTTGAGTTCTGACTATTGGTAGACTTTTTCCAGAGCCATACCCTTGAAAGAACAGTTCTTCAGAGACTGTCAGATGCATTAACAATTATTCTCTCACCTCAAAATGAACAAATCATTTCCAGCACCAGAAGCACTTCAAGGTAACATTTTAAATTGTCTCTTCCTGTAACTTTTGAAACTACAGCAAACAAGAAACAAATTCATGTTATTCCTTTTAAATTTTGAAAAGAACCCGAGATGCTAAAAGTGGCAGTTTTAGGAACATTGTAAGTGTTGGCTTGGAGAGTGATAGAATAAGCTCTGCAATTCACTGAACCTTCTTGCAAGATATATTACATATAAAATCTGAAACTATAACAAACAGTCCATCTGTACAGATTGCTGGAATAATTGATTTTTCTTTTTAACTTGGACAGAAATCTGCCAAAAGGCTACAGCAGAGAAAAGCAATTTGCAAAATAGAATAGTATGACTGTGAGACAAAAAGGCTGTCATGTGTTCTGCATCCTACTTAAAACTATGTAACATTCCTCAAATTCTAGATAAAAACTATCCAGAAAGAAGAATGTACAGACCACAAATTAGCCATTAACTTTGTAATTAGTAATTCCAAATAAATACTAAAAGTAAGATTACAAATGGTTTCACAAAATTTGGGAAGAGAAAAGGAGCCTAAGTTTGCTGTATAAATTGGTAATTATTTACTGATACATAAAGCAAACACATTCAGGGTTTTAATTCCTGGAACTTACTGCTTTTATTTTTTAATTATACCAGATATATATCATTCTAACTTTTCTGCAAAATTAGAGTAGAAATTTAATAGGAAAAAAACTTGCTCATGAACTTTTGATACCACTTCACTGGATTTTAGGTGAAACCTGTAGTTGCAGCAGTGTTTTAAAAAGGAGAGGGGAAAAAATAATGAAAGGAAGAAGAATTAATCTGCTGTATTAGATTGTACAAGTCTTCATATCAGCTAACAGAACCAAAAGTGAGTATGCAAAGGTCTTTTACATTTGCAGTTTCTGTGTGCAGTGGGATAGTGTGGAATGTAAAGATTGGTACCTGACAGCCTGCAGGAAAAAGGGCAAATAATTCTACATATTATACTGTAGCTTCTGCACTTTTTTCAGCAGAAGTACCTATGGCCTGCGTATCAGCCTACATGGTTAAACTTTCCTGGAGCTCTGTGTTGAACACCGTTCCTTTACACAGGCTCCGATTGACCCATACCTTTGCAAGCTGCATTATGAGACTTTCCGGTCTGCGTAAGATTTGGGTTGAATTTTGGATGAGTATTAAGGTCACTTTCCATTTCATCTGAACTGTTTTCACTAATTCCTCTGTGAAATTGTCTTTCATGTAATTTATGATGATAATAAATGAAACAGGGTTTGGAACAGGAGACCAAAGATTCTGCAACTGAGTTGCACAGAGATAAAATACAAAGGGTGTATAATGGCCAAATCTTCAGTGCTGTAAAAGCGTGTTGCTTTATTGACATGAAGAGATATGAGATTTGAGAGGATATGGCCCTCTGAATGAGAGTAATAACTTGATTTTTTTTGTGGAAATCACAGAGAGGTCAGTAATCAAAGGCTGAGTAGGGTAAGAAAAGCTTTAAAGGAATCATCAGAAGGGAAGCTACATTGCTTTTCACTTCAGAAGACAAGAGTTTTAGATCTTAAAAGTAGGATCAAAATAAGCAGAGCTTTATAGACAGGTTGCACAGAACCTTGAAATAGAGACGAGAAGTTTGAACGACCTATGAAAAGGGAAACCAACTGAGAACTTGGCCTTGGTGTTACTAAATTCTAAAATTCTCTAGTACTGATGAAAGGAAAATTGTATGTGGGAGGGAACTGCAGTACATATTACTCCTTGAAATCTCTTTTGATCTGCTGTTTCGTGGTTCTGTTTTCCACAGTTTATCCTTTCTGTTTTTCTCATTTTAGTATGAATTACTCTTCCAAAAAAGAATTAAAATTTCTTGCAGCCTCCTTCACTGTGATATTGAATCATATTGACTTTTGCTTTTATGCCTTTGAGATCAGGGTTATATATTTACTTTCAGTTATACATGTGACATTAAAAAAAGAAAGTGCACTTTTAGAATTTGGATAGTGTTTTTACCATCATCTTTGCCTTTTTATAGTGCTCCTTTAAAAAAAAAAAATCAACATTGCTATATTAATTTTTTGTTGGTTTAGTTATTTATTTTTCTCTTTTTTAGGAAGGGGTATCTGAGCATAATTTGGTCGTGATTACAAAGGCACTCATTTGTAGTCCTGTCTGGAATTGAGTCTGGTGCACTCTTCCAGATTGAACCCAACACCCTTTCTCTTCTTGGGTTTCTCTGCTTGTTGTTCATGTTGGTCATTTACAGTATCTCTGGCTGATGCTTCATTATGATATTTACCTGCCTGAAATATGTCTATCTGAAATTCGAAATCATGTTTTCTGCTTCTTCAGTCTCTATAACTTTCTGTAGCATTTCATTTCTCTTGCTGCTATTGTGGCTGAGTGGCCCAAACCATCATCCACTCACTCTTTCTGATCAGTCAAGGAGTTCAATTCTATAATACTTGTTGATAAGGTTAAATTTTAACTTGTTGCCTCGTCTGTTCTTTAATATGTAGTGTTAATCCTCCACCTCGTCAGATATCATTTATCATTCCTAGAGAGTTGGCTCGTGGTGTTCAAATCCTTAGTAACTCTTTTATAAGACTATGTACATTTTGCTATAGTTTGCTATAGCTCAGTACATTATTTCCTTTATTAACGTGTTATTTGACTAGGTTTTTTTCCCAAAGTCCTCCATTTTTAAATGGAGTTTTGAATGCTAGTTTAAATTAGTTCTCATTTAAATGTGAGGAACTTAATTACATTATGATCAAGCATTTCAGGTGTAATTATGCCTTCAAACAATTTGCTGTGCAGTATTTAGAAATATAGCTCCAATCCTGCAAGGTAGGCTGTATGGGGCCCACTTATGCATCTGTGCAGGGCTGCACTGAACTCAGTAGCATTTCACAGCTGAAAGGACTTCAGAATGGTTATGGCAACATGCAGCATCTTAGATATATTTTGTAACCATGTGAAAATATTCTATAGCCAGTTCCACAAAGAAATAATAATTTCGAGTGCCTGTACTTTGCCTTCTTATGATACCTCCCTAGAGAGTAGGTGGTTATCTGAAAAACTGCATTATTAATACTTTTCACTGGTCATGTTTTATGTTCTTCAAGTTTGTATGTGATTCATTTTCTGATGAAAGGATGATGATATAACCTTATTCCTTGGTTTTTGACATCCATATCTACTCTCTGGGGCGTTCCTTTTTTAAATATTACTACAGCGTACAGCATGCGTATATTTATGTCTCAGTATGCTTTTATTCTCCTATATAAAATCTCCTTGCCCTCTACCTCAATTCCATTGTCATCCTTATCTGTATTCACATCCACAGAGGATGCTTTTGGAGCAAAACATTTTGCCTTTCCCATCCTCCTCTCCTCCCCCTAATCTTTGTGTTACTGATCTTCAGTTCAGCATAGAAACTCTAAGCAGGAGATGGAGAAGGGCTGAGGGAGTAAAGAGGCAGAGCAGGCTGCCCAGAGGAAGGGGAGCTGGAGCTGGGGGAGCTGGGAATTGGGACTGGACCTCTTGGTGTTGACAAGCACTGGCAAGCCACAGGGGAACAGCGCCAGTCCCCTCCCTCATTCCTAAGCTCAGATGATATATTTGAGCTGTTGAAGAAAGAGGAGATTTTCCAATGACTGCTGTTACATTCAGGACCAATTTCGGAAGTGTGAAAAAATACAATAAGGGTCAAAACCTTTATTCTTAATTTATTATTCAGGAAATCCTCTTGAGAAGCAGAACTGCAAAGAAGATCAATCTTCTATTTCAGAAAGGATTTTGACATTTGGAATTGAAATTAAACCAGACCATTTTAAAATTCAAAGCAAAAGAGAATTAAACTTTGTTCTACTTCAATGAAAATACTATAGCGTGTTATCTAACATAAAAATCAAATGCACGTAACCAAAAGTTTCAAACTGGTTCAGTTCCAAAATCCAAAAATCATATTTTCAATATGGTGCTAATTTTCTTTGTTGTTTTCCCTAGAAATCTCAACGTTAGTAAGTTTTTTAGAAAGTATTTTTCTTGCGATGGAAATACATTCTCTAGTGAAATGTAACTCTGTAAAAAAACCTCTCCAAAAGCCTGTGTTTTAAGATGAGAAAAAATGTATGATCTGGGACCCAGAAAAAATAATTTTTATCAGACCAGTGTGTAATAATTTATTGTATACAGTAGGTATGTGAACAGCTACCTCTCCAAATGTTTATCTAGCACATAGCTGTTGAAGACAATAATGACAGTGTGTATAATTGACATGCTGATTATAATGAATAACACAGATAAAAATGTTGACATTGATGTCTAGTAATTTTCTATGTCTCCGGACAATGGATTTATCCTTCTGTAGGGCTATTTTTCGGAAGAGAATATCTAAGTTAGCTTTTTATCTCTTCCTTGAAATCAAAGGTGTGATTGTAGAAGTAGAATGTCAGGCAGGAGCTGAGTATACTCACCACTTAACATTTATGTATTTCCTGAAACCCATCTATGTCAATAACTACAAGAGGTTGAAGCTCTCTGGAGAACGCAAATGTGATGCTCTTACAGAACTTTTTTTATTTTAAACTTATTTCCAAAAGTTGCAGCATTTGTGTCTCTTCTCTTATCCTGGCCTATGACCCCCTGAAAAAATTCGGATGAACACTTTAACAAGTTACTGGACATGTATCACAGGGACATGTTCCTCAGCTTTCTTTCAAGACTAAGTTTTGGCAGTATCATGACATTACAAATGAAGTGTATGTGGTTCATGACGAGTTATTGTTCAAGAAAGATGTGGTTTCCTTAGTTTTTAATTCAAAGTACATTGATAATTGTGGAAATCTTTAACACAAGCTTTTCTTGTTCAGAAGATTCCTTAATGTTCTTCCTTATTTGTGGGGACTATTGTATTGTTCTGACACTTAGGAAAACCAAGCCCCTCTTAATGATGGATAAACTTTTCTTGGCCAGGCATTAGAGCAGCTCTCTGTTTCCTCTTCAGTATTCATGCTGTACAACAGACAAATTCTTGGTTATTCATGAGTGACCCAGGATAAGAATGCTATGTGGACACAGATTTCATCCCAGCTGTGAAATTACGTCAGCTGGCAGGCTCTGGTGGAGGGGAAGCATCTAGCGATTGTGAAGGCTGAACAGTCTTCAGGGCTCCAAGCAAAGCAAAGTTTCCAGTCAGATCAGTGGATATTTTACTTTTTGTTAGGCCATGTGCAAACTTTGAGATTTCCTGTTTCAAAAGCATGCATTGTATTAATATACTGCGGTTTCACAGCCACTTCAGTTATTGATAATTTAGATACAGAAATTTCCCCACAATTAGAAACTGATTCCTAATTCAAATACAGACAGATTGGTAATATTTTAGGGTGTGATTTTGATTCTTAATGTGTTTGCTTGCGAATAGAACTATGCTATGGAAACCTGGGTCCATCATCCATTTGTACCTGCCAAAAAAGAGAGAGGAAAAAAAAGGAGAGGAAATGTTACTTCTCTCCTGCCCCAAATCATGTATCACCTACCAGCTTGATTACGTATCTGTTGCATGGAGTGGTTTATTAATTGTATATTCCTGGTCAGTACATCTGTGCTACCCTATAAAAAGCTTTTACACCTGTAGATGCTGTCTGGCCTGTCTTCTTCCACTTCCCTTGGGCTATGTCACTTATATTAACTGAGCTTAATGTGGTGATTCTCAAATGAATTTCATCTTTTAAAGGTTAAATATTTTAATTAGAATTCAATTGTGAGGAAACCTAGAGGACTTGCATGGAGGTAGCAGCCTGAACCTGGTGGTACCGCATGCTTCCTGGCATTGTGTTATGATGTTTTCAGCTTTGGGGAGTAGATCTCTCCCTGATTTTCCTTTGATTGCAGTGTGTTGCTCCATACCACAGACAATAATTCCAATCACAAGGGGAAGGCAATAATGTTTCAAACTTGCCTTTGGTAGTTCGTTAAAAAGGCCCATTCAGAGAACACAGGATGTGCAATTTACAACTCGAGTGCTGAACTTTTCCTTTCTGAGATGGAGAGGTTAAGGTACAACTCTGAAAGAGTCTTAAAGCTCATAGAAGTCTGGCTCCATGGCACTTGAAGATGTGTACAGGACAGAAGTGCAGGTAATTCTGACAACAAAGGAGGAACCCCAAACAATGTCTGAGGCTGATGCCTGAAGCAGAAAAAGCTAATTTACCTCAACTGTAAAATATGGAGTGGTTGGACCCTAGAACAGATGGGAAGAATTATCGCGTTATATGCATTTCACTGTAAGGAAGGGAGAAAGGAAAGAATTTTATTTTCATATTGCCTTCTTATTTAATGGTTTTATTTCTCTGTTATTAGCTTCTTTTCTTCACCTTCTGCTCTCACCATAATCCATTTCTCCTCCTTCTCACTTAATTTGATCTGCAGAGTTTATTGAACTATGTCAAGTCACTCTGTAGAAGCAACTTTTGGACTAGCCTGTGTTTGTTAGGTCTTATAATCAAAGTATAATAATTAGGTACATTCAGGTAGCCTTGAAAAGGAACAAATAGCATTAGTTTTCGCTGCAACTATTCAGTGTGACAGTCCTACAAGTATGAATTGTTTTGACTGTTCTCACTTAGAGATGCCAGTAGTCTTTTTTTGTGGCAACTGATCCCCAGTTGAGACACATTCTCCTTTACAGCTTGAATGCATGACTTGTTGCCATTAACACTGTCAGGGTGTTTAAAATCAACTTGCAATTTTGTTTCACCTACATGGTGACTCAATGGTAAAATGCATTAATAAAAGTTTAGAAATAATAATGGTTTTTACCCTTAGAGTTAGCAGACTTTGAAGATGTACCTTAATAGTGTCACAGAACTGGTGCAGGTTCACACAGGAATAAATTTATTTCTTACGCTCTGCTAAATTTCCTGTGGAATGCTGAGTGCATTAGGATCCATGGTAACCGTGCCTGCTGCAGAGCGGTATTACTTTGCTGTTGATAATGCAAGTCCATCTAATTAGCACCAAATGTCAGGGTACTAAGAGGAGCAGGTGGCACCATTTGTATCTGAAGTAAATACAAACACAGTATTTATGTGCAAAACCAGGCAAAAGAAAGCCTTTTGTAAAGTCTGTTATGGCTGGTTTGTCTGATGAATAAGATCTGAGAGATAAGATAATTATAAACTATGGCCCATGAATAGAACAGATAATTTTAACTCCAGGTTGAAAGGAATGTTATTGATAGGAAACATTTTGGGCTTGAGACCTTAAAGAGATAAGATGTGTTATCTTTGGAATAGAGACTACAGTTTTTGGTATTTGGAAAGTCCGTGGTTCATTCTGGGTTCTTTTTAAAAGTCATTAGGAATAATGACAATTGTGAATAACAAGGAGGTGGAGAATTTTAATAACCTTGATTTTCATGGAATATTAGGGGCTGTGAGCAAGACCTCCTAAGCAGTGTCTTTAGGTGGACTTTAAGGACCCAAACTTCTGAGTGACTCAAAATGTACATAACGAATGTGTGAGTGGGTCTGAAGTGAAAAGAAACTGCTAGTGACCTGCCCAAGGTGGGCAGAATCACTCTGTCTAGATGCTTTTGTTTCTTATAAAGGCAGACAAATACCTCCAGAAATCTAACAAAAATCATTGTCCGGAGGTGCTTTACACAGCTGTATCTGGATTTCTGTATGGCCTTTGACACAGTCCCCCACAACATCCTTCTCTCTAAATTGGAGAGAGATGGATTTGATGGGTGGACTGTTTTGTGGATGAGGAATTATTTGGATGGTTTGTCGTGGTTGCATCCAGAAAGCAGTAGTCAATGGCTCGATGTCCAGATGGAGGTTGGTGACAAGTGTTGTCCTTCAGGGGCCTGTATTGGGTCTAGTACTGTTTAATATCTTCATCAGTGACTTAGACAGTTGAATCAAGTGTACCCTCAGCAAGTTTGGCAGAAGTTTTGCAGATGACACCAAGCTGAGTGGTGCAGTTGACTTGCCTGAGGGACAGGATGCCATCCAGAGGGACCTGGACAAGCTCCAGAAGTGGGCCCATATGATCATCATGAGGTTCAACAAGGCCAAGGGTAACGTCCTGCACCTGTGTCAGGGCAACCCCTGGTACCAACACAGGCTGGAGGCTGAAGGGATGGAGAGCAGCCCTGCGGAGAAGGACTTGGGCGTACTGGTGGATGAAAAGCTGGACATGACCCAGCAATGTGTGCTCACAGCCCAGAAGGCCAACAGTATCCTGGGCTGCATCGGAAGAAGCGTGGCCAGCACGTCAAGGGAGGGGATTCCTCCCCTCTACTCCGCATTCAGCTCTGGGGTCCTCAGTACAGGAAAGACATGGACCTGTTGGAGCGGGTCCAGAGGAGGGCCACGAAAATAATTGAAGGGATGGAACAGCTCTCCTATGAGGATAGGCTGAGAGAGTTGGAGTTATTCAGCCTGGAGAAGAGAAGGCTCCTGGGGAGACCTTGTTGCAGCCTTTCAGTACTTAAAGGGGGCTTATAAGAAGGACAGGCTTTTTAGCAGGGCCTGTCGTGATAGGACAAGGGGTAATGGTTTTAAAGTAAAAGAGGGTAGATTTAGACTAGATATAAGGAAGGAATTTTTTACAGTGAGGGTGGTGAAACACGGGCACAGATTGCCCAGAGAGGTGGTAGATGCCCCATCCCTGGACACACTCAAGCTCAGGTTGGACGGGACTCTGAGCAACCTGACCTAGTTGAAGATGTCCCTGCTCACTGCAGGGGGGCGTGGAGTAGATGACCTTTAAAGGTCTTCCTACCCAAACTATTCTATGATTCTGTAAGTCCTAGGAAAAGTGTAGGTGTAATCCATCCTTAGGGAACAAACTGTTGCAAGGACAGAGACCGGGGATAGGACTGCAGATGCATTTCTATCTCATTTTCTGGAGGAAAAAAAATACTGTTTTTCACTTGCTAGCTGTCAATTTGTGTCAGGAACAAAATAAGCCAGGATGCTGCAACCTCTTGTGTCTCATACCTGCTCTTGTCGTAGACACCTGGGTGTCCAGGGTAGGACTCCCCTGGTGCAGCCAGAATGCCAGGCTGCAGCACAGAGCTAAACTGGTGCTTGGACACCACCTTTATAGCTCCATGGAAATATAGAAGGTAAATAGCTAAAACATATGGGGGCCTATATGTGGGACATTTCCACTTGTGCTAATTTAATCCATGATGGCTACATTGACAGGCTCTGGACCGCAAACAGAAAGCTTCATTTCCACGCTATATTAGTCTTCTTAATGTTCTCATACATAATTATTCACTAAAATAAAATACACCCTCTATATTAAAATTTTAATCTTTTTTCTGAAATTGCTCAGTTAATCTGGCAACTGATACATAAGTAAGATTTGCATTTCCATCTATGATATGAAAACACTGTGCTTTTTTCCATTATTACAATTTAATTAAAAATATGTGCTATCTATTAGCACATTATTAAATATCTTTTATTCCCTTCCATTTATTAATGAAATATTAAGTCTTCTTTTTGCTTTTTTTAAAGGGCAATTTGATTTTGAGAGAGAAAGGGAGACTGTGATTAATATTATTAATGTATTTTGTGAAAAGCCCAGAGTCTGCAACATATAGCAGCAAATTTTAAGGAGGGATAATTTTAAGAGGGTGAACTTTAAGGAGAGATAATTAAGTAAAATTAGTATGTGGCAGGTCTGGAAGTACAGAACATATTGTACAGGGAAAAAAATAAATAAACTCCAGACGAATAGAACACCCAAACATATCCAAAAAAAGATTAAGAGACTAAGGTAGGTAATAAAGAAAGAATATAAAAAGCAACCTTTCCAAAAATAATAACATACTCCTCTTCACAGTCATATAGGAGCACAAAAGAGCCAAGCAGCTTAAGGGGGGAAAAAATGTAACCGGGCTTAAAAAAGCAGGTAAACCTTTTTTTTTTTTTTTTTAAATGATAAAAGTTCTCATTATAAAACAAATATTTAAATTCAAAGCAATTTTAAAAAGCCACCGGCTCCTTAAAATAATATCCAACAAAATAACCTTCAGTACAAAATATCACTTGGTTTAAGAGGAAAATAAATACAACTAGTTTTTTGCATCAGCCTCGTGCATTCCAATAGTGTAGTTGTCTTCCTCACACCTCATTTGCAGGGTAGCTGGCAGTAGTGGATGACCTTTTCTTGGACTGCTCTGGTTCATTTAGAGAGAGATAGGGGAGTTGTGGGTCAGGATCTTTCTTGCTTTCCTTTTGCTACTTTGGAAAAGCATAAACTGCTGCTGGTTTAAATTTCTTGTGGCATCTCCAGTGTGTTGATATAAGCAACGCTTCAAGTGACGACCTCCATCTCCCCCAGTGCCTTCCTCCGTTTCTGAGTCAAGAGAAACCCTGCTTCTTTGAGAATGAAGATACCAGTGACTGATAGCACCTTGCCCCTTTGTGAGAGAGCATTTCCTGGTGCTTGCAAAACAAGGCACTTTATTTGCACAAGGTAAATGAGATTCTTATGTTCTTGCAAAGAGGAGCTTCTGTTCCTACTGGAGTCCAACTCTGAGGCTGCCTGAAGTCATTCCCTCGCAACAGAAAAGTGTTGATCACATCACCTGAGCAATGTCCTTCTTGCCTCAGAGAAACAGGAATTTCCAACCTGTTCTGCCCTCCAGTGTCCTTGGAAACTTAAAAAGAACAGGTGATTGCTCTTTGGACAGGACTGCTGCTGTGGCTGGGTTCCTGTAGTCAGTCTTAATGAGGCTGTCCTCTTCCTCTACCCGGAAGAAATAAATGACATGTTGATCTTCAAAATAATAGGTATGATAGCTTGTCATGCAACTGTGTACTAATTGCACACAGGCCAGATCAGTCACTGGCAATAACTGTGGTAAGTGGCACCTGTTGTACCATTTATCACTCTATTAGATGTGTACATGCACCCATTGTTAAAAAAAAAGAATATGGCTGAGCAGCAGGAAGGAAGGCTGCCTGTTGGCAGTGCTCAGGCTGCTACAGTACTGGTATTGCGGTACGAGCAAGAAGTGGGGGGAAATTGCTTTTTCCTTGGGGACAACTGAACACGGTTATGGGGGAGAGGATTCTGGCATGTGAGGTAGGACAGATGGGGAGTGCTAAGTGCCACGAGCGGGGATGCTGCTGCACAAGTACAGGCTGGGAGACTCCTGAGGGGAGCACGGAGCTGGCAGAAAATCCTCAGGGGGGGCTTGCAGAACTCTCACCGTAGGAAGGGAGATCTTGATGGGCATCCTGAGCAGACCATAATTTGTTGGAGTCCAGGAAGCTGCTAAAAATTGCTGACCTAGAAAATAGGAATGGAACCACCTACCCTGTGAGGTACAGTGAATAAGGGGAAGATTGTCTGCAAACCCTTTTATTTTACTCTGTCTCACCATCTTGCACTTAACTGGACATGTAAAAGTCACTTGTTTTAGTGTGTGTTTTAATAAATTATTGCTGCTGCAAGCCATTTTAGTATCTTTAGTCTGGTCACTTTTAAGGGGAGAGTACAATGGTTCCAGCTTCAGAGTTATGGCCGGCTGAGAGCCTGTCACAATAATTTTTCAGTCACTTTCTATCCTGTCCTGCTCACTTGCACAAGGGCAAAAAGCAATGGCTTTGCAGAACCTATTAGCCTCTTCTGCACTGCTTTAGTGCACTACCTAAAGAAATAAAGGAAGTCTTTATGACTCTCAGTATTTATTTAGGTTTTACTGTGCAGAAATGTAACCATCAGGCTTTTATATAGGTAGGAATAAACTTAACTGTATGCAAAGTCACAGGAAGAGATCTTAGCAGGAATGCATAAATATTCAGAGATTCTCATTGATATGTGCCTGCTCTTTGAATTAGATGAATGCAGACTCTGAATCTTGAAAATGACTGAACTGTAAAAGATAATGGCCACCTTTTAGTGCCAGAGGAAATCACTGAACTGTCATCCCTGTGAAAAACCTACAAATGTGGTTAAGATCACAGATCCACCAACAATGATGATATTCAAAAGTAAATTACTTTAAGAAAAAAAAAAAAGTCATCTTATCAACCCCTGAAATCTCAGTCCAAGGCCTACAATGTTCACAAAATTTGAGGAAGAGAAGAAAATGTTGGGTCCCAAACCTGTCATTTGTGCTGCTAGCGTTTCATGTGCAGACTCTTTGAAGATGTCATAGTGAATTCCAATGTATGACTCTAATAACAGGCATGTCACTTGGTCCCACTGTACTGAAAATGATCTTTCTTGCAAAGAAGTCTGAAACAGGCAGTATGTTCAAAGTTGTATAGTAGATAGGTAAATTCAAAGATGTTTACAAAAAGGAAGCAGAAACCTCATCCGCAGTGCAAGTGAGAGTAATGTGTTTATCGAATCACCATTTTTGTAATCCATCTCCAAAGGGAGAAAAATTGAGATTGGAACTATCTCTGCTTAATATATGCAGTTAACTGTACTGAAATATTAAGTGCCTAGCAAATTAGTTGTCTTTAAATAAATGACAAATTTCTTTATTCTTTGAATGACAAGCATATTTGCATTTGAGGATCCTGTGAATATAACTTACATACCTAAACTTACCAGTCAGTTCTTACACCTGAGATTCACCAAATCAGCCAGCCCCTTCCCATTGCAAAGAATATAAGTAGCTTAGGTGCTAGTTGTAGGAGGGTTGGTTCGTATAAGCTGAAGGCAGCAGTTATGTACTCAATATATATAGACTGAGGAGATTTTACCAAGCCTTGTTTCTCACAACTATTTTTTATATAAATCTTGACTGCTGGTTCTGCCGATAGAGAAGCCAAGAGGGTTGAAAGACAAAGAAGGGGGAGTATCTCTGACAAAAGATGATTTGCTTGGAGAAGGGTCTGTTCTGAGCAGACCTGGCCTGAAGGCTGCAGATTTAGCTTCCTCAATACGACACTGAAGTTGTACAATGGTCAAAGAAGGAGATTAGCTCAGGGAAGCAGAATTTCAGGAATAGGTGGTAGAATTGTTCCCAAACTCTCATCACTGAGAGGGATGCACCAGTTAATAACTGGGAGCAAAACCGAGGCAGATAACTGTGGAATCCTGGGAATATTTTGAATATTTTATATTTGCTGTTTTAAAAATGTGATTTCCTATTCTTAATAAGTATCTAACATTTTGCTTTGCTAAATGAAAGCTTAGCCATAGCTACTTATAGAAATGATCTTTAACACTAAGCATTTTTCTCCTCAAGGTACAGCACAAGTTTCGTAGTACAGCAGCATGAAGGCTTGCTCTAGGTATGGTCTCTGAGGAGTCTCAGGAGCTGGGGATTATTTTCTCACAAAGCTGTGGGAGTCAGTTTGAAGTCTAGTGATGCCAATGGAGAGGAGTTGCCCTGAGTGAATCAGTATAAACACACAAGAGTACAATTTCTGATCCAGGGAGTAAATCACAGACATCATACATTTCTTTCAATAAATTGATACCTTTGTCATTCATCCCTGTCATGTCACATATAGATGGCAATTGGACTTCAAAAGAACTGAGGCAGGCAGGATGACTGGAAACAATAGATGTGTTAACACTTAAGCAGGTACTGACAAACATTGTATACCTCTCTTCTGGAAGAAAACTAGAAAAGTTTTAAAGAATGTGTAGATTTTAGAGCATTTTAGAGCAGGTTTTGTGTTTTCTAAATAGGCCAAGAAAGTATTAACTTTACAATGCATGAATAAAAAGTGAGAGTGTAGAGGGGAGAGAAATCTTGAAAGAAACAAATAATAATAGAAAATGAAAAAAATGAAGATTTCTTTATATTTAGCTTGTTCAACTGAAAGGACAGGAGAAAAACAGAAAACTGTCTTCAGTTGTAAAAGAGGGTACCTAAGCTAGGAATCCAGTTGACAAGCCCTTGCAGAAGGTGATTCGAATATCAGATGGCTTAAAGACTAAAGTAGGTAAAGCAAGCAGTAATTAAAGAATAATTGTAACATAACATATAGAATATATTATAGAATAGTGATTATTTCATTTGCACATGTATTGGTATGAGAATTTTGCCATAAAGGAGTTCAGTTAATAAGCACTCTTTCACTTGCATCATTTTCTATGTATTGTAACTGTCTTTCACATGGATATAGAGTGCGATATTTACATAGGATGACTTAAAAAAGTGCCACAGCATAATACCAGTCATTTGTGCTGAGATATTTTTTTTTATTATTCTGTCTCCAGAATATTGTGTTCTTATTCTGTTATTAAGTTCTGTTGCTGTGGTTTTATTCTGTTTTATTAAACTTTGTTCCTTTTGGAACTGTGTGTCTAAAGGGCATGTGAAGTAATAATTTTCAAACACTTTTTATCTGCTTAGGGGTTGCTGTAATCTTTCACATTCCATTAACGATAGCCTTCATGGTTCCTTTTCTGGAAGATAGTATGGCTACCTCTGCAGCTTTGGAAGTGCAACCCTGTGTATCTTTGATTTTCTGCAATACTGCTTGAAAGATGGAAATGTCAAGCTGGATGACAGCTAATGAACTTAGTGTTCAATAGTTCATCACCTTGGTTTTACCAGAAATCATTTAGCAACAAATTTGAAATAATTGTCTTTGGTAGAATGAGATCAGTTGCCTTTTCTGATAGAAGAGTTGACACTAGTCAGAATGGCAACTCGTACAGGAAGGGGAAAATGTAGCCTTTGTGTTGCAAAGTGTTCTGTGAAAAAAAATAACTTCGTTTTGGATGAATTGGTGATGAATGGTGCTGATCTCTGCAGCTTTGGCCTGGTTGAGGAGTCACAGAGGTCTGTTCTTCAGCTGTTGTGAGTTACTACTGATGACTGAATTTGTAAGGATTTAAACATGTGCCTGTCATCGTAAGACTATGAGGAATCCTTCATAGCTTATCAATGCTTGTGTGGGAAACCTGTTGTTCCAACTCAGGTCAGCAGGAAAATAGGATTTTGGTGCAATTCTGAGCACCTATGTCAGGTGCTGAAGGAGTAAACAAAACACTGTGAATGAGTGCTGTCAGATGCTTGTTAGAGTCTACTTAAGACTTTAATTTTTCCAGATAAGAGGCTCCCCGGACCACATGAATCATCTGTGTGTGTCTATTTACAAACAGAGATTGCAGCTGGGAGTGTTTTCCTGACTCCAGACACTACAGCAGTCTGCTGCCAGCTCCCAATTCTGCTTGCGAGTAGGGTCTCAGCTCTTGCTAGTGCCTGCCTATAAAGAGAGGGAGAGGGCAGGCAAAGGAGAGCGAGTGCTGTGGATTAGTGTTGTACCAATCACTAAAATATCCAGAGTGGCTTCAGACAGGAGTGTGTGAAGAAAGGATGATATTGTATTAAAATCCAGAAATATTTTGCTTTGATGTTGCTGACACACTTCTCTAGGGCAATGCATTTCTGGTTGCCTGTTGCTCCCATTCTTTTCTACTGACAGAACAGTGTATCTTACTCAATACCAAGACTGATATGGTTCATAATGGGACAATATCATAACCTTCTTAACTGAATAAGCAGAGTCTGCATATCATGTCAGTTTTATGGCCACAGCACATCACGGGAGAGAGAATTAGACTATAGAATTCACCTCATATACTACAACAAGAAAATGAGGTAATTGAACTGAAATCCTGTTGAGGTACCTTAATCAAAATATAAAAATATGATTGTCTTAGTACTTTCGCCTGACATTGTTCATAATTTTCTTTGGAAACCAGACACTGATTTCTCACAGTGAATAATCCATGGAAGAAAATGTTTTATTGGAAAGCCTTGGCAAGCCTAGCTAAAACAAAATAATTGGAAAAGCACAGTGATAGAAAATTATACTTTAAAATAGGCTGGCTGTTCCATGCACTTTCTTGTGCATTGAGGCCTGATGTTGAACTTTTTCTGGTTTTATAAGTTGGAAGCTTTATGGCTAATTATCACAAAGGTATTTTTCATCACAATTTCTTTCTTCACAAAACCCATGATGTTTTTACTATGTAGAAATATAAAAATATACATCAAAGGCAATACATTACATTATGGTAGTTTCTGTTCTGTGGTATGGCAGAAGCCCTCAATTACTCATAACAATCAGAAAACAAATCTATGTAAGAGAAAAGCTCTAGGAGAGGTTTCATGGGTCGCTGATTTAAGTTCCCTGTAAATACAGGTTCTTAGATCACAAACCAGATTTATAAATTTGTTTTCAACAAATGAAAAAAAAGTTTGTTTTCATCTATAAAGTTGTCTCCATCACACTGTTTTGCCTGATCTGGGGGAAGGGGATATTGGAATGCTCCAAACCCAGCTCCCTTGGACGAAGAAACCCCTTTTTCCAGGTTTTTATATTTTATTTTACTCATGGCTCATGCACTCCCTGGTGCATGGGAGCGTGTCTTCCCAGGTGCAGGACTTTGCACTTCCTGTTGTTGAACTTCACAGCATTCCTGCCAGACCATTTCCACAGCCTGTCAAGGTCCCTCTGGATGGCAGCACGAGCCTCTGGTTTTATCAGACACTCCTCCGAGTTTTGTGTTACCAGCAAACTTGCTGTGGGTACGCTCTGTCCCATCATGCAGATCATTAATGAAGGTATTGAACAATGTTGGATCCAGTATTCACCCCCGGCGTACACCACTAGTTACTGGCCTCCAACTGGATTTCATACTACTGATCACCACTACCACCCACCACCCTCTGAGCTCAGCTGTTCAGGCAATTTTCAATCCACGTCACTGTCTGCTCATCCAGCCCAGACATCAACAGCTTTTCTATGAGGATCCAATGGCAGATAGTGTTGAAAGCCTTACTGAAGCCAAGGTAGACAATATCCACTGCTCTCCTCCCCTTGTCTACCAAGGCAGTCATTTCATCATAGAAGGTTATCAGGTTGGTCAAACATGACTTCCCCTTTGTGAATCAAGTCTTGAAAGATGAATGCAGTTGTAGTCATAACACGTTGTTTGGAAACAGCTTAAAGGTTGCTGCTTCTTTGGACTCCATAGTTGTATCCATACTTTAGTTTAGTCCCATATAATATGGTTTCATTCGTTAGTTTGAATTGTCTGAGGAATGCTGGGCAGAGGAACCAGACTGGTAGATTAAAGTGTGGTTTCCCCAAAAGACAGCTCTGCAAGAAACCAAAGCAGCTATCCATCAAACTTACATTTTTTGTTTCTTTCTCTGACACATAAAACTAGAAATTAGCAGAAATGTCATCCAAACAGAGTTGATTTTGCTTTGGTTGTTTCAGAATTCACAAAACTATTTTTGTCAACTAACTTCTAAAAGGTTTTTTCCTTCTCAAGTTCTACTTTTTGTACTGTGACCTAGGAGAAGGGAGAAAGAAGGGTGCAAAACCTTGAGTATGAGATGTGAGAAAATTTCTAATAATACTCATTTGCTTAATATCTCACTTCTTATCTTAAGATTAATAATTTCAAGGACAAATATTGTCACATAATTAACTTCAAAGGTTTGATATACTGCTGTTTGAACAAGAAAAAAAGATGTCACACAGTCTGTGAAATGTTTGCCATTGGGTTGGGTTAAGCCCAACCAAAATTCGGAAATCAGTGACATAAATTTCTAGTCTCCTCTATTATAAGACTTCCTTGTAATCTGTTAGCATGGCACCAGTGGTCTAGATCTATATACAGTATTTCATAGATTATTTTAACATGTTTTAACACCTCTCTTAAAATACGTTCTTTGGTCAGACCTAGACAGTTTAAGTAAACACTGGAAAGGAGAACAGTGCATAAAACCAGGGTTCACAGAAGCAAATGAAGAGCCCAGTGAACAACTGTGGTGAAGGACTATCTTTTGCTTAGATTACATTTGATTATTTTGTTAAAGATGATGGAAAAGCTTCAACAAGATGGACTGAAAGGTCAAAACTCTCAACAGGTGCTGTCAGTACTGTGATGACGAGTATTTGCCATGACTCCTCCTTCCTCCCTGCCTACCGCAGTATTTCCAAAAGGAAAAAAAACGAATCACCATTTACACACATAAATATCCTGAGAGAAATGAGTAAGTGCTTTAAGTGATTGGCTGCTAGATTAACAGGAGCATCACCATATTCCTGGTTAGGTGATGTATTAAGCCCAGTGATGAATTTTGACTATGTTTCTGAGATTGGGTCCTGATTGTGAGATAATTGGGAAACACCTTGTGTGGGGCTTCGATGTGAACTGGGTGCTGCACAGCTTAATGCTAGTTGAACTCTGGGGTGATAGGCACAACCAGCAGCAGAAGATGCTTTAGAGTATTATACTCAAATATAGCCTGAAGTTGTCTGGGATTCAGTTAGACTACAGATAAGCTGAAGTTTTGGGGGAAGGAGGTGTATTTTCATATGGGTATTTGTTTTACCTAAGCATCTGCAAAAAAAGTTATGATTTAGTGGGTTTTTTTTTCCTGAATCAAGAAAATGTTCAAGATCTCATCTTCTGCGGTTATCAGTTTAGGTTTTAGCACAATGCTAAGGAGAAATCATGAGTTTGAAATGGAGAATGTTGATATTAGTAAGAACTGTAAAAATTGTAACTATCAAGCTACTATATTATAAGACTAATATAATTGGCTAGCGGAGGGGCAGGCATTGTTGTATTCAAAGGAAAGCACATGTAGATGACTAACAGGATTTCTCAAACATTTGCCCTATGACCCATCCTATTTTATCAGTGGCAGGACTCAGAAATGAAGATTTTTGTCAAGGAAATGATCTGGTGAAACACACCTGTGTGACATTACCAATCTATAGGAAGATTGGCACTGGTACTAAAAAAAAAAAAAAGGAAGTTCCTGAGGTATGGAGAAATAGAGCTGGAATGAGAATTAATAGGGACTGTTAATAAAAAGCTAATAAGAATATATACTGTAGAGTGAGAATTCATCACATGGAAGAAACAGATGGAAGGCTGGATTTAGTATTCCATCAATGAATGGCTGTGAATTACTAATGTGATCTGGCTTTGAAAAAGGCAAATGCAGTCCTAGAAAGTTTCAGCTGAAGTATTTCCAATAGAAAGTTGAATAATCGCTACAATTCACAACTCTCCAGACAGTAAAAGGCCATTTAGAAAGACTGTGAGAAATACATTCACAAAGTGGTTTCTTTGCATCCCTTATATATTGCAGAGAGAGTTACTCTGACAACCCTGTGTAACTTTTTAAGTGATATCAGGATGAGGTCAGTGAGCTCAAGATTTATATTTATCCAACAACCTGAATAAAGCCGAGGATGTATGGTTAAGTTTGAAATTTCTAAACAAACTTATGGAGCCAAATCCATATGCTTTATAAATCCTTGCAAAAACAGATAGAAGCAGCATCTGGTTTTGGCACTTCAGTAAATCAATTAACTTATTCAGACATAGGTCATTTGAGATTATTGATATCCAACAAGTCTGTATGTGGCTGGCTGGAATGACATGTGCCCTTCTGGAGTGGCAGCTGGAGACACTATTCCTATGTGGGAACAGCTGAATTGAGCCCCAGAAGTGGAATTCATTTCCAGATTCAGACACCTAAATTTGGATGTTCTTCATAGTGAATAGAGCTAATCAAAAGTCTGGAGGTCTGTTCAGCTCATTGAATGCAGTTATCTTTTTTGGGGTGATCTGGGAAGTATATGAGACTCAATAGACTGGGTCTCCCATGACCCCGGGGGAGTAAGACATCTCACGCGCGTGGATACATCTATGTTTAAGACATTTAGATATCTGAATCTAGAGGTGAACCATACTGTAATAATCACATTCAAATGAGTGAAATCAAAAGAATCACAAACCTTAGGGATGGACAGTGGTATTTTCTTTTTTCATTTGTCTGAAATTCAGGAGCAGATTGCTTGTGAATATTTTGGTATTATAGATGAAAAGTTTATTTTGGTAATGAATGAGAAGGTGCTTGGAAAGGGCATCAGTGACTATTAAATTTCTATTTATATTTTTGTATTCTTTTTTTAGCCACTTTATCTAGGTGAAAAGGAAAAAAAATCATGAAACGATAGTGCAAACTGTGCAATTGCAGTAGCAGAGAAGGGTTGTCTCACTCCAGTTCAGTTTAGGAAAGGATTGCCCTGACATAGACGTATAGGTTGCTGGGATGTCAGTTGAAATGTTTTTCTGTGCTTGTTATTCAGAACAAGGAAGGATGTCACTGCACAAGCACGGATTTATGAGTGTGACTAATAGAGAGGGGTGCAGTTCCTTTCTTCATATTAACACTGCTACATCCAGAGCTTAAATTCGTGCACAGGTGGTGTAGATGCAATTGTGCAGATACATAGCCATTCCATTTACATCACCACTATGTCTATCCCTGCTCATGATGCTGCTTACACATTTGTTGCTTGCTCTTTTCTCTCAACATTGAATGTTTTGGAAATGACGATAATTACAATTTTCTCTTCTTGCTAGTCATTATTCTTCTGATTTTATTTCCTTTAGCTACATGGGCTTTTTTATCTGTCCCTACACACCCCAGGTTTTGTTTTTCCTTTGGCCTGCCTGAACTTTCTTTTTTCTGGATTTATTAAAGCTTAAAGTCTGTCCAGGTTGTGAAGACAGTAAATGTGCACCAGCAAAGAAAAAGAGCAGAGGCGGGGGGTGGGGGGGGAAGTGCTTCAAAAGCAAGATCACTCAGTATAGCATTTCTAAGTACTTTTGTTATTCAGAAACAGAAGGAAGGGATCTGTGACGTGCTGTATGGTACCCAACTCAGCAACAATCAAAGAATCCGGGGCATTAGATAATATAAGACAACACCAAAACTCACGTTCACCTTTGATGCTTTGAGTGTGATTCTGCTCCTTCTGTGATGACTTATTTCAGTGCTACAGTTTAAATCCATTGGAGTTACCTGCAGACATGGACATTAATTACCCCTCATTTCTGTTTTTAATCTCTCCCCTTTCTCTGTTCCTTTCTCCTGTCTACTGCAGGGATGAGAAACATGCTTTTTAAAAGAAAGTTGGGATTCCAATCTCATTATGTAATTCCAAAAGCTGGTGCCCTAATCTCAGACCTATAGTGCATAAGCATTAATCTGGTTCTGCTTGATTTAGTCATGTTTTTTTGTCTTTTGTGTTTGTTTTTTTCTTTACTGGGATTGCTCTATTTTGACATTTAGATGATTTGCAAACCATGAAAAAGCCCTCGCTAGTGCTTAATTCATTTTTGTTCATACATTTTAATTATCTACCCTTCAGCTCATAAATATGAGAACTTTTGAATGAGTTCTCTTACCAGAACTTTTTTGTTGGTTTTGTTTGTTGTTGTTGTTTTGTTCTGTTTTGTTTTTAAATAAGATTGAATAATTAGCAGGATTTTGACAAATTTACATAGCTCTGCTATTTGTTCATTTTAAATTTTCTTGTTGCTATGGCTTGACTTTTTTTTAGCCTGCACCATTTATTTTTACATTTGAAGCAAGCTTTTCATCTACTGTGATGTGTACCTGATACTAATCATAAACAATAAATCAAAGGAATAGACTTCTTCCCTTAGAATTTTGTTGTCTTATAAAATGTTGGAAAATCTAATCAGTGAAGTAATACAGAAACTATGCTGTGCTTATCACTGGCATGAATCTTTCAGATGTAGCAACCACTTGTCTTCTTAATGATAATTCCTGTTTATAAACACATGCACAGCAGATTGGGGGATATATACAGCTCTACATTTTTCTGATCTCTACAGTCACCTAAATGAGCATGTTTAGGCCTCTGAAGTAAAGAGGACTAGTCATATAAGTGAAATTCCTCTCTCTGAAAAACTGCCTGAACAAGTAGATATGACACTGCCCCAAACCCAGGAGGTTTCCTTTCTTTTTCCAACTCCAACACTTTTGGTCAATCCACCGATTTTCCGCTGTTATCCCATTCTTTTTTTTTTTCCTTAGTTAAGCTGTATGTTTTTACGAAACTAGGACTGTCCTTTTGCAGTGGATTTGTGAAGTGTTCAGCACATACCTATGAAGTGCAGGGACACCTGAGCTAACAGCCCGCGGAGGAGTTGGGAGAGTACAGCAACATTACTCTTAGCACTGTGTGCCGGATTATAAACTCGGGCTCCTTCACATCCCAGGTAAAACCTGGAAAGATTAAGCTCCTGTATAGAAAGGAGCAACAGCACCACCACCAGGTGTTGAAAGAAAAGAACAGTTTTAGGAGGTTCAACCTTGAGGATGAAGCTAGGATGAACCAAAATGGAAGAAGATGCCAATGGGCAGCTCTGGCTCATTTCTCCACTCAGCCTTTCTTAATGGGCCACTGGTGCTTCTGGCAGCTGACTCTTTATAGCTACTGTGGATTCGTAAGTGAATTGGTTTTAAAGGCCCATGAAAGTGGGCATTTAAGGGAGGCTCAGTGTTCTGCTGGGCACCTAAGGTTTTGCCAAGGGATATCTTACTTTCTGAGATTCCTAAATATTTTTATTTTTTTTAAACATGACTCTAAGTATTCTTTATTTCTGATGTTGTCTGGAACTTCAAAGCAATATTGTAATCTGAAAGGTAACAAATTAACAGTAGAAATAAGGTTTTAAGATGTGAAGAATATTACTCTTAATAGAGGATGTTGTATTTTTCCTCAGTTCTAATTAAGCTTATGAATCAGAATGGCAACATTCCTATCATTTGAACTCTGATGCAGATTTTAAACCAATAGTTTCAGATGTTTAAGTAGCACAGAAATCCAAAACAACATCTGGAACCATGGTACTCAAGAGTTTCTCCCACTGTCACCTTTACCTTTGTTGCTGTTCTGTTTGCTCTTCATCCTCACAGTACAGTTCCATTTCTTCTTCCTTCTTCCACTATTTTTGCTCCAGTCCGTCTCTCACAAGCCTCTTTTCTCTTCCCCTTTTTGGCATCCTGCTAATGCCTCTCTTCATTCCAGCAGTTTCACTACTGATGAACTGACTGGCAATTTTTTTCCCCTGAATGCTCCAGACATTTCCACACAGCCAGCTATCATCAGTATGTTCTCAAGTACTGCATGCTGGGTGCCAATGTATAATCTGTGCAAAAAATACTATTTTGTTTTATGTTTTATACAGACTAGAGAGTGGAAAAGCAAAGGATTGTCACAGGTCTGCCAGTTTCACTGAGACAGTCTTAAATACTAGCAGAATGCCTTCTGGACTTGATTTGATGTTGCTTACCACTTTTTCATCCAAAAGTTTTTGAAACTGTCACACTTTTGGGGGCATAGAGCTTCACATGACACAGAAAGTTACAGCATACTCAGTGATGCGGCAAAAGCCCACTATTACTATTTTTTTTTTTCCCCTTAAAGTTTGAGTCTTCTCATTTTGCTTTCCTAAATGTAAAGCATTTTGGTATTAGTGCTACTGTTACCCATTGCCAACAGTATGTGTGACAGCACTACTAGTTTGACCTTCAGATACTGCAACTTTCAGGATTTAACCAAAGCCATCTTTTTCTTTAGATTTTTTTCTGCAAATAACCATCATTTCCTGGACCTCCCTCAGATTTTTTTCAGTTTTATCTTTGTTCCTTTTTACTCTGATGATTGAACTTATGATCTTACATACTAATATAAAAGTGACACAGTGAGTTGCTTGCAGTGCCCCTATCACCAAAATGGCAGATAGATACTAATGTTTAGAGGAGCAGGCTAGATTCATCATGTAAGTTACCAATATTCCCTTCCTTTTGTCATATTTATGAAAAAAAAAAAATATATATACCCAGTAATTCAACTCCTTTGTTGTGACTCAGTCTTTTCAACATTTATTTCTATCCATTGTTGCAGAACCTACAATTTCCATTCTTCATGAAGGCAGAACAGACACATTTAAAATCTTGCTTGATAGCTCTGTAGTTGATGGCTGAAATTTTTGGAGCTGTCTTTGAGATCTGAATATCCAGCACCCACCAGAATGATTGGTCATGAGGCTTCTATAAAACTACAAGTAGTTTTACAGATACCAGTCTGTATGAGTGAGAAAACCCAGCTACCACACTGAAGTTTCAGAGCATGTTGATGGTTCTTGAACAGAAAGACACCACTTTGGGCTTGATTTCACATTTTTTCTTTAATCCATAGCTTTGGACAGTTTAGTGAGGTGATTGATGGAGAAGGACTATGTGTCAGTTTGGTTTCTGAAGCATCTTCCTTTGATTTTTACTTTCTCTGATAAAAAAGAGAAGAAAAAATACAGAGGACTGGGGTTGCTAATCTGGGGCTGCTCACAAGGTGCCTAGAATTACACTGATGTGTTGCCAAAGTATTTTTCATTATACAGCATTTTGTGTCCAAAATAACTTGAGCTTTTGAATCAGCACAAGGTCATAGTACAGCATTGTACCACAACAATAGTAATAAAATCGATACGGAATCCTCCCTTAAGGAGAGGTACTCACTTAAAAAGCCAGTCTTGCATTAGATCAAGAAAAGATAAATAGTAAATATGCAAAGATCCTTCTTTTCAGATACTAGTGTCAGGTGCGGTCCTGATTTGGCAGAGATGTGAACAAGCTGACTTGTTCTGTCTTTTTCCATTCAGATGACATGGTAGCTGAGCTCCATACAGCCTCACCAAATCATGCATATGCTGAAGATAATTTTAAAATAAAAGTCTTGACATCCAGATGGGTCTGTAATTTACAGACTTGATTGCTGCATGTTTATTCAAGAATTTGAAGGTCCATTCAGAACTTTAATAAATAAGTAACTGATGATAATCAATGCCATTTTGTAGAAATAGGGTCCTCTAAATGAGCTTCTTAGAGTGAGTCAGGACAAGATACATTATTATATTTGCTGTCTATTAATCAAAGACAGAATGTAAGTGAGAAAAGCACTGTTGCTTAGCATTTTACTAAAAAAGTAGGATGAAAAATTGCATTGTTGTATGTTGAAAAGGACTAATCTAGAGCTTCTCTACAGCCCACCCGCGTGAATAGTGTAAGACTGACACATTTGGTGCCAACATGTCTACTCTCTGTAACTCCTTTACTATTACCTCTCCTACACACTCTTCAGAGATGGTTCTAGGATCATCATAATTTTCACTTGCCACACTTAAGATAATGTATTTCCTTCTTCCATCATCATAGAAAAATGAGAAATTCTTTTGGGAAGAGTAATAAACAATACTAGTCAGTATGTTCAGTATGGTTAATAGCTTAGTTAATTGTTTTTATTAGCTCTGGGTCTTTGCAGTGAAAGAGAATATTATCTCCGCATAGCACTTCATTTAACTTTGACACTATATTCACATATCAGTGTTCAGTGTAATTTAGTTAAGTGTGGCTGAGCTGCTTTCTTCCTCTATCAAAACTAAATAGATGGCACTAGAGATTTTTGCAAGAACTTTTGTCTGTCCCAGGCTCCATCACTGCTCTGCAATAGAAAGCAGCCATAAATTTAGCTCAGCTGGCTTCTTGCGGGTTCATCCTGCAGAATCCTTAGGATGCTACTGTGCTAGCAGTAGCTTACTCTGGATGAACACTTGAACAGGCAATGTAACCGTGTTACTCCTAATTCTCTGCATACCAAAACATCAGGAAAACAACAGCAACTTCTTAACTGCACCAGACCAGTGTTTCTGGAAGACCAGGACAGCCATAGGGATTTATGAGAGTACTTCAGCCACTGGGGATCTAAGCCTTGTTTTTTTGATTGCCTTCTTTCTGTCATAATTTGTGTCATTCTGAATAAGCTATGCAGGATGGGAATATGATATAGGGAGGGAAGGAATGAAAAAATTCAGCACTTCAGTGCACTAGAAAGCCATGCACTTAGCACTTGCCTTGTTTCCGTCTGTTACAACACATTGACTTGTACAGGCCTGGAATCTTTACACAAGATCCTGTTGTAAAAAGGCAGGTTAATGAGACTGTCCTTCTACTAAAAAGTCTTATTCCTATGGGAGAGTTCAGAGGGAAACAGAGTTCAAGTGTGTGTATATATATATTTGTATATTTATTACAGCCTTCAGAGTACTATGGCTGAATTAATCTAGACCACTGAATCTGAAAGAAATTTGTTACTGAGAGAGGGAGGTGGGCTATTTTGAGGATATGTCAGATACCATGGAGGGTTTATGATGACTGCTGCAACTGTAATTCAGAATACTCTCTGTTTTTTTGGTCTTCACTGCTTTTTCATATTACCTTTAAGTCTACCTAACTCTATGGAGGTAATGAAATAGGGAGGGTATGATTACTTTCCTTAAGTGTCTTCTCTTGACTGTGAACTTGAGGTGAATCAAAACCAATAATAAGTGTAATACCCATGCTGAGTAAAACCAGGTGAATTTAAAGCACTCACACCTGGAGGACAGCCTGCATATGTCTCCTGATTGGATAGAGTGGCTACACTTAGCCCTGCGTCATTAACGTCTACAATGCATTTTTGGCTCATTCTGGTCCTACAAAACCAAACACTGGTTTATTTATGTTGTAACTTTGATTCACTATCAATTCAGAAGGAAATACAGAGAGTTTTTTCAGTTTTTATATCTTAATTCCAAATTCTTTTGCTTCCATGTACCCATCAAAATTTGTCAAATATGTGCTACATTAAAAAAGAAAAAACAAGCTAAGATTGTAGTATAAATGAGAAAGAACCATGGTACTTTTTTTTTTTGACAGTCATATTTTCCAAATCTCAAGTGAAGCATAGCATGCTTCACATGACATTCCATCATTAAATAAAGAAGTTCTAATGAAAACAATTGAGCAATGGCTGCCCTTTCTGTGTCACTTCTGTATGGACCATGAATTCAGGCAAGTCACTATTATCAACTTCATAAATATGATCAAGCATTAATCCTACATCAGTAGCTCATTATTTTTAAACTCAACTTATTATTTATGACCAATGGGTTGACTTAAAGGATCTAATAGGGTGCTTCTTGGGTTTTAATGAGTGAAAAATCTTACTTTAGAACTAAGTGAAAGAAGACAGAGTCCTGTCAATATATTTTACTAACGCTACTCTTAGCACTTAGAAATTTCTCTAAGAAAGAGAAACATTTTACCTTTCTTTTTATCTTTTTCTTTTTGGGCTGGAGAAATAATATTCCCCCAAAATATCATCGAAAGATTTGTAGGAATTAAAGCTGAAGACATTTCAGCAATAATTCGATAATAGCTGAACAACCTGCTGATTGAATGGGTTATTGACAATAAGGTGTTTCCCTTGTTTCAGCTGGGATAGAGTTAATTGTCTTCCTAGTAGCTGGTACAGTGCTGTGTTTTGAGTTCAGTATGTGAAGAAT
>JAVJGG010000005.1:22800348-22819785 GCA_035590195.1 Aviceda cuculoides
CCAGACTAAACAGCCCCAGCTCCCTCAGCCGCTCCTCATCAGACTTGTGCTCCAGGCCCCTCACCAACTCGGTTGCCCTTCTCTGGATGCGTTCCAGCACCTCCATGTCTTTCCTGTAGCAAGGGGCCACTGAAGTGAGGGGCCATGAAGATTTACCCTTTGTATCATATATAAGTATAAATACATTGTACTTATATATAAATGAACCTTTATGACATTTATGGTATTGAGAAACCAAAGTGTATTGTTGGAGAGTCCTAGTCCTTTCATTAAAATAGATGATTTGGATATATTTTTAGAACAGGTATGAATAAATATTTTATTGTTTGCTGATGGAGTTTCTGTTTCATCAGCGCAAACAGCAGATTTGTTTCACTTAGTTTTTCTCTCTTCAGAATATATTCCATCACTTAATTCAAGTGTTTGTACGCTTAAATTTACCCTGTCCCTAAGAGGTAAATTAATCTTCCAGGCAGTGAGGAGTGACCTGAGTAACCCTGGAGAGCAGGGAACTTGACACTAACCAGCTGAGACTAGTAGTAATCTCATGCTGTGCAGAAGGTCTAAGAGAACAGTCTGCAAGGTTAATGTGTTAGTACTTCAAGACAGTGTCCTAGGAAAAAAAAAAAAAAGTAGATAATTAACTCACCTGGAGCCACAGGCTATTTTGTGTTTCTACTGTCGTTATGATGATAGACTAAACAGACATTCTCTTTTGAGAGTCTGTGCTCTGATGAATTATAAAGGCTCAAATCAAAACAGTGTTTGCCCGTGAACTTAATGCAGTTAAACAGCAGTAGAGCAGAGGGATGATCTGAAACTCTTCCCTGATGAAGTATTTGTGTCTCCTGGTAGCAGAAATGGTAACTTTGCTTAATGTGCTTCTTTCCTAGCATCAGTAGGACAAGACATAACAATTTACTGTTTATATTATTATCAATGCTAATAATGATCTTGAGAGTAGCTTTTGTTACTGAGGTTGTATGCCGGGATCTTTTGTTTTAAATTAGAACAAAATTTTATGTAAAAGAATAAAAGGTGAAGCGTCTTAAAGAAAGACTACAGTTTTTCTTTAAGGAGATTCTAGAACAAAGAGAAATAAAATAGTGAGATGCTTTGATTCTACTAATAGGGACACTAGAATTAAAAAAGCCCCCATTCCCTCTCTTAAATATTGAGTTGTTTCAGCAACAGCTATCAGCTGTGGAGTCTTAAAAAAAAAGTGAATCTTGTCATTCGTTTTATTAATTCTGTGTGTCATGCTGCCAAAGGATATTCTGAGTGTTGTAGAAATTAAAAGCTACCAATATTCTGGTGACACCAGGACTGTCAGGTCCATCTACTGATAAATGTAATTACTTTTGAGTTAGCAATTGAGAACTCTGGCCTGGATAAAAAAATTGTTCTTATCTCAGTCCCATGAAGGCAGAAGTGATGCCAGTGAGTACACTAAACCAGTTACGTACTAATAGGAACATGAGTGGACTGATGGGACTGTTACAAAATGTCATTGATTTTGTCAGAGCTCTCATCTGTACATCAAGTCTGTGTTTCAAAGAAGGCCTCCTCAGCCGTAGCTCTCCTTTGCTGGCGTGTTGTTCACATGTAGCCTTTGGTTTTGGCTTGAGGAACAATGCAATGGGCTTTCTGCAGACTTGTTGTTCAGAAAACAATTTTGGAGGTAAAATCTTGAAAAAGGATTAGCAAGGTATGAGTATTGATAGCACTTTGGGAGAGTTTTACCTAAGTACAAATCCATGCATAATACTCATTTTGTGTATTGCTTTGTAAGATCTTTGATACTGTTTCACTGAAACTAGATCAATTTTACAAGTTCACTTGCAGTTATTTCAGATCATAGTGGGAATGTATTTTAAATAGAGGGATTTAAACCACAGTGCTCCCTTTGTTCCTGTTTAGCTGCCTTCCTGAAATGATTTTGCGCATTTCTGCCTGAAAACCTCCTAAATGAAGCAAGGGCAAGATAGGACCAAATTTGACCTGGACAAAATCAGCTGTTTTTTGGAGAATATGCTGTTCCCCCCTGCTCCCCCCAGCAGCCTGGAGAGCCAACCTGGTTGCTGCCAGCTCCCCTGAGAGTTACGAGAAACCATGGCTTCAACTGAAAAGGGGTGAAGTCACTTGTGGTTATGGCAAATGCTGTTTCCATCCTTTTCATCTTTTGGTGACAGTGTTAAGAACAAGCCTAGTGTTTCAGAGGTCTACAAGATTTCTGTCTTTCTCTTTCTGACTTCTCTTTCTGTGGCAAAAGTGACCCCTCCTGGGGTAGCAAAAATGAATTTTTGCCTACACAGTTGGCAGGAGTATTTTGGTTTTTCTTGGCTCTGCTGTCTTGAACTAGCTTTTTGCACTGGCATGTCACAGGTCCTAGCACTGCTGTTCCAAGATTTTCCTTCCAATGTAGCAAGCATTCAGTCATGACTCTCTGGTCTCCTAGATTGCACTGATTAACTGCAACCCACATCTTCAGTACACTGCCAGACCTGTTTAGTCATTTTGTAATGGTAATTACATAGTTTATGCACAGCCTGACACTCACATACATTTTCCATGTCATGCTGGCAGACATGTATATTAAGTATGAGCCGACCCTTCCTTACTGACGATTCTTACCACGATTCTTATCACAACTAGCTATGCTTTCATGTCTTGGGAGCAATAACATATCGAGAGTTATTTCCAGAAAGCTCTACAACAAATAAAGTAAAATAAACACAGGTCAGATTCTGCCATTACTCCCTATGCAAAGCTGCTTCATTGATTTGTGAGAGATTTATTATGGGATAATCTGTTTTATAAAATAATTCCCACCAAAACATACATAGTAAAGGTATTGGTCGCAGACTCTGAAGCTTTAATAAAGTGTATATTCCTCCCAGGCAAGAAAAAGAGAAAAAAGTAAGCAAATAATTCAGTATATATGATTCACTCAGTGTGTGCATATATATCATGTACATTTAATTTTCATCTTTTGATGTCACTTTTGAGAAGGAATCAGTCTGCCATAGATTATAGTGCCATTTATATCTTTGCATTTCTAAGAACAGGATTTTTTATGGCAGTGGAAAAATGTGTAATTGAGCCAACTGCATCCTGTTTAACCAATCACCAGAATATCCAGTTTTAATACTCTTTATGTAGCATACATTTTGTTTGCTTTTATTTTTACATTGAATAATTATGATAACTAGTAAGGATAAATTAATAGGTTTATTCACCAAAAGAAGAAAATAATCTTTCAGCTATCACCTCTTTCTGCAACTGTTATTGGCCAATTCTTCTACTGATCAATGTGGAATGGCATCACTTGGATTTCATTAAGATTTCATTTGTTTTCCTTCAGTGTCCTAACTGAATGTTATGTATAAATCAATGGAAAACATAGAATTCTGAAAATGTTCTTTTCATCTGAGGGACCTGTTGATAAAGTTCCTGTCCCTCTTTGTTTGACAAGGGTTTCTTGAAGTCAAGGCATTAAGAGGTTGAAACCATAACAGAAGATAACTGGAGGCCTTTTTCATGTTAAGAAGCTGTGATGTATGTTTATTATTTAATTTTGTGAAAAAAATCTTTAGTTTGCTACTGAATTATTTCTCATGCACAAAACGGAATCACTTTGTCCTCATGCCTTGCCTTATTTTAAATAAATAATTAAATAAATGTTTGTATTTGACATTCTCCATGGTGCTTTTTTTAGTAAACTGGCTTTTCCAGAGCATTAACATGTACCTCTGGATGGTGCTACTGATGAAGAGAGCTGCAGCCTAAAAAATACAGTTTTCCAATTGTCCATAAAGTCAATGAAGATAAAAAGCCTGAAGAAACCACACATTTATAGCATAGAGCAAGGCACTAGTTTCTAGCTGTTTCTTTATGTGTTGCCTTGTTTGTGGGGCCATAATTACACACTGATTACAGCTAGAAAAAACGTCTCTGTTATTCTGCATCCTGAATAGTAATTACTGTGTTACTGTGTTTCACTCCCATCCCTTTCTTTTGCTTTTTCTGAACTTGATCAGATCTATTTTAGGTTTTAGTATAGCTTTTGGAAAACATAAATTACAAAATGTTGTTTACGTTGTTTACAATGATGGTCATCTTGTGAATTATATGTCAGCTATTGTATATTACTAACTAATTAACTTAGTATAACTAAGTGCATGCGCCCATGAGACTGGAGAATGTTAAAATGAAAGGCTGACCACAGCTTCCCTGAGCTACATGATCTAGGGTGTGTTTGAATTTCTATCCCTCAGGTGCTCTCTCTTCGATTAAATTCAAATAGAGAACATCAGAATCGGTCTACTGTAAGGAAGCAATCAGTCTACTGTAACAGAAAATAATGCAATTTGTCTTAAAAAAATAAAATTCTTGTCCTTACCCCTCTGGCAGTCTCACATTACAGCAGACATGATTTTGAGACAAAATTGGAGGGGCTGTAAATCACCCTTACTCAATTGTCTTCCATTGGAACTGAGCTGATTTAGGCCAGCAGAAGAGATGAGTGCCGAGAGCTCTGAATGTTCTCAGTCATGAAACAAGTCACTTGCAGATCATTAGGCTGGGTTAAAAATGATCTTACCAAAGTATATTTTGGCTTTTCTTTCTGTTTTTAAAAACTTGGGTATCCACTGAGGTCACAGTGAGTGAGTTCTCTACTGATTAAAATGTTTGAAACATATTTTAAAAGGGACCAAGGTTCTCACCACCACTTTCCATCAGTAAACTTTTTTTTTTTTTTTCCTCCCACTGTCACAGAACTCCAGCCTCAGGGGAATGAATGAAAAAGTCTTAGTTACCCAATTCTCGCAATAAGTGATACAGTAGTTGCAATAAAAAGCATCCAACCTGGCAACACTAAATTTATTGTACCCCGTCTATGTAATATGTCCTTAAAGATGCAGATATCTTACATGATGAGGTCAAATCTAGTAATATTTTTCATTAAAATCTACCTGGTTTTCTGTTTGCCTTGAACTGTTCGTAATCACCTTTCTTAATCTCTCTCAAGGAATGAGAAAGAAATCAGCAAAAGGCCCCATTGTCAGAACTCTTGTTATCCAAGCCTGCCTTTTGGGTCTGGAGACAAGGTGAGAGGGGGGTAATTCTTCACCTGGGATGCCCCCAGAACTCCCTCCCAGATGAGCTCAGTCTAGACTGTTGTGGATTTCCACATGCTCATCTGCACCTGTACGTATGTATATGTACATAGGCACTTGAGATTGTTCACTAGCATCGGCTAGGACATTTTTGGTGCGGTGGCATCTGAATATTGGATCACCTGGTATTTCAGGTTAGAAGGGACATCAGGAGGTCTCTAGTCCAACCTCCTGCTCAAAACAGGGTCAGTCTGAGGTTGGATTCAGGTGATTCAGGACTTTATCCAGTCAGGTTTTTAAAACCTCTAAGGATGGAGAGAGACTGCATAACTTCTCTGGGCAGACTGTTCTGCTGCCTGAGCATCTTCATTGGAAAAAAGCTTTTACCAGACCAAACCTCTCGTTTCCAGTTATGCTCGTTATGTCCTGTCCTTGCATCATACACCATTGTGAGGAGCCTGGCTCCATCTCCCTGTAGGCATTGGGGTTTGCTGTTTGGGGGACTTGGCCCCAAAGCCATTTCTTCTCAAGGCTGCACAAAGCCATCTCCCTCAGCCTTTCCTCACAGGGCGTGTGTTCCAGCCCCCTGAACGTCTTGGTGGCTCTCTGCTGAACTTGCTCCAATTTATTGATACTTTACTTATATAGAGGGGCTCAAAACACATTTACTCGTCTAATGTACTGGTGAAACACTTAAATGATTTTGAGGCTTTTCCCATCAGTCTGTACACTAAAGGTTATGCTGCAAGTTATAAGAATAAGGAGAAATGAAATAGCCTTGGTAAAATGAGAACAAACTGCGCTTGGTAAATTGGAACATGAACTGCACAAGATTGTGGCATTCTGTGGAGGAGTTTTGATTTCTCCAAAAGTGTATCTATAATTGTAAAATGTGCTGCAAGAAAGTAGATGGGAGCATTTCAATTTTGTTCAAGATCAGGTGAAAAATTACTTTTTACCAGCCTTAGGTTGCTATAATAGACTTATGATAATGTAATGGTTATCACAGGTGGTCTTTTCTTTCAATGCAAGAATCAGAATACCTAAAAAGTCATGTCCTTTTTCGTTTGATTTCAGAGTGCATGAGAACAACCAAGCAGGTGCTCAGTGTCTTCGTGTTACAGTGATATGTACACACTGCTAAAGATTTGCTTTTTGGGGGTACATATTGCCAGTAGAAATCACTGATGAAAACAAAACTTCAGGCTCAGAATACTGTTATAAGACTGCACAGTGAATTGCAAGTCTGAAGCCTTACTGTGCTCATAACAATTCATGCTAGGGGCTTTGCTGATATAGGTATGTAAAATATGACGATGCGAGTACCTCCTATCAAGAGAAAGCCTGTGCTTTAACAGTACTTTGCATATTTATTGTGTTATTATTACTAGTGTACTAGCACCTAAAGGAGAGATTTGATTCCTGAGAAAGTCCTTAATCACTAAGACTTTTAAGGAGAAGATGAATATCAGATGTCTATATTTTGTGCTAAACTCAGTGTAAATTTGGTCTACTCGGACATATTTGTTGGATTCATCCCCTGTGAAGAATTAAACTTGTTTGTACTGTGAATTCTAGACTGCCCTTGGCAGAGTGGAAAGGCCCTCAAATCCTCAAAGTGGCTCTTTGTTAGCTGTGTGACTTAATAGAAGTTCAGATACTTTGGTAAAGTTTTGAGATTTGAAGGTGTTTATGCAGTTAAGGATGTTTTTGACTACTTTTTAATATTAGATGCCTAAATTGTACTGCAGGGACCTTTATACTTTTCTGGGTGCTGTTTGTTGCTTAGTCACGAGCATCTTGTTCAGCACTATCTAATTTAGCATGTCTCAGCCAAGATAATTCTCAAATTTGCTGCAAAAGCTCTGACAGCATATCTTCTACCCTCTACCTCCAAAATACCATCTCCAGACAAGTCTTCCTCCTCTCCCCTCCTCTTTCTGTAGATAATTGTCCTGATTCACACAAAGGGAGCAAGTAGAGCAAATCGATTCTCTGTGTCTGAAAGGGAGAGCACTGTCAATAAGGGAACTTTTCTGCAAGATTGTGATTGTCACCATTTTGCCCCGCTGAGGATGGGATATGTGCAGCTGTAAGAGTGCTGCCAATGGAGCGTGTGCAGCAAACCTGCAAAAAGAGCAAACCCTGTTAATGTCCCTAATTTAGCAATGAAGCCAATCCGTTCTAATTAGTTTGTGATTAAAGAACTAGCTGTCTTCTAGGTGGTGGGAAGAGTAGTGTTTGTGGGTAAACTGGCTTCCTCTTTTAGATTGAAATCCCCTTCCAGAAGCCAATTGTCCATGTCCTGTTCATGGCATCAAGCAGTCCATTAACTAGCTGCTTAGTTCTAATTTATGGTGCTCTTATTTTTATTAGGTCCTGAAGAAACACCTTTAACTAGAGTAGTGGGGAAATTACAGATTTTCATCTGTTGCAAATCCTGTGCTTCAACTGTTGTCTACACAGCTTGTAGAACAAAGTGGTGTTTCATCATCTCCAGAAAATCACATAGGTTTACTTTGACAGTAATACATGATAAAATTACGGCCTATAGCAATTCAGAGTTCTTCAATGCATGTTTTACATTCTGACAATCAAAAATTGTCTTTTGTCTCGCAGAAAAGTGAAAAATGGAACCAAAAAAAGTATTTAATTTTCTGTGATATTGTAACATTTTTTCCTACTGGTTCCACTAAGAAAAATCACATTTTTCTTCTCCGCATCATGCCCTACTTCTTGCAGTGTGATAGTGTCATTAAAATGGGACACGGCAGGAAAAGACAGTGGATAGGGCAAATGGAAAAGTTAATGCAACACTTTCTTCAGCTTTCAATATTGTAAAAAGTTACTGTTGGATCTTTTATATGCTTAAATTGGTAGTTGTCCCTTTGCTGTGAAAAGCATTCTTTCTTTCCCTTATTTTTCAGTTGCAGTTGAAAAAATCTTCCCACTGTTGCTTCATGAAAAAAGCCACTCTATTTCCACATAGGAACACTGTCATGAGTACTTCTATCTCATCCAGCTCCAAAATTTTCCTCTTGGAAGATTGATACTGTGAATACAGACCCAGTAGTAACTCACAGTGAAATTATTTTAAGATTATTACATTTATTTTCATTTTACATTGGTTTTCATTGCATTTGTCTTGAAATCTTTTTGCATAATTGTCTCCTTAGCAGTAACATGCAGCCCTGTGAATTAATCCAAATGTGACATATATTCTCATAGCTATAGTCAGTCCTTGCAACAACTGTAAGAAAACATAACAACTGCATTTTTTTTCTGCTGGATCTGAGACTCTATCCCCATAGCAGCTGACTAAACAGTAGACAGTATGTGAGATACTGTTTTATACTAGCAGTAGGCTTCATCTGAGGACTGCAAAGTTATGTCACAGACCTGCAGTAAAACGTGATTAAAGAGCACTTGGATGTTGACAGAGTAAGAAAAGGAAAATAGTACAGGCCACTGAGGATGAGCAGGAGCGGTGGGATGAGTGGGCTGGTGGCTGAGGGAATCTCAGGTCTTGGGCTAAGGAAGAGACACCCGGGAGTGAGTGGAGTACATGGGGGCAGAGAAGCTAAACACTGGAGGAGAAACCATTCGCCAGCGGAAATGCTAGATACCACAGCGAGTTTATCCAAGGCTTGACAAAGGGGATATTTTGTTCATTGATCTGTTTAAATTCAAGATTAGCAAAAGACCCATCCTTTTCTTTGGTTGGGATTTATCTTGCATAATACTAGTTCTCTAGGAGTTCACTATGTAGTCTAAGCTAGTCATGCAAGAAAGTCAGTTCAGGAGGGCACTTTAACGTGTTCTCTTAAATGCTTATTTTCAGTGAAGGCAAGTGAGTTTTCTCCTTGGAAACAAAAAAACCCCTTTCTTTAGATTAGGCAATTAACCATTAGATCACTAAAGCTGCATGAGCTGCATCCTGCCTAAGCAACTAACTGCAAGGAAATACCACAAGCTGATTAAAGCTCCCTTTCAAGAGCAACCAAAGTTATCCAATACTTAATGTGAAATCATGATGTCAAAACACTTAGTCTGAGTGGGAATTCACAGTACATTCCAAACCAGTATCTAAATTCTCTGCATAAACGAGCCATCAAATATTCATTGCAGAAACGGTCCTGATGGGGTGCTGCTGCCCCTTAGCCAAGGCAGAGGAGGTATCCATCACACATGGTCCTCATTTGATACAGCAGCAGATAATTCAGCCCAGCTCTCTGGTATCAGAGAAGGGGCTCCTTCTATTGGCTCAGCTGAAGAGGCCTTAAATTCCTACAGAGGGGTTAGTAACAAGTATCTATAGGTGATGAAAGGGGCATAATAACATCTCAAACTGGTACTTTTTTTCCTTTGGTAAACAGTTGACTATGAACTCTTCACAGCCTAAATTAGTCTGCTTTTGTGGAGCTTCTCATCAAACTAAAGGAAAATGCTTAAACCTCTGGTCAGTAGTCCTTAATATGACTAGTTCAGATGTTGCAATATTTTTGGTGAAGTCTTGCTGTAACTTAACTCTTTAGTCTCCAGATTCATACCACATAGTGGCCATAAGTACTTAAGAAAGTGATGTGCTTGGATACCTCTATGTCTGTTTATACTTCTAACAAATGCTTTCCAGTTGCAAGAAAGGGCTTTCTTAAGCAGGATCTCAATCAAGTTTGTAACTAAAGATAATACTCCTGAGGACAAAAGTCCCTAGAGTTTCCGGTCTGAAGCTTAAACTTAAAAGCTCTCACGGTCAATAAGCAGAGGAAAGTATTTTTATACATATTGTTGCTATGCACTGAAGGTCCTCTGAGATTAAATGCTAAAAGACAATGAATAAATTCAGATGCTTGTACTGAATCTTTTCTTTTTCTTATAGCCATTGCTATAGGCCTTGTAGTTATACACTGAAGTCTGCATTAAAAGTGCTTGTAGCCTGTGGGATTTTAGAGTGATATCAGTTATTTCCACCTGTGTACCTGGACTAGTACACTAGTAATTTCTTCCCATAGCTAGCAATTCCGATGGGTAATTTCTATGTTAGAAAATGTAGATTCTGTCTACATACTCACCTCGAGATCTGAAAAGATGCCCCTTTTTTTGATTTGGTTTAAACTTGAGAAATTCAGCAAAATATTTGGTTGTCTATTGATGCTTACACTCAGCTGCATACTGACAGTATTCTGAGGGATAAAGAAATGTGGGATTTCTCAAAAATTTTGTGTTCTTTCTTATCATACATGCCTAAAGGAGTGTGCTAGGCTACCAGGGTGCAGGACTGAATTGCTTAGCTCATCTTTGGATGCCAGTTATAAAATGAACAGGATACACAGATATAGCAAATTTTCATAGAATTTATAAAAGTTGAAGTAGGGTGGAGACTGACAAATGCTTCCATGTTATTGCATTCTTTTATCTGCTGTTATTAATGAAAACATTTATATTTATGGGTACAGAAGTTCAAAGCAGAGTCAAAAAGGTTGACCTAACTTTGAGAGTTAAAGTTTGAACAACACTTAACGTGTCTGATCAAACAGTCCTTAGATCTCCATGTTAGCAAACAGTAAGCAAGTTTTCTCCTTTATGTTCGTGTTATTTTGTTCAGAAAGCTCAAATAAAACTTTTGACATGGTTTAATTGTGACAAATACACCTCTTTTTATAACATAGTTAAAACATTTTTTCCCTGTGCCATTTTGATTTGGTCAAAAATCAGTAAAATAACATTCCTCATTCATAAATCAAATTGACAACTTTTGAGGCTGAAATTCTCTATTTCTGTAGAATTTAGGGAATGGTAATTAATGGTAAAACTTATGGTTTTACGTTGAAACTGAATTTTGTTTGTTACTATATACTGGTAGATGTAAAATAAAATCTTAAATCTGACAAATATATAAATTGAACTTAGTTCTGCATTAGATTTTTATTTTTATAACTAAAGCAGAATAGATATAATTAGAAGGTTATGAAAGTGCAATACCATAGTAAGATAGAATCAGATCAACTGCATTACTTTAACACATACTGAAACTAGAAATGTAGAGGAATGAAAGAGACAGTGAATCACTAACACTTCTAAATGATATATGGTACAAAATTTGCAGAAGTATAAGGCTCAAGCAAAACTGAGATGTGAATCTCTGACTTCAGTGTCTTTTCTAAAATAAAAACAGAAGCAGCAAGAGGGGACCTGAGTGATATTTAAACGACTATGTAAATATTTAGGGAACCTGCATAATGCATAGAATGAATTCTAAAGAAAGCTTTGCAAGATTTGACTGTGGTTTTATCTCTGGCATAAAACCTGGAGAAAATCTAACAAAACCTATTGTGATGTCAGATTTATCAATTGCTATGGATCCTTGCTTAGTAATGCAAAAGTCTCTCTCCCTTTTATTTAAACTTCTACAGTGTCTTCCTTTCTGCAGGTGTTTCTGGAGTGATTATGTGCTCTCAGGTCGTCAGACATATTGTAGTAGCTAGAAAGTGAACCAGTATAGGTGAACAGATCTCTGCCAGAGCACCATTTTTAGAAAGCAAGAATCTGCTGGCAGTAACATTGGTAATGCTTTGCCTGCAGTTTCAAAGCTGCAATCTGTTGATAACAAACACATATAACTTTTTAAAACTTTATGCCCAGCTTTGAGTTTTGTCCACACTAAATAATATACTCCTACGTGGGCAATTCTATTGATACTGACTAACCTGAAGGAAATATTGCTTATCCCGCTGTAATTTTGATACACCTTCTTTTTTTTTTATGGTGCGGTTCTTAGTGTGGTTGGCAGAAACCACATCCAACTGTGTCTCCTCCTAATTTGAATGCAGTCATTACTGTTTAGCCTAACATATCTATCACAGCAAATCTTGGCTCATCAAGGTGGTATTTTACACAATACTGCCGCTGTTAGATGTAGTAGACTGGTTTAAAATGTTTGAGAGTTCTGAATGCCTGTGTTCTCCAACTCTATACACTGTTTCAAGGAGCTATAATTAAGCAGTGTGAAGGCATTAACTAGAAAAGGGAAAGTTTTTCACTCTGATAACGACATTCAAACTGTTGTTATGGTCTCTCTCAAAGCACAGAAATGAGCAGAAAAAGAGTCTTCCATTAGCAGTGCAACTTTGGTTTGTTTTTCTAAGAGAAAACACTCTAGTAAATGTCACATATAGCAGTATGAACAAAACCCCCCAATATAACTAGAATAATGGTTTAATTCTACTTTGATATATACTATTGTGCATTTTTTAGAAGTGTTTTGCTGAAACAAATTTCCTATTTATTGTGAAGGTCAGGAAAAATGTTATGGTATTTCCAATGAAAAATGTTTGTGGGCAGGGGTAGAATTTTTAAGGTACTTCATTTAAAGAAACAGGCAAACAAAAAAGCTAGTTTCTCATTTATGGTGATGTTAAAGTGAAAATTATTGAAATGTATTCACTTACGTGAAATTTTTTTTTTGTGTGTGTGTGAGTTGGCGTAAAGAGGCATAACCCCAGAAAAATTACATCAAATGCCAGCTCATTCAACCATAAAACCACATCTGTCAGTTGTTGGAGAAGAGTAGACAAACTGCTTCATTTCACTAGCATTGCTTCTACATTCTCAGTTTTCTGAGAAAATTGATATAATCCTTAACTTCCTCTCTGAATTGCTTTCTAAACTGACCCCATACTATTACAGCAGAGCCGCAGGTTTTTTGGTGCTCTTGGCAAACTAACTCATGCGCAGGACAAGCATCACAGTTACCATGCAGCTATCAGAAAACTCAACTCCCCCACCATGAAAGTATATCATCCCCTTAAGTTTGAGTAACAGAAGATGATGATTTCTACTGCATTATTTGTTCAGAGAGAGCAAACTCCGTAATGTGCGAGGAAAACGGCTGAATGATTGGGAAGACTTCAATGGGAGCAACATATGCTCCAGGTGTTTCCCGCTGAGCCTGCTGCAATGGCTTGTAGTTACAGATGCCAACTTTCTGAGGAAAAAAACTGTTGCTGCAAAGGTGGGAGGTTCTAACCAATTCCGACAAATAGAGAACTATCATGCCTGAGATGAAGAGTAGTGGGAGCCTTCTTACAACTTTTTGTAATGTAGTTGTGATTGTGATTGGCACACATAAAAAGATCAATCTCAACACAGTAATATTTATCTTTGATTTCATCTGGTTCCAAGTGCAGCTTATGTAAAACTGTTTTGTGAGCCAAGTAATGGGGTAATAATTTAACACTGAGTAAAAAATGTGAATCGTAACTGTGAACTGAAAAAATGTTACTAGATATCCCAAGATCCAGACTTGTCAAAACAGAAGTTCAGGAAAAAACCCAAGAGTTGCACAGATGCACCAACTGTCTTTAAGCAGTAATTATGCACAAGCATATATAACAAAGGCAGGTAAAGGGAAGCAAATATAACAAAAGCTGTTCATGAGTAACCCTTTTGCCTGTTACCATTTTCACAATAATTTGTATTGTCATTTTTCTTGCCCCCTCCGCAGTACTTGTCCTCCCACCATTACCCCAGAAAGATTTCTCCCCTTATTTAGAGCACAGTCCATGAAAGAGCTGATTTGTCACTCAGCACATGTGAAAGGGGACGAGGTGACAGAAGAGTGGTCGGGAATGTGCAAAGGAGGGAGGAGTAGAGGCTCTTGCAAAGGGATCTTTTCTTTCTGGGGACAAATCCACAGTTAGGAGATTCCTGACCCTCTTACCGTAGGACTTCTGTCACTGCTAAGCTAACTGTTCACATTGCTGTTCCCCAACTGAAGGACAAGAAATGCAAGTCTTTTTTTTTTTTTTTTTTTTTAAGGTATTCCCCCCCCCCCAGTAAATACTGATTTTGACCAAAATTACCAACTGTAAGAGTAAGATACATAAATCAAGCAATAGCAAACATAGAAATAAGTGGCTTAATATAGTATAAATGCAAATCTATAGTCGGCAATTAAGTTTTTCAAGCAGACTTAAAATGCTAGTCCATTGCTACATGTATCAATAATCACACAGAAAAATCACAAGTATTACATCAATACTTTTAGGTTACTAATATAAAAGATGTAACCCTACCAGATGATGATGATGAAAAAGTAATCTCCATTTTAACTAAGTGAAAGACTATGACACATTGCAACAACTAAAGGTGAGAATTTTTAAAAGGAACTTTTCTATAATTTCCACCTGAGAGTTTTGAGAGACAAAAGTTGGAAGTTCTCTGAGTTTTTAACTTCGATTTTGATAAGCTTTTGAGAATTAGTACTGCAAGAGAATGGAAGAAGGCTTACACTGAGCCAATATTTGAACTGAAAATGAAAAGTGAGCTGGCCAGTTGTGTTCCAATCAGTCCTAGACAAGACAAAGAAAAAAATATAATAAAGGAGAATGATAAGGAAAAAAAAGCCATTGACTAGAGATTAGGAGACAAAACCTTGAAGCATCCTATTTCCTACTTGGAGCTCTAGTTACCTATTCCTACTTGCTTGTCTCTGACAGAACTATTTTTCTAAGCTTGGAGCCTGAGCTTATGATGATTATTCTGTCAAAATTAGGATCCCATTCCCATGCACACTGCATCCCCATATCAGTTATCTCTATTCCTCTAAATTATGGAGGCCCACTCCTGTCTTCCAAAGCTGTCCAGTGCCCAAAACCTTTCTCAAACCCTGCACCCTCACAATGTTGTTCCAATCTGAAGCTCTAACCAGCTGTTGGTTAGCTGTTAGAGCTAACCAAGCTCTAACCTTGACTTCGACCTTTGGTCTTCAAGTAGCATAAATTAAGATTTTAACTAGATATTTGGGATGGATTCTTGAAACTGTAGAAATAATAGTGAGAAATAATGTAGGCTGCACTTTTAAATAAATTGTTTTCAATAATGCTGAATGGAAACATAAAGATTTGTGAGACAGCAGGAGTGGGATTGCTAAAGAATGTTAGGTGAACTGGCAATTTCCAGAAACAGAGCAGTTAATATTTTTTCCCCTATATGACAAGTTACAAACCAGGTATATCCATTTGCATAATTTAGAATTTTTTATATTCTTAAAAGAGCAATAACTAGGAACTCTGCTCTGAATTTTTCCTATTGCCATGGACTTATACGTGTGCAGAAGTTACTTCTACATATGCTTTAAGATCATCATTAAGAACACGGTTTCTAAAACTTGGATGAATTACACAATATTTATCACCTAGCAGATTAGTCCTCCGCTGGTGAGATCAGCACCTTAAGTTCTGATTGTTTTAAGATAGTTGTTTGTATCCCCCAGGTGATATCATCACCCATGTAGGAATTAATTATCTTAGCTATATTATGTTAATCTTTATTTACTTACTGTATGCTGTTACTAAGTTTTTAATTAAGACACAATTTATTGTTGTAAAGGCCTAATTTCTCTTGATTATATTCCCTGAAATCTCTTGATTCCCAGTTCATACCTAGGGGACTGACAATATCGCCTACTTTGCCTTCGCCCCCAGACTCGCAGCCCCAGCCACATCCCCTTATCCACCTAATCCACGTCTCGCCTTCCTACTGTTAGGCTCCTTATCTTTCTCCATCGTAGGTGATTTCCATCATCCTGGGCAAGATACACAGTTATTCCTGCAGCACAGAATCTATAGGAACAAAGGGGGAAGGATGAGAAGGTATGGAGGCAATACCTCCTACAACAGCCCAGCTTGTCACTTTTGCTCAGGAAGTGCAAGAGTAGCGGTAGCAAGACTTTCACCTGTACAGGCTCTTATAGGATCATTCCTGTGGCTCACTCTAGGGTTCCCAAAAGAGATTTCAAGTGGAAGGAGCCAGGAACAGCTGACACTTTTCCTGGGCTAGTGTTACACCTTTCCTAGCTCTTTTTTAGTCCAAGATGATAACGTTAGTACATGCATCTACGTATTTTCTCCATTGGTCAGGGAAAGTCTTGAAATCTTGCTGAAATTCCCCACAAGCTTGCACTTCTCAACAGCTGGATTGGAAGACCTGCTGGAAGGCACCATGGCACATTTCCCTGGATTCCTTTGCTTGGAGATAAGATTAGGGAGGGATGGTGTGAGCCCAGTGCTTGTCTTAGTTCTTGACACACTGTCAGACCAGAGGAGTATCAAGTGCCTGGGTTCAAGAGTTGGGAACGTTTTCTCGTTCTTTTTCATAGACACAGTCTAAGTAAATTTCTGGAGGAAGAACTGTAGGATGAGAAATTGAAGCCATCATTAAGAAAGCATTAAAAGATTTCTATTATGAGATCCAAATTGTTATTTTCTTTCAAGTCACCAGTGTGAAACATGCCTCGTAGTGCTGAGAGTCAAGCTATAAATGAAAATGTTATTACTTGATATACAAGTCTGAAGAAAAACTATAATCATGTCTTCCAAATGTGTAATATTATCTCTGTAGAGGCTGACCATATTTATGGCTTAGACAGTATGCATCATTTTACTACTATACATTAATATTTATTTAGGGCAGTGTAATGTAATTTAAGTTGATGAGTTCTTGTCATCTTTATAAATTATTGTTTTACATGTTTGAGAATTCTAGAAAGAGAATATAAAGAGAAACCTCAAAATGAAAGACCATATAATCCAATTTGTTGGGTTTTGTTAGTTATGCAAAACACAAAGACTCTTCTTGTCCATTGCCTTCTGGGTTTGGCAAGTTTAAAAGTGACAACTCTGTGATGTTCCTCACCCCTTTGTACGTACGGAAACACATTCAGTCCCAATAAATTAATTTTTTTAATCTGTAATTTATATGATAAATTAGTTTATGATCACATATCTGTGAAGAGTAAAGGTAAAATGTTATCCTGTGGAAGAAAGTTATGCAAATCCTATGTGTGTTTAAAATATAGTATAACATAGGGGAGTATTATACTGATGTTTTCCCCCTTTTAAAATCTGTACCACTTGGTACAACGTACTTGCTGAAGTGTTTGCAACTTTTAGTGCTCTATGACTTAGCATTTATTACAGAAAGTTATTTCCCTCTGTCTTCCACCAACCCCCCACATACACATCCATCCGTCGGATATGTGAGGGGAATTATATTTAGCTTGGCAATTAAAGCAGATATATCTCCTACAAACTCCTCCTGCCCTGACCATCCTGTTTAGAGGATGTGGAAGCTCTGGGGAGCACATACAGGTTATTGACTGCTGGCTGCCTGCAGCAGTTCTGTAAATCCTGTCCTTCGCTTGTTGTCCGGCAATCCTTAACAAGGCAGGAGCAGTTAAAGTGGGGTTCACGAGCTCTGCCCATCACATACTGTTGGAAGCTAGTTCCCAAATGAAATACGTTAATAAAGTTGCAATCTAATTAAGCTTCATCTCTTCCATCCCTCATATCTTCTTTTATGTCTGGGCAATGCATTGCAACTAATTGTGTGATTTTCAGCATGCGCAAGGAAAAGATTTTCTGTTTGTTTATTTGTGGTAGAGTCACACTATTTGCTAATTATTTGCTAATCATTAGATAGCATGTCTTGAAAAGTGCCTATGAAGTTGTAACAAATCACAAAAATGAGTTATATACTTTCCTGTCCGAATGGTTAGTACCTTTTCAAGACATAGAGATTTTATTTTTTTTAACTAATCCCTGAGGAGAAATAAAAGTACATCATGATTTTTCAAGGCTTTCTATTGCTCCCAGTGCTCACGGATGTTTAAAGCACAAAACACTACTGTTTGTCAGATTACAAATTTGTTCGTACATTATCATTGTAATGCGAGATGGTGGCACTGAAGTGCAGCAGGCGAACAGAAGAAAGGCTTCTGAGTATATTCCCTGGCTTTTTTTTTCATGTCATCTGGGTTTGCATACTTTGTCTAAAGAAAGATCTCGTGTACAGTATATTTTCAGACATAAACAAACAAGGCACTTTTAAAAACTTGGATACAACAAAATTGATATCCTGAACTGATAAAAATCTGTGATTAGAGATAAAAAAGAAACAAAAAATCAGATATAAAAGGTTAAAATAAAAAAAATATGCATAAACTTTTGGTTCATTTCTAGATAGTCTTAAATAATGTGAATGGATTATTTTTGAACTGAATTGAGTTGTCAGTCTGGTAGATAAGCTAGGTATTTATTCTTGTGTCCACTGAATGTAGATTTCAGCAGGGCAGATCTCCTGGTGAGATCTGCAGAGCTCTCTTTCCCTGCTAAATGAAGATTTTGAGCCTTTGAAATCAGTAGGTGAATTCCCATATAGGACATGGGATTTCATGTTGATTGCTTAAGATATAATTTTCCTGAACTTTATTTTTCAACTTTTCTGCTTAGTACTATCACCTATGAATGTAAAAGGTTCTTTGGATTTAGACATAGATGATGAATGTGGGGAATTCCAGCAGAATTAAAATTTCGTAATGTATTGATTTGCTCTGTATTCCCTTTGAAGGAAAAATGTCCCCATAGGAAATAACAGACAGTACATGGTTCTCAATGTGAAGCATAATTCACTAGTAAATACAGGAAAAAAAGTCTCAGAATAAGCACTTTTCAATATGGAGACAGATGGCCACATCACTTGGCAAGCATTCAGCTTTTTTCCCTGACACGTTTAAATAATGTTTATCAAACAATAGACAGGGATAAAAATCAAGGTAGCCTTAAATTTATCTCAAACAGACTGGCAGGGTGCTGTAGAAGTGTCCTATAAATAACAACAAACAGCTGTTGAACGAAAGTCAATAAGGTGGAAAGAGTTTTTCTATTGGACTGTAGAAATACATATATCTATATTTCTTTTTCTTGTAATGAAATGTTCTGTCCTCTTTCCCAGCCCGGAACTCAACATACTGTTTATATACGTGGCACAGTGTACAATGATTAGAGGCAAAAAACAGATGACCATATTTTTCCTTGTCTTGTTTATTTAGGTGACGGATAGATGAGTCCTAACTTTACCTATCAATCTAACTGTAATTATTTATGTTTTACTGTGAATTTTTGCATGCAAATACTCATGCACGTATACACACACAGAGAAATAGAAGTAAACTGCCTCTTTCTCTTTCTTCCTTAGGCTTAGAAAGAATTGCAAGAGATTCAGCCTACGAGCAAGAAGGAAAAGTTCAGTTTGTAATTGATGCGGTATATTCGATGGCCTATGCACTACACAACATGCATAAAGATCTCTGTCCTGGATATATTGGTCTATGCCCAAGGATGAGCACAACTGATGGTAAAGAACTACTTAGCTATATCCGGGCAGTAAACTTTAACGGTAAGTTACATGTACCCCCGGGGGGGGGGGGGGGGGGGGGGGGGGGGGGGGGGGGGGGGGGGGGGGGGGGGGGGGGGGGGGG
>JAVJGG010000005.1:22819795-22898182 GCA_035590195.1 Aviceda cuculoides
TTTAACGGTAAGTTACATGTACACCCCCCCCCCCCCGCCCCTTTTCTTCTTTAAATGTTTCAGAAGTGACAAGATTTGTTTCCATATTTATGTAGGATACTTAAGGCACAGTGGAAAACAGGATTAGAAACAGTTCTCATTTAATCAGAACTGTGAGGTTTTCCACCTGCTTTGAACCCCCAAGTGTATTTCTTGTCTTAACATTAAGCTGCTCCCAAAAGAGGCAGATGTTAAAAATAAGAATCTGTTGATCAAAATATTCTGGTGAAAAAGTGCTATTATAGAAACAAGTTGAGGACTCATGCAGTCCTACTGACAGATTAAAATCCTTTGACAGAGGTTGCTTGTGTGTTTGCAAGAGAATGAATTTAAAAAAATACCCTTTTGTAAATTGCCACCTTCTGAAATTACTGTTAACAATTTCCTTACAAAAGTGAATAGTGAGGAGTTTGCTTTCAATTTGCATATTTAAATCTCTAATTAAAACACTTACTAGCAGTTCTGGCTTGTTTTCCATTTCATTGTTTCTGACTCAGTGATTTAGCGAGCTTTAACACAACTGCAATATATATTTTTAAACAAAACTACATAATATTCTGTGCAGCTGGGATCTGCCTGCTGGGGAAATGTAGTTACAGATGCTTATGCTGTTAACAGTAGAGGCCAATAAAGAACAGGATTAATTTATGTATGTAGAATTGAAAAGGGTAAAACATACTCGATGGTGAAATAAAGTTGCTGAAACCTACATTATTTCATTAAAGTCATAATTATTGCAGACTATATTTATCATTATTTTACAAAGAAATGGAACAATATTCTTTGGTGTTTTGGTTGCTTTTTTTTCTCCACTTGGTGGTAATCCACATACTAGATATGCCTTCTAACTATGCAGTGAGAAGCACTGTCTATCACAATTTATTCCAATGACCTCAGCTGCCAGCCTTTTTGAAAAAAAGTACAAGGTCATTTTGAATTTAGCTTCTGAGTGGAAGCTTTTTTTGCTTTAGGTAATATACCAGACCATTTGGTTGATATGGAAGTTGGCTGTAGTTCACAGTTTTTTCTTCCGATGTAATTTTCATGAAAAGGGAATCCCTGTCTCCAGGAATATAAAGATAGAAGGAGTTTAAATACTTCTTTAGTGATTTTAAAGACCTCCTGGAGCAAAATATGTTGCTAGCAAGTGGGAAATACTGTTATGATGACAAAGGTAGACAGCGTATTGTAAGGTTTGCAGTGATAATTATCAACATTTCTAGTAGATATTCTTCTGGGTCTGTGTTGTTAAAGCACAAAGTGATGTATTTTCATTTGGTGAGCATGGAAGTTTAGCATAGAAAGGTAAGCTGTACATTTTATGTGAAACCTTTCTCTCCCTAGATTGTTGTATTTCATCAATACCTGTCATGATTTCTCTGGCTGACTCTAAGTATTGCAACAAGGGGAGATGAAAGAGTGGGATAAAGCATTCTGGACACTAATGAAAAAGTATCTGTTTTTGAACTAGTGATTTACTGAAAGAGGAAAAAAGGAAAAAAAAAAACCCAAACATTTCTGTGAGGTTGACTTTCTGTCCCATGGCATACGTTAACTGTTCCCTGTGCTATGCTGGTCCATGTTATGTACTGGTGTACCAATTTTTGTCATGTGTTATATGCCCACGTGTTATATGTTTTAAGCTTTTGCCTTTTCCTCTTACTCCCAAATTCCTGTTGGTCAGGACAGCACTGCCACTATGTCCGACTTGGTTTACAGAGATGAATATTTACATAGATTGCCAGATGTCCTGTGCTGGCAGTTGACAGTAGTGTTGTGTGTTGATTTTGATATGCGTCGTAGGTTCAATCGTTAATAATGTAGCATATTACAAGTGAAGTGATACATGAGCAGAAAACCTGGGCTTTCACAGCCATTCAAGGTAGCATTTTTCTATCCCCACAATCACAGGATCAGAGAATTGCTGAAGTTGGCAGGGACCTCCAGAAATCACCTACTCCAGTGTCCCGCTCAGATCAGGATCAGCCAAATCAGGTTACTTAGGACCATTTCCAGCTAGCTTTTAAATATATACAAGGATGGAAAACCCTCCAAAATTCTCTCTAAGCAATCAGTTCCAATATTTGATCATCTTCACAGTAAAGAAGTTTTTTCTTATGCTTAAACAACTTTTCCTGTGTTTTAGAATTAAGCCTCTGCTCTTCAAGGTGACAATCAAGTATCAAGAAGTAAGTGGCATTTTTGAGACAGGCAGTTCTTCCTTTTATTCAATATCAGTTTCCCCATATGATTCTACCCTTATGCATATTAAACCAACTTCTCACCTCTCTTAATTCAGTATATCCCTCTTAACCAAGGTAGTAATGAGTGGGTGTAAGTCCAATTAATATGCTGTCACATGCAACTTAGTGGGTTTCACCTCACAAAGTGTGACTTGAATTATGAAGGACATCTGTTTGCCTTATGGAGTGTATTTGCAAGGGTAAGAAAACATATATGGTTCTGTTCATTGGAGTAACTGTTTTGCTTTTAACTGCAAGTAATCACTTTGAAATGTGTTTATTTTTGTTTACTCTGTTTAGTTTTATTTACAAATTATGAAGAAGATATGTTCCTCTGAAGGATTCATCTGTGTAATATTCCATGACACCTTCATGACTGAAGGGTGATCATAACCACCAGCACACAGTGTGCTGATGTAATTGATATGACGTTTGTTTCTGCTTAGATATTCTTTTACCAGTTGTATGATAAATGCAGAAAATCTCACAGTTCAGCATGATTTTAAAGGGGATAGAACTTCTTCATTTGTAATAGGAATGAAGAAATTTATTTGTACATGAGATTTGAGTTATTTCTGAGTGTAGTCTCTTGTTTCATTATTGCCTGTGTTTTTCTTAGGACAGCTACCGAAGTATGGTGTCTAAAAACAATTGTTTTTCATTTATAATGGGCAGTTTAATAATTAATTTAATTTTATAGGGAAAGAAACTTCTAACATAACTGGTACAGCCTATCGCTGTGTACATCGAAAGAGTTTTTAAAAAACAGGAAAATATAAAGCCAGTGTGCTAAGATGCGGCATATTTAGTTCCCTGTGTTCTTGATGGTCACTGCTAGTAGACCGTAACCAGCCCTTTCTGGCTATTTGATCAAAGAATACTCAGAGATTTCAGAAATTTCCTGCTCCTAATTTTTTTTTTCCCCCAGGCAAGAAGTGAATGTTGTCACTTCATGGTGTTCTTATTTTAGTAAAGGTGGCATATTTGAAAGATTTTCCCTACCAGCTTTTGTATCCAAACAGAATGAGAGATTTATATGAAAGTGGTGTTTCATATTTAAAGCTATGTAAAGCAAGTAGTTTTTCTGTTAATTAGGTTTACAAATGGTGATGTCTGCAATAGTGTAATTGTGGCAGGAGAAGTTCTCCAACCACATTGCTCTAGTGTTCTCACTCTATTTAACTTCATTATTCTGTCTACAAAATAAGCAGATGTTTTCTAAGGGTTTTTACCTTGGCATGTGCTGATTGTTTTGTGAGAAGTGCTCTGCTGAATTCAACGTAAGTGCTCATCATTTAACAGAAACAGGACTTGAATGAACATGCATTTGTGGTGGATGGAGATGTTTCAAAGGTGGTTTTGTTCTGTTTTGTTTTTCTTTTTGTGAAAAAGATTTATCTTTATAATTCCTTCCTGACAAAGCAAAAAAAAGGATGACAACATGGATACGGTGCTATTTCTTGGGCGGGAATAAAACAGAAAGTGGTAAGACTGATCAATGCCTCCCTTTCAAGTTGTCCCACTACAAAAGTGCAGATCAGAATTTATAGTTAAATTCCAAAGATAAAGATCATTGCTTATATTGTACATAAAACATTTCAGATAGAAGAAAGTTCACTCTTTCTATTTATATAGATTCATAGCTAGTGTAAAGTAGCTGGTTTTTGCCTACCTTTAGTGATACATTCGTAATTATATTGACATTAACATACTGTAGTAGTTCCAGGGTAAATATTGAGAAAACATCACAAAGGAACACAATATATTTACAGGTATTACAATATGAGTCTTTTGCTTTACCATAAAGGTAAGGACAGAACTTGACCCGTACTCTCATGCATGCAGACAGACATTTTATTTGCTTTGATGGGCTACTTATCCTGTGGCTGAGCAGGGATACTTGCTACTTTGATATCTTTTTAGGTGAGCAGGGATAAGCGAGAAGGGAACAGATAAGCGAGAATTGGTGGAAGTACTGACTCCCCTCTGCTGTCAATGCTTAGATAAATGTTGTTGCTTGTGCAGGAGGTAACTGCAACATCAGTTCCCCCTCCTGGTGAAGAAGAGACTCAGAATAAAATCTGAGTCTGACTGTGCAACCTTTTCTCTGGGACAAAGTAAAGCAACTATATTGCTGGGATTTTGTGACACGTCTAGAATAACACTGGAACAGGTTGCCTGGAAAGGTTGTGGAGTCTCCATCCTTGGAGATATTCAAAACCCGTCTGGACACGGGCAACCTGCTTTAGCTGAGCCTGCTCTAAGCAGAAGGCTTGGACGAGGTGATCTCCGGAGGTCCCTTCCCACCTCAGCCATGCTGTGATTCTGTAGCACTAGCTGGAGTTGAAAGGAAGAAAAGTGTGTCACTTACCCTTGCTTTACAGTATTAAATGAACATCTGATACCTTTACTCTGTTCTTCTGGAACTAATTTCATAGTCTGAGTGGACTAGTAAGCCTTGCTGTTATTTGGGTTTTAGATATGTTAATTAAATGCCTTTGAGAAAAGAATAATTTGGGCTGCACAAACAAAAATACACATGCATGCAGCATCAGCCCTAGTTAAAAAGGAAACATGCAAAATTTCATCCTGAAAGGGCAGAATGATACCAGAGAATGAGAACACAAGAACAGAAGCTAGCAGGCAAACTCAAAATAACGTGTCAACACTTGTAAACTAAAAATTAATGATCACTCTACATTGTAATATTTTTTTTTTCTGTGAAAGCAGTATCTATTGAGGACAGTATTAAAAAAAAAAAAGAAGAATGAGGTTTCTTAGGGAGAATTTTCAGCCCTCCAGAGAATCATTATTGTGGAATCAGCCATTTACAAAATTAATCTTCTCCTGCTATCTTTTGAAGTTGGTAAGACATCAATCTATGCAAAACTCTCCTGGCTTGATATTCAGCTCAGACTGTTTCAAATGTTTTCTCGAAGAAAGCTGACACCTTTCTATTCTTTCACTGAGTACAAAATCTGCATTCTCAAATCATTATTTATCATTAAAACAAAAGCTCTAAAGTGGTGCCCTTTGAGGCTGATAAGTTTTGACATTTTTTAAGGCATTAAGCACAATAGAACTAAATGTCCCACTCCTAACTCAGATTTTTAAAAATCCAACTCTCAAGTCTACAACTACCAACAGAGAAAAAAACCTTTTTGAAATAGATGAATTTGGGGCACATCTGTGATTTTTAAAGTTATGAGTTCTTCTTGTCAGTTCATAATTTAGTGGTTCATACTGTCAGAAAAACTTGGCATCATACGATGCCACTGGTATTCTGATAGGGTTAAAAACATATTTAAGTATAATGGGAGATAAGAGCAGATGAGTAGATCAGAGAGGGACAAACAAGACTGACAATGAGTTGGGAAGGGCTGAACTTTGCTAATCCTACTAGGATTCACTGTGGTAGCAACTCTAGTTTCACTAATATGTACTCTACTGAAGAAATAAAGATACTGCTTTCGGCTGCAGAAGTGGGAGTGGAAGGGGGAAAGTCTGCTGCAGTTTTATTAAAATCTGTGATGTTTGTTCTGAGTTAATCACATGACATAATTCCATGTAATTTTTTTTTTAAATCTTGGTGGTACAGAGGAATGTTTGAAAACATGGCTAAGCTTAAATTAATATAGACCTGAACTCATAAAATCCCAGAATTCAAAATAGTGCATTCTTTTCATGTACTTTTGTCATGGTTTCAGAGGTGTCTAATTTGGGTTGTGAATGCACTGAGGCTATGGCAGACCATTTGTAATAAAGAATCCTGATGTCTATTTTCCTGTACCTTTATCTTAAATTAAGAAAGGAGTTACCTCTGTTAATTTATTATTGGGGATGAGCAGGGGATGATTTCAAATAAGTTCTGCTTTAGCATGCTAATTATTTTGATGCAATTAATCCAGGTGGCTATACAGGAAACTGAAATTGCACATTCTGAATCGCTCTTAGTGGGTTTAAGTAATGTATGGTTATAATGTAAGCACGCACAGCAGGCAAAGCTTGGAGCTGCTGTGATTCTTAGGTACCTCATGAATCTATGTGATTAAAATCAGAGATTATGAAAATGCTGGGTGTGAAATTAGAAGGTAGAACCTAAAAGTAAGTGCAATTTATAGCTGTGCTCTTGTTTATGTACAGATCTTAAGTACTGATTAATTGAGCAATATATATGCTCCACATACAAAATTCATGATGTAGAACGTGACTGAGGTCACTTCTCTGTTTTGAGGAACAAGGTCTAATTCATAAGGTATTTTTATAATTATTATGCAAAGGAAGGTGATAAAGGATTTACCCTCATTATCCATGAAAATTGATTTGCATCTCCTGATAGGTGAGGATATTCAGCTATATTAAAGCACAGTTTTCTAATATGACCAAGTGAAAAACTCAAGCAATAGTGAGTAGTACAAACTAAACCTTGCCATTCTGAATGAAAAGGTATCTGAATGCAGAGAAACTGGATCCATATTGCATGTAATTTTTTACCTTTTAGTCAGTGTAAGGAACATCACAGCTGCAGTTCTGCAGTGTTATTAAGCCCTTCAGATGTCCTTATTACTTTTATTAACAGGAAGAAGGCATGACACACGTTTTGAGGAAAAGAATACCTTGACAAGCTTCCTAACTTAAATATTGAAATTTAAAATCTCCTCTTAAATCTATCAAATCAAGTAAGAATGTTTGTACAAGTTATTAATTTTTCCATAAATCAATTAATGACCCTTTTTGGTAAGACAACAGTTCTGCAAGCCAGCAGGACAGTCATGAGGGGAAATGAATTACTTTTTAGTACCTCCGTGACAGAATAATATGAGCATTTTTCATTTTCCTACAACAACTTTTACTTACAAAATAAAATAGACACATTAGAGAGAAAATCAAGGGGAAAAAACGGCAAGGATTTTATTAAGGGTATTTGGTAGTATAAATAAGCCACATTTATAGTTCGTTCACATAAAAAGTGATCTAACTGGTAATGGCTGATAAGTGACAAACTCAAAAAATAGAGCAGTTCTTCAGGGACATCACTGTCAGTGAACTTATCTTGACAAATCTTACATTCTCTTATAAAGAGGAAAGTAAGCATTTCTTTATGTTAAAGGGAATGACAGTGAAATCAGGTAGACTTAATACTGTAGGGCAGGAATTATGGTGAGGAGAAAATAAATTTCTGATTAACAGACATTGCCGACATCATGAGACAGCACTATCTAGTTTGTCTGCTCTAGGCAGATGTTGTATTCAGCGCTAATCAACCAAGTTCAGATCTACAGCCAAAGCGCTACTGGATTCAAGAGCAAGTTAGACATGTTAGAGCTTGTTACCAGATGTCATTTTAAGCAAAACCCCGGAGAATCCAAGCAAACTAAACAAGTCATCCAAGAGCAGAGGGGTGGGATTCAGTTCATCCCTCACAGGCAAATAGGTTTCCCTCAGTTTCAGTAGCTGGTGAAGTCTACAGCGAGTGTCTGGGTCTCCATATAGCTGATGGGAAAGGCAGACGCCTCTAAAGGCTTCCAGAGAGCTAGCCTGTCCGTTAGCGTTTAGGCACCATAGCAGCTCATCTGCTTCTCTATGTTTTTCTGCAAGCACCTATGAGTCAGAGAGATTTTCTCAAAGGCTGGTTAAAGCATTTCTAATAGTATGAAATATTAAATACATGGAAGATAGTTTATCTTAGAAGCCTCTGTAATTTACTCCAGCAGAGGAAGCATTTGCTGTTATTCGTGAGGATTAAGGTATCCAATCATTTTGGCCACACAGCAGGTTATGTTTTATGCTGAACAGATTGGACCCAAAATGTTGCTCCCCATAGTCTTAGCCAAATCTCTCCCTTGTAAGCCTGAAATAACAAGGATTTGATGCACAAATTCCTGAGGCATTCTGTTTTAAATAGAGAGACTGTTTCTCTTAATTCTCCTGTTATCTCTATCATCGAAATTGAACATTTGATAATTAAAGGTAAAATAATTTGCAGTAAAGATTTTATTTGCAATTCCGTGGATCCTGTGCATAGCACACTTTCAAAGTGAGGATGCATTAGTGAGGCTTCTATATTAACATTTTTCAATTTGTGCCAATTTCTTTAGGTTATTAACTTTTATAATTACATTAGCATTTAATAAAAAAATAGTTTGGAACGTAGGAAATACAGAATACTCTTTATTATTAGTTACACTTGGAAGCCTCAACTCTTTTAAGCCAAGTCATAGGAGCCTACACAGCCAGATGGGTTTGAAAATGGTGCTTCTCTCTATTACTTACAGCTCTATTAACAAATTATCAGCTTGACTGGTACTCTACTTGAATACAGTTTTATTTGCTGATAGTTGAGCTATTTATGTAAAAATAAGATTATTAGAGGATACTCAGCTACATTTCAGAATATGAAAATTTGGATGTGTTTTTAACTACTGTATCAAAATTTACACACCGATCATAGCTTCCTCCTTAGACCCACCAGTTACAATGGGTGACGTTCATTACCCGGTGTGATTAACTCTGATGCTGACTTGCCTAAATTTTAGGAGTCCAGCTGGAGAGTAAAAGGGTGTAGTACAACCATTCTATGTTAAGTCAAGGGGAAGAGGTTTATGCCTCTGAACAGTTCCAGAGGGGAATTAGAAATATTTAATACAGCAGTGCTAACTCTGCTTTGAGATGAAGATGGTAGAAACAGTGGAGTTTGGTCCTTCCCCCAAACTTTTCATACTAATCTGGCATTAGGATGTTCACTAAAGAAATAAAGTAATTGACTTCTAAGCCTTTAATCCAAAGGAGACTGAAGCCATGTCCCAGAAGCAAGCCTTAAACAAGTGTAGGGCATGACTGGGAGGATATTCTTTAGTCTTGTTGCATTTGGGTTTCTGTGCAGCTAAGAATGCAAGACTTCCTAGAAGTCCTATCCAAATGGACTCTCAATATCCTATCTTAGTAGCACTAAGTGGCTATTAGTTTATATGAAGTTGTAGTTTTTATTGTATTTTTATTCTAGTGAAAGCAGAATCGAAACAGATATAAATGTACGGCTCGTATTTCTACCCAGCCAGCACTGAAGCAAGAAATCTTAGTGCAGTACAGGATAAATTTCATGCATTTGTTGGAGGTTTTTTTTATTGTGCACCATAACAAAGACCTATCATCAACATCTGAATTATTTTTCATTTTAATTCAGATAAAAAATCATCTGTTTTATAGAAGATGATTTACAAGTTACCCTTTGGGATTAAAGCCATATATCTGTATTAAAGTCATATATCTGTTTTATCTCCAAAGGGTTAGAGAAGCGGAAGTGATTTTTAAACATTATTTTTTGCTAATAAACAATTATTGTCCAATAAGAAAGCAAAACAAGCCAAACCAAAACCAACCAACTTTGGTTAGAAAAAGAAACTATCAACTTATTACCATAGTTTTAATATAAAGGAGAAAATTCAGGTTTAGGCAAAAAAAAGAGTTTTCATGTAATAATGATGGTCAAGTATTCCATCAATCACTTTTATTTTCTTTCAATGAGCAATAAAAAGTTAGATGTTATGTTACCATGAAATGAATAGCTTTCAAGTTTCTTATGACATCCTTGCAACATGTGAAATATAGCTTGATTAGGTAACACCCTGTTTAAAAGAATTCTCACAGAAATGGGAGTGACTGGTTAAGTCCATTCTTGCGAAAGCCCAAAATTTTGCACAGTTTTTCAAGCAATAGTTTTGCTATGTCTCTGTTCCTACAGTATTCTTTTGCATTTGCAATTCTAGGTCTATGCTATCTCCATATCTCCTTGTAACTTTTTTCCACGTATTTTAACTTAAAACAAATAAGGATTCACAATTGCTAAAGATATTTGTAATTAGAATTTACCAGTATAACCAGCAATAAGAAGTAGAAACTCTTACCTATTCAAGTATTTAATTAATTAAGGAAAAAATGTTCTTAAAAGATGATTGCAATAATTTTTTCATCTTTAATCTGTGGCTTGTCCTAAAAGTACAATAACATACAAATATCACAGCAGATAGAAATTAATGCTGGTTATTACTGTCCAGAAATTTCCAGTGCCTGGAAGCATTAAAAAATATTGAGCCAACCTGAATGCTCCAAGATTAAGAGTATTTAACTTCTTTGTTAAATAACTTACCCTTTTTATTTCACATTCTGAAATGGAACAATGTCATTCAGTTTGCTGAAGTATTTCTTGAAAAGTAGGTAATGTTACCTGTTCATTATTTCATTGAAAAAGGAAAATCCATCAGCTAACCAGGAAAATGCAGAAATATTATGCTTATCAACACTAGGTTTATAAAGTTCCAACTGTACTATAGTCAATATAAAATTTACTGTTTATTTTAGTCAGTCTGGAATACCAGTGTTCATCAATCATATTGGAAATCCACTGTAAAAAAGTAGTCACCCTAAGAGTTTTAAAGAATTGCTAAAAAAGTAAGTTAAAGCAAAATCCAAGTGAGTTGACAAGCAAACAGACAGAAAAAAAAAAAAAAATTTGCAATTACAATTACTTATTTTTGTTATGAGTATCATCTAGTCACTTTGATGTGGCTTCGAGTTTAGGTGTTGCACTTGCTCTGTGTGGGAAGACGGTTCCTAAGAGCTTGGGAAGCGTCATAGTAACATAGCGGTTACCTGACCTGTCTGGGGAATTCAGAAAATCCCAAGTTTATGGACGTGCTCTCTGTCACATATGTTTATCTGCAGGAGTAGAACAGCACAGTAAGAGACGGTCCTTGACATTCACTAAATGAATATTCCCCTGGGAGCTGTATGTTTTTCAGTGGAAAGGCGAGGGAATTTTTTGTGTTTGTGGCAGGCGAAGGTGGCGGTTGGTGGAAAAGAAGCAGCTATATGTCACCCATGCACTGCATCCTGCTGGCTTCTCAGAATTTCTTTTCTTTCAAGGTTTGCCATATGTATACTCATCAAACTCTTTAAATTAGCAAGAAATTCACAATTCTTTATGTTGCATCTTGCAGAGACCTCAATAGTAGATTGCTTTCCTTTGACTGTAAGGCTAAGCAAACAGATATAATCGTGGAAGACACATTATTATTGCTCACTCTGAGCTCCAGCTGGATCAACGTTTGATTTTCATGTTTGGCCCTGCAGCCACTCCAGGACTACCCTGGCTCTGCTTCGATACAGCTTGATCCTGAGTTGAGAGACAAAAATGCATTGGCCCTGTTCCCGTGCCACACATAATCAGATTTTATAAATATATCCCTAGGTAGTATTAAGTCACAACTCATAATATGGCTAGTTATGGTAGCTGTGTCCCACTTTTTGGAAGTAATTATTATGCATTTTAAAGGAAAGTGAAAACAATGTATGGAACCTCAAGTCATCATCTGTGTGCAGGATGTGCAGCTACAGGGCAGTCAGACTCCTCAGCACACGCCAGACTTTGCAAACTTGAAAGGCTTATGTAGTGCAGTCTCTGCTGTGGTTCTTCCAAGTCCCTACCCAGAGATCTGAAGAGAAAGCCTTGGGATATTAGAGTCCACTGCTTATCATGTTGGAGAAAAACAACTCGAGGTGCTTGGAAATAACCCTTATATTGACATACAGCCACTGTGGGAAGGTTTCTACTAAGCCAGCTGGTGTTTAAAGGCTCCAGCTTTTGATAGTTACAAATTGTTGTATTGATCCTCCCTTATGCATGGACTAACTGCAGCTCAAACACTGATAATTTTTTCTCTGTTTTGCACTTTCACCATTTCTTACCAGCAAGGGATATTGTTCATGCACAAAGCGCTTAGGCAGGATTTCTTGCTTACCTGAGCATAAAACGCACATGGTTTTGTTCTTATTGTAGTGAGTTGTCCTGAGCCATGTATGGTGAATCAGAAATTTCTGAGGAATGTGTAAAATAAAAAGAAAGCAATGTTCGAGAAGTTGTTCCCAAACCTAAGAAAGTTGTTAATTTTTAGTTCCAGTTACAGCTGAATGTTTAGGTTGTTCCTTATTTCAGCTGATTTGCCCTAGACCTAATTTGACTTTTTGAAGATTTCTCATGTTTATGTTGTTTGCCTGACACCTGCTGACTCTGGGTTACTGTATTACTAACACAAAAATTACCTACAAATGTTATTTTATTTGTTTGCTTGTGTCTTTGTTTAGGTAGTCCTGGGACAACACTTTAGCTCTTCAAGACATTTTTAGACAATGTAGATATTTTTTAGCCATTAAGTTTTATAAGTCCACAAGTGCTGGGCTCTGAATTGTCAGGTCTGCTAGAGTTCATTGTCGCAAGGTGTGAAGGGTCAGAGCAAAGATATATGCGTTTGCCAGCTATCCTGCAGCAGGCATACCCATCCGCAGTGTGTGCCTGCAGTCTCTGTTATTATTTAGGGATTGAAATTCTTAATCCTTGCACCAAGTTTCACAACAAAAGTGAAGGCGTACATGTGAATGTGGTTTAACTGCAGTGTTTTAATGAATTATTGCATGGTATGTAGCAGGCATAACTGACTGTTATGTCAGTCCACCAAATTTTTGAAATAAAGACATGAACCATTCTCTTTAAATAAGGACTCAGAATCTGTGGTCAAAGATGATTTAAGCTAACTTATTTTGGTTTGAATAGCAGGACCTTGCCACTCCTGTGGAGATGTGAGGTTGTAACTGCTGAAAAGGAGTAAGGTGAAGAAGGGAAGAGAAAGAAGGTAGAAAATGGCAGCTGAGAAATTCACCTATTTGAGTCGTCCAAATACACGAGGGGATTTTTGTGTGTTCTATATTCAAGTATAATCAGATTAAAGATTTCCTAGGAAGATAAGCTGATAATAGACGTTGCCTGCATTTGCCAAACAGTGAATAACAACAGTGCACTTGAGAAGTACAGACTTTTTTCATGCGTGGAGAAGAGGTGCCAATTTGTTTTTACAGAAGTGGTCCACTAACGCCTATAAATGCATACCTTGTGAGCTCCATGGCCAGGGTCCAATACTTACCCAGGTGCATACCGTGTCATGTGAACAGATGTCTACGTGTCTGTGCAGCCAAGAGGTTATTATGCGCTCCTCATAAAGTGTATTGAAGTCAGGCTTTCCAGCATCAAACAGTTTAAAAGCATTTTCCTAATATATGGGGGGAGGGGGGTAGTAGTTCATGGAATAGTATAGTGTATTCTTATTCTGAAGTCATTAAATGCTAAAAAAGACCCATAAAACCAAAGACCTTATAAAATAGTTGAATTCTTACACTGGATTGAAATAGTATTATAAGGCATGAATGGCCTTTAAAGAGAAATTTGTTTATCCAATTTATCTTGTGTCACCTGAAAAAAAACCAACCAAACAGGCTTTGATTTGAAGGATTCATTTTTCTCCTGTCTTATTGTTTAATTTTTTTATTTTGGCCTGAATTAAACTAAAATTAATTTCATGCAGAATCAGAATCTCTCCAGGCCCTAAAGCTGCACTGGTGAGTGATGTTCCCATCAGTTCAATCACTAATGAAAACCACCAATTAATTGATATTCCTGACAGGGATGTGATTTCATTGAGCAATTGCAAGAAACTTTTTGCGGCTCTGGTCCTCGAGTGAAAACCTCTGGGACATCAGTCCCAGGAATGGAGTCTCTTAGCTTCCAATATTGCTAACCTTCAGGGCAAGCCCATCTGACATTGGGCAAGGCTCCCTTGTGCCGAGCTAGTGCCATGTCAGCAGAGCTGAGAGTTGCCTCCCTCAGCAGCCAGGATCCCTGTGAGTTTGTAGCTGCATTTCTCTTGAATTCTGTCCAGAGAGGACAACTCAGATCAGAGAGACAAGCGAAAAAGAGGGGTGCCTCTCCCTCTTGGGTCCAAGCTGCAAGGGGTGTGAAGAAGCAGCTGTGTGCCTCACTGATTGGACTAGGGAACTTCTGAAAATGGGAGTGTAAATGCTGTCCTTCAGAAACTTAGAGTTGCAGTTCACTGCCACTTGGACAGTTCTTAGATAACTAAATTCAGCTCAGGTGTCGGTCACCAAAACAGGTGGTTAAAATCTTGTCTTTCCTATTGGTCTTTATCCTATAAAAGGTCTTGTTTCATATGGGTGATTTTCAGATTGTGAAGTCCTTGGACTCTGATAACACAGACCTTGTAAATATAGATATACTGTGGTTAAATGGGAGGTGGTCAAGAAAGGGAATAATTCTCATGGGGTTCAGTGTCTTCAGAGACTGCATATAGATCTTTTATTGAGGCTCATCTATGAAAAATTAATACAGATCTATTGTTATAAACTTTTACCTTTATTTTCTTGGTTTGGTATGTGCATCTGTTACTCTTAGCATGTTATAAAGATGACTATAAGTATTCTTAGTTTTTCTCCCTTGCTGCTGCTACAGTTGCTTCTTTGTCCTCCCTCAGAGGTCCCTCTGCCGGAATCAATAACATCCAGATCAATGGAAGAATATTTCTGAAAATGTAAATCTTTCATCTTCATGATCCTGACTTGCTAATGATTTCTAATGGAGTATTTAACAGGAATGAGCACAGACCTTGGTATGAATTGCCAGACAGATATGTAACAAGAGGGGTTCTGAGTAGGGAAGTGTAGAAGGATAATGAAATCTGGCAATAATAGAAAACTGTGGACAAAGCACTGAGAGTGAGAACAAATGAACATGACTCCCACAGAACAGGGTCACAAGCCAGTGCCTGAACCGTATGATTTGTTGCCAGGAAATGGAAAGTAATATGGTTAGGCACAGAAAAGCAGAATGGTTCATAACTTCAGCAGATTGACATGCTACAAATATTGAACAGTAGATAGATTAGAGACAAGGGCTATTTATGATGTGTTTTTTTTTTCTTTTTTCCCAATAACAGCAAACAATATAGACACATGATGATGTAGGTGATAAAAGATGCAGTTTTTCCTAGCATTGTAAAAGGTAGTAGCAAAATGATCTATTACTATGATCTATTTGGTTCGCTGTATTTTGTGTGTCATGCAACTAGATAAAGTGGAAGAGGGGACAAGTATCAAAAATGGAATAATACAGGGACACAGAGACTTTAGCTGTTCATAAAGCCAAACAGTATAGGAATGGAATTCAATTTATTTCACATTAGATATGTACAGTGCAGATATCTACACATGAACTAGTTGATTACGCTACTTTTAATAGTGAATGGAGAGAAAGTCACTTACTCGGGCATGGTTCACCTCATCATTTACTTGTATAAAATAAGCGAGATGAATTGTGCTGTAGAGATGCCTCTGCTGACAGCAGAGCAAATCTATAAAACTATATCAGCTTTAGATGTCTGTTTCCAAAGACAGGTGAGATGACTCCAATACTGCTCTGGTTTTTGGGGTAAAAATGAGCTTGAGGAGAGAAGCTAGAAATAAAGTGTTGTTATTGTAAATCACCTGAAAGTTTTCTACCAAATGAAATGGCAGAAACTTAGAGTAGGTGCAAAAAGCCATATGGTGACACTACTTTGCAGATATTAATCTAATTACCAGTAACAATACCAGTAACAATAACCATAAACTATTTAATAATAAAGTTAGACTACTATTTTGTGTCTGCTTTAAAAGCAGTGAAAGGAGAAGTAATGCCTATGGAGTTCTCCCTCATATACACAGAAATTGTATAGACTAATTAAGACACATCCAAATGATAAAACATCCTTACAGACAAATCTATTAATATTGAAGAAGATAGATAGTTGAAAATGCATCTTGTCAAACAAGATTTTAAATTATACCAACATGACAACACCTTTAAAACTGAAAATAATCTGCAGGTTGTAAAGCTGACAATGGGAAAGGAATAAGGGAGGAAACACCAATAAGGAAGAACCCCAGGATAAATAAAAATAAAATTGGTCTTAAAGAGCCTACTGAAACCAGTAGGAAAAATTCGTAGATAGAAACATGTAAATGCAGAATATAACATACTGTATGTCTGTACAACAGTTAGACAAGTAATTCTGACTATAAGTGACAGGGGTTGACAAGGCTGGGGAACTGAAAATTAAACAAAAAAAGAATGTGCATGGGAGCAAGCAACAGTACTTACAAGGTTATTTATTATTTGGAACTCAAGCAAACTGGAGATGTTACCTGGGAAAAAGAATTAGATGTGGTAGAAGAGTCTTCTATTTAATTCTGGAGACTTTGGGGAGCCAGTGAGATAATGCTGTATTTCAGTTGTCATTTGTCAACACTCTGCTAGGAAAGGGAGGAATTTTGACAATTGTGGCTATAAAAATGAGATGAAGAAAAGAGTTATATAATTCATTGTCCTGTAGAATTCACCCAATCCATCATTATGGCATCTGTCCATCCAGTGTAAAATGACCAAGCATTTCCAAGAAAGAATGCAGTGTATTCTAAGAAATGTGTGTAAAATCATTTGATATGAGAGTGATAAAGAAGTAAGAATGAAAATGTAGACAGAAAGCTGGAAGCTACATTTAGAAGACATGACTTTGAAAGTTTAATAACAGGTTGTCTTTCATGGCTTCATATGATGGCCTATTTTTGGATCTAAGAAGATCTATATCAAATCCTTGCAAGATTTACTGCTCTGAGATTATAATAAGGAAGGTCTATAAAATAAGATTGGGAAAAAGTTTGGATAATATAGAGAATCACAGTGTAATTATATTAGAGATCAAAATATGAAATAAAAATAATTTGACAACATTAGGAAGGTAGATAATATATCCTTAATGTGCCTGAAGAAAGAGACTGAAAAGAAAGACAGGAATCTAGTGTGGGATTTATCTGAACTGTTACACACTTTCTCTTGTCTGGTATCTGGAAGCATATGTACTCTGTGCTCTTAGCAAAGTTCCTGTTATTAGCCTGTAAATGCATCAGAATATACATATCATCTTATTTCTTATTGCCTCAGTCCCTAAGGTTGCCCAGTTTCTGCCATGTGATGTTTGATCTCATTCCATATTCCCGATGCATCTCATCTTCACACTTTGATACATTTCATTAGCACGTTTTATGCCCCCTAAGGGCATTTTTTTGCTGTTTTGGGGGCATAGTCACTGGTGAAAACACTAGAATTTTTTCAAAACAGATTGTGAAAAACTGCACGGAGAACCCACCCATACCCAACACTTTCAGCACAACGCGTTTGATCTCCTTTTTTGATCAGTTCCTTATCCACTTTACAGTCCAGCTTCTGATCCCCATCTTCTCAATTTTAATCAGACATCTCCCATGGAATAGAATTCTGAAATCCAGAGAGATTATATCTGTCATGCTTTCCTTGTAAAGTAAAATAGCTTATCTGTGAAAGAAAGATGCCAGGATCATTGGCATGATCCATTTATGAAAAATTTATGTAGCTTTTATTCTCATTTGCATTTCTGTCTGTATCATCTACAGAGATTTCTATATGGGTAGAATAACTATTGATCATGAAAATGCAGCTTGAAAGACTATATCAATAAAGTATAAAAAGAGGAATGAAGAATCTGTTTGAAGAAATAAGAGTTTTACTTGTATGTAAGTGATTCTGGCACAAACTTCATTCTAGCTTTTGTGTGTTCAGAGTTGCCACTTGAGAATATCATGGAATTGTTTTGGGAATCCAGTCAAACAATATGTCAGGAAACCTGACCTCAGCGGATTTTTTTTTTCAGAGGACAGCAGGCAGTAAACAAGGTTTTCTGAAGCACTAATTTCAGAGCTGGCTCTGCCTGTTGGCAAACTGGATTTAACTAGTGGTATCTGGAGACATGTTAATGAATTTCAGATTAACACAAGTGCTAAACCTAATGCCGTAATTAAGAAAGGCCTGCCAATCACTGTCTCTTTTGCGCTGGCACAATTTATTCTGTAGATTTCTGTTGCAGCATTATCATCTAGTGAGGGCTGCAATTAATTGCTAAATGGATCCTAAAAGAGCAGTTCACAGGAATGAGAAAAATGACTGTAACAGAAGAGTTTTACAGCCCATTCTATTTTGTATATCCTAAGGTTATATTATTTTGTGTCCAATTTTCTACACTGACCTGTCCACTGTCATTCCGGGAAGCAGGTCTTCTAAAAAGTAGCACTTCCAAAAAAAGTGTCTATTTTTAATTAAAATTATTCATAGTAATTTCTGGGAATATTCAGTGCATTATCAAGAATTATCTATAACAGACAAGATCTGTGGAAATGTAAGAAAGGTTTTCGCTTTCCCTGTATGATATGTATTTTTTTCATCACATCATTGGTTCTGTTACATGTGTCACATTGTCTGCTGCTTCTTCTGTTGCCTGAACTGAAATTGCAAGCGACATTGTAAACTTCATTTGGCTGTGTTAGTATCTACATTTTGTATGCTTTAAAAATTAGAAGAAAATTACCTATTAGTTTCTAGTTATAATCTAGAGCTACATTTTTACAGAGTTGAAGAGATTTGTTTCTATTTACACATATCTTCAGCTATTTAGTTTATTATTCAATCTTACTTACTTCTAAAGAGAAAGCATTATACATTTTCATGCCAGAATAAGCATAAGAATCATACATATCAGGAGTGCTTTGACTAAAGGTATAATTTCTCAAATGCCTGCATCTGTTAGCTCCACCAACACAAAGCTATTGAGGGCTGAGCTCCTGAAGCCTTTCCACTGGGCTGACAACAGTTAATAGTGTGGGTGTTTCATGGGTCATCTTCCTCTCTCGTTTAGGTTTGTGTAGTCTGCATTCCATAGATTCACACAGACAATACATGCATAGAATTATAATATCCCCTTGCATTTAAAGATGAGGCTCATGAAACATACTATGTTGATTTTTCAGATATTCCTTGTTTGGTATTTAGCAGAGGGAAATGAGGCAGCAAAGATGGCTCTCTGTGGCTGTTTTACACCTGTCCTGGCTTGGTGGTGCAGCCAGATGGCTGCAAAATACTCATGTCATCGTCATTGATCATTTGCAACTTTCTGAAAGTCTGGGATCACTACACCTCAGAAACAGAGTTACTGTTCACAAAATCACAGGACGGTTGAGGCTGGCCCTCTGGAGATGTCCAACCCCCTCTGCTCAGAGTAGACTGAACTACAGCAGCAGGTTGCTCATGTCTGCATCCAGTTGAATGTTGAGTATCTCCAGGAATGGAGACTCCACAACCTCTCAGGGCAACCTATCCCGCTGTTTGGCTGCTTGAGCACTAAAAAAGCTTTTTCTTATGCTTAAACAGAATTTTCTGTGGGTTGATATGTGCCCATCGCCTCTTGTCCTGTCACTGGACATGACTGAGAAGAGTCTGGCTCCATCTTCTTTACTTCCCCCCATAAGATATTTGTACACACTGATAAGATCCCCCTCTCAAGCCTTCCCTTCTCCAAGCTGAAAAGTCCCAGCTCTCTCAGCTTCTCCTTGTACAGCAGATGCTCCAACCCCTTGATCATCTTTGTGGGCCTTTGCTGGACTCACTCCACTGTGTCCATGCCTCTCCTTTACTGGGGAGCCCAGAACTGGACACAGTGGTCCAGCTGTGGTCTCACCAGTGCTGAGGAGAGAGGAAGGATCACCCCCTCAGCCTCCTGCTCAGACTCAGCGCCTCATCTGCTCCCAGCACAGGCCCTGTTCTGTAGCCGCCGATCAGAGAAGGAGCTGTTCTTCTGCCACTGTAAGTCTCGGGCTTTGACATCCTGGGTTTCTCCATTTCTGAAGCCAAATAAGCACCGACTCATCCTGCCCTTCCTTCGGCCCAGCTCCTGCACCCGGCGATGTGGGTGCTCCCCAGCACACAGCTCCTGCAGGCAGAGAGCCCACCATGCCCTGGCCCCCGCCGCAGTAAGAGGCCCGCAGAGACGCGGCCTCCCTTGGGGGCTTGCGCGGAGCCTCCCACGTGCCGGTGCGGTGGCGCAGGTGGATGCGGGGGCCGCGCTCTGTAGCACGCCGCCACCGTGGCTGCCGGGCCCCTGAACGCCTCCCTCAGCAGCAGCAGGGTTGCCAGCCAGCTTTTTGCACCCTCCGCAGAAACCGCTTCTCCGGGCACCGCGCTCCGGGCCGGCCTTTCCCCGCACCTGCTGAACGGGTGCTGGGCTCTCCCTGCTGAGGGTCAGCTGGAGCTCACAGCGCCCTTTGGTCAGGAACAGCTTCGTTAGAAGCTGCTGGAAGTCACAGCCCCGCGCAGCTGCCTTTCCCCGGCACAGCAGGCAGCCTGCCGTTCCTCCGGGAGCTCCCAGGAGTCTCTGGCCATCCCAGAAGGAGTTCACAGAAGATCTACAAGCAGAGCCCCGAAAATGCTGAGCAAGCTGCTGTGTCTGCTGCCTGCTTCTGTGAGCTCCCTTCTGCCCTGACATTCCTGTTCCCTTGGCTTTTTTTTACCCTGAGAATAGATGACGGAAAAAAAAAATCTACATTCCTCTTTGTATCTGGTTTAAGGTTCTTCTATCTTGCTACAATATTTATTAGAGTTTTGCATGCATATGAAGAGGACCTGGTGATTATTACCTCTAGAAATTGCAGGACATTTTTAAATGGACTTTTATTTGCATGGAACCAAACTAGTTCATCCTTCTTCATGATCAGTAGTACCTTTATTGACAAGGCTAGAGGTCTTATTCTGCAGGAACAATCAGGTAATATATGTAACATATTCAGATTTTCCTGGTGAAATATTGAGACATAGTGCTGGTATACGGTATTATAGTTGAGTGTTACAATGTTAAGATATTTTATTTCACCTGGTAAATCTTTTAGTGGTCTTAGAGGAAAATTAATTTTAAGCTTTTCTTATGGAATATCAAATTATATTAACTCACATTTAAAAATCAAGGTTATAACCTTTCATTTAGGAGAGTGCTTAAGAATCCCCTTAAGGCATACGATTGCAGTTACCAAGCAAGTCATCTATTGACTTGCTGAATTTAGTGACACTATCCATGTGAAGTTATGCATGTGCTTAACTGCTTTGTTAGCAGTCACCTTAATGGAACTGTAAATAGCACTCAGCTGGCAGAAATGTAATAAAGATGCATTTTAAGTGTAATAATAACTACTCTTGCAAACAGAAATAATTTTGACAAAATAAGAAGCTTCGTGGAAGTAATGATCTGAATATCTTTTATTTCAGGAAGATTTAAATAACAAAAGATGTATGTATAAACAATAGAGATGAGATACGAGTGCTAGAGATCATTGTACGATTTCAGTTGACAAACACATAATTTTTTTTAATGGTGTTATCTGCTCCGTATTTACAACTGAGGGACTTCATCCAGAGTTAAAGATACACCCTCTTATTAACTTTCTTGAAGAAATAAGGGTCTGAAATGACAGGTGCTGATCACTAAACAGAATCATACTCATTTGCTGTTAAAGGACAATGAGGTATCCATAGTCAGAACCATCAAAAGGATGGGACTTGAGTAGAGACCCCAGCGAAAGAAGGGAGGAGAAATAACAGCAGCTGTGAATCACTGTTTCTGCTTTGAGCAGCCTCCCTTACGGCTCCTTACCAACTGCTAATCCGGCACTAGCAGTTCAGTGAGGATGTAACAGTTTCAGAAGTTCTTGAATGTTTTGTCAGTCACTATTATCTGCAGGCTTGATGAGTTTATATTCTGAAGGAGAAGGACATGGGCTCTGTTGTTGGAAGGGAGAACATCGAACTGATATCTTCTCTATAATGCTCAATATTTACTCTGGTTATATAAATACTTAATAACAATGCTAATGGAGAAATCACTTAAAACCCATTAAAAAAAAGAAAAATGAGGAAAAAAAAAAGGGACATTATTCAATTCAAATTTCCTGTCGATCTCAGATGTAAGCTTTTCAGCCTTAAGTTCTAATGCAAAACTAAATCACTACTTGTGCAGACTTACGTATTTCCCCTGGGCTCACCTCAGACATAGAGGTGTTTAAGTTAGCAGTGTAGTTATGACTGAAGTCTGATTCAGAATCACTTTTCAGACTTGTCAGACAGGCTTCTGCAGGTTGTGGTGTGAAAAGTGGAACATTTCTGTTTCCATTCCAGCTACATAATATTGTGAGCCTCCAAATATTTAAAAGTGGGGAAAAAAAAAGGTTTTGGTTCTGGTTTGTGGTTGGTAGTTTTTTTCCATTTTGTTTGGTTGATTGTTTGGTTGGTTTGGGGTTCGTTTTTGTTTGGTTTTTTTGTTTGTTTGTTTTTAATGGAATCAGTCAGTATTACAGTACATTAAGCTGTAATATGTGAGTGTAAGTCTAAGGAAGAATGAGATTTTAAACTGTCCGTTGGTTTTATTCTTTAGTAGAAACCTGTTATATGTGGGTTTAGATTCACATTGTTACCCCTCATATCCATATTTAAAATTCAGTCACTCATTTAATGATTTTCATAGTTTCAGACTTGGGGTAAATGGTCTGGTCAAGTTTCACCAAGAGTCAAGCATACATGTTAGTTTTAGAGATAGTTCTTAAAAGGATGTTGGTATATATTGTACACTGTGACTCAGTCCATAAGCTTCTACTTGTATAATGATAGATAACTGGCAATCAGTGTAGGATCATAATAACAGTATAAAATAAATTTGGAAGTGATTTTGAAGAGTTACTGGTTCTATCCTACTGCCAAAGCCAGGATTATCTGTACTGTTGTCACTGCTGACAGGTGCTTGTCCAGCCTGTTCTTGAAAAAAGTCTGCCTTGCAGGCAATCCATTGCTTCACTGCCTTCTGCTAGGGAGTTTTTCTTTAGCTTTAACTTAAGTCTTCATTCTTGCAAATGAAAGTTGTTACTCCATATCTTGGAGTAATAATCTTAAATTTTCAGCTTATTTTAAACTCACATCCACAGTGGACAAGAATAAGAGCTTTTTCCTTTCTTATTTTCCCTACCTTTTTACATTTTTAATATTATCATATTGCCCCTCAGTCTTTTCTTCTCTGGACTAAACAGACCTCGTTCCTTTAACTGCTTACTGCAGTTAAACCAGGTTTTATTTCCTTAATCTCTCCTCTGAAGCTTCTCTCCCTGTTCCATATCCTTCCTAAAATGCCGATCTCAAAAACGGATGTAATATTCCAGCTAAGGCCTCTCAAGTGTTGAATGGGATGGAAGAGTGTTTAAAAATAATCTCTTTATACATCTCAAAATGACATTTTTGCATAAAATATTGTCATGTTCAGTTTGTGACAGAGCCACCTGTACTAATGGGGTGCTATTGCTCTCTACCAGTTATTTCCATTCTGCAATGATGTGGTTAATTTTTCTACCATGAAATGCAGATCTTGCCCTTATTTGTAGTGAATTTTCTTCAGGCTTCTTCAATTTGTTGAGATCATTTTGATCCAATGTATTTGCAGCTCTCTCAGCATGGTGTCATCTTCTGGATGTAATAACCATACTTTTGATTTATTTATCTAAACCATTAAAGAAAATAATAAATACGCTCAGACCCCTGTGGAACAGTACTGCAAACTCTTGTCCAGCCTGACAGTGAACTCTTAATAATGATACTGGGTAGTAATCCCATCCAGGCAGTGTTTCCCTAGCTTGCTTATCAAAATGTCATGTGAGAGAGCATCAGAAGGCTTTCTAAAGTGAAACTAGATGACACTGTGACTGCTTTTCCTCTATCCCAAAGGCCAATTATGCTATCATGGAAAAAAAATCAGATTATTTTGACATGACTTGTTCTTGATGAATCCACTGTCACTGTTACTCATCTTTGTATCTTTCTAATCTTGTAAGTGCTCAGACAGTGTTTGATTATTTTTTCTACCACTTTTTAGGAACTGAAATTGAGCTAATTGGCCTTGAATTTTGTGCCTTTTGCCTCCTTCTACTTTAAGACAAGAACCACATTTATCTAATATCACTTTCTTTGAATTTTATCTTCCCTCAGTCCTTATTAAAAATATTGTATCTTAATAAGGAAAAGTGCCATTTATTAAAATTTATTAAGATCATTAAAATCTGTGAAAGCAGACATTTAAAATACATTAATTACAGTAAAACTTCCCTTTTATTTGTAGTTCTCTAAATTTTGGCTTTCAGAAATGTGGATAAATCTTGGAGGTGTGAACTAATGCATTATTCTATATAGCACATTGCTGTATATGATAAATTATTTGGAAAATCTTGGAATTGTTTTAGAACATTATGATACTTAGAAGATGTTTAAGAATCATGGAAGATGCAGTAAGAGGGCCAAAACAGAAGTGCTCAAAACTTTCAATATTAAGAGTGACATTTTGGGTGTGATTTTTAAAAGGACAGATGCATCTGCTGTTCTCATTAAAGCTGACATCACATTGTTTTCCTTGACCAAGAGTTTTAAAGAGGTTCTCTGAGGAAAACTTTTCTTCTCAGTCCTTTCCATAAAATTTCAGTGCTGATTTGCTTTTCAGCTTCCCTATAGATAACTTCCAGAGTATTCGTATTTAGGGCTGATAAGTGGATTACACAGAACAATCATAGGCCCAGCAATGACCAGCTGGTCCCTATGAACTCAGAGTTTTTTTACAGCATCTAATGAAAAAGTGAATATTTCTTTAATAATCTGTAATATTTTATGAAGTGGTCTCTAAAATTTAATCTTTTTGTAACATTAAAAGGACAAACTGAAATTACTAAATATATTCATCAGCAATTAGAAAAAAAGGCAAGGTTGATAACAGTCATTCTGAAAGTACAGTGAGTTAGCGAATGGGTGATACGATTGACATGTGTCCAGGGCTGTTGTACTGCATCTCTACAGTGTCAGCTCTCCTCAGGTAGCTTTTAAAAACATGTTTGCTACAATCTTTCAATTGGAAGTTAGTAGAAATGAAAAATGGAATTTCAACCACCATTTTCTTTCCTTGCTGTGGAATGTAACTCCTTTTCAACTGTGATGTTGAATGATATTTTGAGGTAAATTGATAATGCTCAAAGATGATATGAATGCATTTCGTTACAAATCTGTCTAGTTTATAAAAACCCCAGACCCTATGTAATTAACATCTATTTAGTCTAAATCTCATTTTATTCAAAATTTCCTTTTTAGTTGCTCTTCACTATTGTAAATCCTGTGTTGGTAACTTCCCATACTTTTCATGTTTCACGTGGTTGGAAAAGAAAAAATGAAATGAGAAAAGAAAAAAAAAAGATTATTGTATGCACTGTTATAATCAGTTGGTGAATTTAAAATCATTAAAACCAACACCCTTGTCAAAACCACTTTGCATTACATATTCAGAAATTTTCTGGCGTGGGAATTTTAATGCAGAAGACCAAACTCTAAACGTGCATGTACATGTGTGACAAAAAAGGGCAGGGGTGAAGTGAAGTGACATTAATCCATCATTTTAACAAAATTCATGATGATTGAAGGGAGGTAAGTGATTCTTTTCATAGTGGCATTTCTATCTATCTATATTGTGTTTGAGTAGCATTTCCTGTAAGTGTATAACATCTGAGCTTTTGGAGAGTTTGCAATGTGAATTATTATGACTGAGTTCTTTGTGAAACCATCCACGTGAAGTGTTTGCCAAGCTGTCACCCTGATATTGCTGATGCACTGGCAACTACAATTCAGGACCATTGCAATCTGCAATAGACTGTCTTTAAATACTCTGTATTTCTGTATCTCATTTTCATGTTGACAGTTTTCTTTAAAAGTTATAAACCCTCCATCTCTGCAAAGGGAGGATTAAAAAGAAAACAGAAAGGAAATGAAACCTGGTTTAATTGCAGGACTGAAAATTGCTTCAGATAGTTTTTGGAGCAGCAAATTATTCTTAGGTGGACATTTTAAGAGAGTTTTCTTGTATGTTTTCAGACTTTCTGGCAGAACTTATTAAAATAAAGTAACATATTGGATTTCTGTAGGAAGCACTTTAGAACAGGTACACTTTTACTGTTGGGCTGCTATTACCATTAATAATTTTCTTAATTGCCTTTTTATGCTGTGCATTTTCCTGGGATTTACTGCATTTTTACTCCTAAAAATGCTAGTTTGCTGAAAATATGCATAGATGATCTAAGGCTTGTGCCTCAAGCAAAAATTAAAATGCAAGTTTTTGCATATACCTTTACTCATTACAAAATCACAGATGTGAGAGGTAGACCTGCTGGATTCTTACCTGTGTTACAGTAATAAACCCCAAGCCTTTGCTGCTAATGGTTTAAATTTTGATTCCTTTCTACCTGCCACATATAAAAGCGGTCTGAAAAAAGCCAGATGTTTTGGGGGGATTAGGAGCATGTGATCAGTATGTATGCCAGGGCTCAGTCTCCCTAAAGGTTTTAAGAACAGTGATAAAAACCAAATCCACTTTCTGCTAAAGCTAACAAATAAACAAGAGTGAATATATCCATACCTTCAAGAGGAGGAATAACCCTATTTTTCCAGTAACAAATGGCTTTGCATACTAATATGAAGCCTACTGCCAGCCTGCTGGAGGTGAGGAGGGATTAGCACCAATGTGTGTTTCAGCATTGCTGAGACTCCAGTGCAGGGGGTTCCTAATTCTAGGGCAGCCACTCTCAGAATCACCCTTGCCAGCCATGGACTGAAGCTTTTTTCCTACCTAATTCATACTAAATGGCAGGCTCTTGTGAATATAAGCATAGATAAAGAGCACCCTCAACACTGAATCACCATCACACCTGTTTTTAAAAGACAATTTCAGTCTGCTCATACCAATACATGTCTTGTTGTTTCATTCCCATGAAAACTACTTCTCAATAAATTTTCTGGTCTGCCTTATCCTTCTTCACCAAAACGGTATTGTCTCTTGTTTCTTTCCTTCTGGCTAGTCAAAACAAGCCTGTCCTTTGAATGGTTTAAGAGCTATCTGATTCAGCTGGATCTTTTGAGAGGAAAAAAAATACTCGTAAACCCTAATATACTAACCGTGCACCACATAAAGAGGGCTGTATTGATACCACAACATTTCTGCTGATCTCTCTTCTTTAGCTCCTGGGTACTGTTTTATTTGAAGAATAAACAACCTAAAAAATTCCAGTCTATGCTGGCTTTACTCTTATCCTGAGAATAATGAGATGTGGTGGGCTTATAGAAACAAAAGCTGTTAGGGTATCAAGCTATCATTGTAGCTTACATCTTTTAAAAATAGCTCATTAATTAGATGTGACTGGTTCAATACAGAGTCTCAAATAATAGGCAGACATGAATAAGAACCCTAAGGCTCCTGTCTTAGAGCAGCGTTTTTCTTCCTTTTACAAGATCTTTCAGTTTTTAGTGATGCAATAGCAGCCCTTGTCTAACCTTACTATGAAAATATAAGTTCCGCTTTCCCTGGAAGTTTTGGGATAGCTGCAGTTCTCAAGTGGGATATGTAGGGAAGGGTGAGAGAACATTGACAAAACCCTTTTCAACTTCAAAATGCTAATTTCTGGAAACTTAAACTCTTGCAGAAGTGCAGCTGTTTTGACCATATTTTCATCATCAAACCTTCATGTGAACACTTCTCAGGGAATGGAGATGGATAAAAATAAGAGAAGGGGGTGGGGTGGGAAAAACCATGATGGACAGATAAACAGTAACTCTTTGACTGGAGTGTGAGACCCTGGTTAAGAGAAAGGACTTGAACTGGTGATGTATTGTGATCCCCTAACATTTGGGCTCTCTTGCTTTTTCTAGGAAATCCACAACTGCTTTAAATTGTTTCCATTCTGTGATTCATATAATGCTGGAATCTAAAATACTTTCATAAGGTTTATCTCATTTTGGCCAGGCCTGCTGCCAGAGGTGTTAATCCTCAATGCTATAGTAAAGACTATGCTCAAGTCACTGCAGCATCACAACAACCTTAATTTAATTAGCCATTTACGTACTATTTGATAGAAGGATATATACTCTGTAACAACAACCCTTCTTACTCCTCAAAATACTGTGGCACTACATTAATGTTATATTAGAAGTCCTAGCATGATTTTGAAGGTGATCAAAGCTCTACGTGTGCATTCTGAACAGTGCTAATGGTCACATTGGTGTGGTCAATCTTCCCCCCCGCCCTTGCAATCTAAATTGGTAAATGGAGAATGCAGTTGTTTACCTTCCAAGTTCTACCAAAAATCAGGTTCTAATGAAATATTAGTTACTAAAGATGTGCTACACTTAGTTGTGTTTGGGGAACAGAAACAGTAATGTAATTCTTCTTCATGATATAAAAATTTTGAAGGAAAGCTCAAAATACATTTTGTGATGGGGAGCTGAGACTGAGTTCATGCGAAGCCCCTGGTACAGTTTTTTGGCCTGTTGTGTCTTGTTGAGATGCCTCATATCATTTATGTCTCACTGCATAAAAGAACGACAATGATATAAATGGATATCATCATTGTCTTCAGTTTGGAAATTCAACATGACAGGAAATGTCTAAGATAATCTTGGGGTGGAGGGAATCAATTATTTTGCTCCTACTCAGAAAGCCGCTTCACTACTTTTATATGAGGTATGTAGATTGCCCGAGCACTCCATTAACATTTTAATGCTTATATGTGACTGATGTTATGCTATCATAATTCTGTACCTCTCATAACATTTATAATTTATTCTGTTGTCTCTTTGACCGTTTAGATCCAAATTCTCATCCATCCACACAGGGTTGTGCATTTGTTCACTATTTGCATACTAGCAATCTCCATTTGTGCAATGATATTAATACTTGGAAGCAAAAATTTGCTTCTCGGGGTGCAACCGGTATTTGCAGATCAAACAGAAAATCCAGCTTTGCTAGTAATTTATAAAATTATTTCTTGTGTTGCATGGTCTTTTGGGCTTGACTTTTGTGGACTGTCTCTTCACTTTGTTTCTCTAAAACTGCCTCTTTTTGCTTAGAAATGCATATCTGCTTTTTTGCATTTGCAGAATTCACACTTGAAAATTGATGTGTGTTGCTCAGGGGGAATGACACACACTCAGATTTGCAGGTGCTTGTAAATACTTTATGTTTGCATGTGTGCATCCCAAAAGATCTGTGTTCTTTTTTAAACAGAGGCTGATTCTTGAGCAACCTTTGTCTTTAGAGGCATTTAGCAACAGATGAGTAACTGCACTTCCAAAGTGGGAAAGGAAGAGATTTTTCCCATAATTGTCATGGATTATGAGGATTAGTAGATTCAATAGTGAAGAAATTGAGGTTTTATTAATCATTTAACTGATCTGCTTCCAAACCAAATATGTACATTTTACCCAAATTTTGCCCTGGGGCTGAAAAACTTGCCTAATTTTGATCACGTGAGTTTAAATGTGAGGTGATAGTATTCAAGTCAGGAGTGAGATCTAGATCTTTAGGATGCCATATGTATTACAACTGACCATTTGTCTTCAAGAGACATTAAATTCATTGCATTTGTTTTAATTGATCTTATTCTTCTTCTTGTTTGAGGAAGCCCTTGGGCAGAAATTATGTGTTGTCAAGGAATAGAGCTAATTAATGTCATTAATTCACCACACAGAAAGTAAAAGCCCAGTGTCACAGATAGGAAAAGGGATGTCGCTAGAGTAATTGCTAAGTATTTTAAAAACCAGACTGAAAGCTGTAATAGCCATTGATTGCATAGATATCATTAGTAATGAGGAAAGGGATATTATGATAAACTGATGTTAAGGATGTCAATGAAGATAATTTTATGAATGATTCACCATCTGGGACTGAGGCTTAAATTCTCCAAATTAGAAATCTCTGAAGAAAACTCAGCCATTGCACATTTTTACTTGATTTTTTTCTCAGGCATGAGACTGTCTTTTATCTCAGCAGCTGCTTGTTGAAAAGTTACACCCACCTTTTACTGACATACGTTGGTATGATAGTATGTTAGTACAAAGTCTTGCTGGTGGCTTAGTGAGGTCACTCTTGCAGTGAGCAGTCCACAGCAGAGGCGTGAAATAGCTGCTGGTGCTGACGACTGTCCGTGGGCTTTGTTTAAACTGAGACGGACATGAAAATGTGTGTAGACTTGCTTCTGAGCTGACACCAGCATAAATGAGAAATATAGTTTCTGAAATCAATATGGTTATACCAACATATTGTCAGTGTTGTTGCTTGTTACCGGATTGTAAGGACTGACCTTGTCCTATTTCTTCCTGTGATTTCAGTGAGAATGATGCCTTCACAGACCTAATTTACTAGTTTTCTGCCTGATCTATTTATATTTTGTTTATATGGTTACATTTTATTAAAGACTGCCAAGGTCTCCAAGATACACGCTTCTATGGAGAAAGGTGTTATGATAATTAATTTACTTTCCCCATCTATGTGACGTTAGCAAAGCTCACAAAAGAAGTAGATAATTTTTTTTTTCATAGTAACAAGCAGCTTGGATACAGAAATGCCCAAATTGTTATGCAATCACTGTAAATTGGCTGTGGTCTCTGATATGCAAATTAATGACAGTTTTGATAGATGCATTTTTTTACTCATAGCGATAATCATTTTAATGACCTAAGATCATGTTTTGGACACCAACTCAAGGAATTTACAGTGGTCTAAATTCTGGGAGTCCTTTGGAAAAAGTAATGGCCATGTGATTAATTTCTTTCACTATTTTGTAGACTCGGAGATGATGTGGGTACTTACGAATCATTCTGAAGTTATGACACTTCCCCTGAAAATGCGAGGTTTGATATATTTCTCTGGGCATCACAGTGAGTTTCAAACTAAGGCAATAAGAGGACTGAGTCCTCTTATTTCAGTTCTCCTGTTTCCTCCTGACTCCTCATAGAGTCCTCCTGTTTTCTGAAAGCTGCTTCCTTGCCCAAATAATACCTTAAATGACATTAAAACCAGGATCAATACTTGCAGTTGTGTTTTCTCTTCCTGTCTTCTAAGGTAATGATCTCTTTATCTGAATTTTATCTCCCAGCAGTAAACTAATGTTTACTTCGGGCTACTCTGCTTTCCTAAATGCTGAAAATAAGACATCCTGGGAAATTTTAAAGCATATAAGGTTAATACAGATGGTATTTACACTGGCAATTGTGATACAGTTTCTTTATAGATTGCTATTCTGCTTTGGCTCATTCATCTACTGCTGTAGATGTCCAAGGCAGTATCAAATACAGAAGAGCGAAATTTTGGGTATTATGAAAACAAATCAGTATGTGGGTACTATAGCTAAGCAATGGTTATTTACCGGTATGATCCAAATGTGAAATAAAATTGGAATGGTAAACTTTTGGATAATGTCTATGCTACTATCAATGACTTTTTCCTTTATCATGTTCAAATACTGGTGTCAGAAAATTGAGAGAGGCAAATCCTCAAGAGGTTGTTTAGTCCATTCTTCTAGTACAGGGCAGAGAAAATGTGTTGAAAAATCTGGCAATTACACAACCTTTCCCAAGCAGTGAATTTTTTAATGAACTGATGTCACAACATGTTTATAAACCATCCCTCTCTTTTCTCGCAGCCTACCTTTACAGCCTTTTACTACTTAAGTCAGGAGAACTAATACCTGAAACCCAGGTATTACTCTGGCCAGAATTAGGTCATGCTTTTTTGATAAACTTATTTAAGTTATTTCCCCTGAAAACTCTGGCAATAGTCTATTATTGAATTTGTAACTATTTGACCTTGTTTCACAAGCCCACTATGGCATTACTGTCATCTGGATGTCAAAACTTTTATCACTACCAGACAGGCGAAGCACGTTAGAGGCATCCTTAAGATAGAGCCCCGAAAATTTGCTTTTGCATGGAAAATTTTGCTTGAGCCAGAATTAGTTTTTTATTACCCTAACCAGAGAAACTATGAGAGATGTTTAAATATAAAAGTACTAACCAGAATGTGCAAAAATGGGAAGAGGGAAGTTTAAGGAAGAATGAAGAACTGACAACTGAAAAATTTTTAACTTAACTTTGGGAGGTCTAGATTTATCTTCTTACATAACTCAGTGCAACATGTCATTTAAATGCACTGAGTTTTTTATTTTAGATAGAAATTTAACCTTGTTAAAGGTATCTTTAGTTAAGTGAGGTTAGAAGGCAAAGCTGCAGCACTGCTTCTTTGCTGGATTCAGGTTACGTTGTGTTATACTTAACAATTCAGTTGAGTCTTTAAGTATAAATATGAAAACAATTCTGTTATGTGCCCCTAGCCTTACAAAATAAAATAAATAAAAAAAATCCCAGGGGGAAAAAATCAAACAGAAGTAAATATATGTTCTGATAGATTGATTGAGGAGGTACCAAAACCACAGCATTGCTCTTTCTTAAAGCTGCACTGGTTCCCTTCTGGGAAGCTCATGTCAAATCTAATGGAATTCTGTCCTAAGAGTCTGCTGTGCCAATGCTCTCAGCCTCTCTCCTGCTTTAATCGGGGCCCACAAATGCATTTACAGAATTGGATGACGCAGGAAAACAGTGAGAGAAGCCTCTGGGGAAACAGAGGGAGCAACAGTGTATAGTTCTGTTGACATTATTTCATTGCTTGCTTAAACACTTGGGTTTATTATAGAATTAAATTTGGTACCTGATCCTGTTTAAGAAATATATATTATGTTATGCTTGTTCTTTTCCAGGTCTGCTAAATGGCTGGTATAAAATACGTGTTCATCTAGGATGCTGTAATGATTTAAGACCTAATTATGTAGTTATATTCCTACAATCAGAGTTCAATAAAGTGATCAATTTCATAACCCTTTTTTATAAACATGACTTGCAATGTGGAAAAATCTCATAAAATTCTTTAGCAATCACACTTTCCAGCTAAACCGATGTCAATAGTACCTGGTTGGTGTAATATATCTTACAGCAATTAATGGACCATACTTGTCTTACTCATTTGTGCTTAGCCTATGTTTCAGACCGATTTCTTTGTGTTTGTACATGCTCACCCACCATATTTTACAAGCACATATATTTATAATAATTTATTATACATACATATATATAAAAATATGGTAGTTCGCCGGTTTGTGATTTCAGAGCTGCAGCAATTTTCTTTCATTTCTTGCACAGATTGGGAATTTGAATCCCAGTAACTAGCCTTGAAACTCTTACCGTTAGATTATTTTTTAAAGTTCTGAAATTTTGTGAGAATATTACCCAGACCTTTTTTCTTAAACACACAACAAGGAAAAGCATCCTGGCAGTCTGCTGACTGGCAGCTCTGAGGCTAGGATAGTTATTTGCTGTTAAAACAGATCAGAAAACATGCACTCCTGAAATACTGTGATGTATGCTTACTTAAAAGCAGCCTGGGAACTAACCTTTGCTTGGAACCTAAAGGAACTAGGATGCTGTGCCTTCTTAATAACTTATTACAAATGTTTAAGTTATTGCCTTCTTAGGAAGATATTCAGTCCATCTGGAGAAAGCAGATAAAGTGAGACCCATTAAAGCAGTACCCCAGTCCTGACTTTCATGTTCAGTGGGTCTGACTTTTATATTTTTTTACTGCTTTTTATCCAGGAAAGTAATAATTCTTAAACCAGTAAGAAACACTATAGGAAAAAAAAGAGTGACATGCAAATTGACATTTTAATTAATGATGGACTAAACCAGAACCTGCATGTGTATATATAATCTCAAAGTGAAACCAGATTTTAATCTACAGATGTGTACAGTAGAAATACCTGGGCATTGAAAAATAGACCTGTGACCACTGATCCAGTTGGATAAAACAAAACTAGGAAAGTTGAGTGAAGCAGCTGCTGTTGAACATAACATTATATTGGTAATCACAACTGGCTGGCGATTTGCTGGCAGGGCTGCATTGCCCAGATAATAAATTTCCCATACGAAATAACATAAGAAAGTCTGGACATGCAGCGCTACATTCATTTGAAAGCCTGTCCCTTTTCCTTTTAGCATCTGCAACTTTTGCATAAACATACTGAACGATGCAGCACCAAGTGTTTTTAGGTACTGTTAGCTTTGTCATCAATAAATGTTATTGGGCCCAAAATGTCCCTTCTTACCTTGAAAAATAGCTTTGATTTTCAAAAGCAAAGTAAATATCTGGGGGGAATCCACTAAACTGAAAAAGAAAAATGGGTAGGAACCATGACACTGGGTTTTTGCATTAATGATTACCAAGACTTGAACTTTTCACAGTTATAGCTACTCCTATAGATGGTGAAGGAAAGTCTTTAAGTGATAAGGAAGATCAGTACATTTGTTCAATTCAAAATACAGTCTTGAAATTAAATCCTCTGAAAAGAAATCAGAAGATACCATAATACATTTGAATCTTATCTTCCTGAATGGAAGATCTTTTCTTCATCGGCAGAAAAGAAAGTGAATTTGAATAATTCAAATTAGCTGTTTATTTCAAACCTAAATTATGATTGATTTTTATTGTTTTCAGTTAGTTTTGTCTAGAGAAAAATAGCCATGATGAAGGTCTAAAGGCCATTTTTTTTTAACTTTTCATTACATACCCTAAACATTTAAGGCATCAGTTTTGTTTCACCTATCTTTAACTGAGCAAAACCAGGCATTTAATTTAATTTAGCCATTTAGACTCCTTGTATTGTTTATCAAAAATCTAGGAATCTTCAGAGGGGTGATTCACCCACTTGTATTAAAAGCCAACTTTAGAATAAGATGAATCACCCTGTCTATCTCCTTCCACTTATATAATAATTTAAAATAGTTAAGTGAAGTGTGATGAATCCTACCCATGCTGACTGAGTCCATGCTCTCTTAAATAATTCATCACATGCCTTACAACTAAAAATGCTTTTTCTAGAGCCCAACAGACATACATATGAGGCAGGTTTCTTCAAAGTGGGCTTTCCATTGCCATTTCTAACCTAGGCTGTAATGTATGCGACTCTTTTAATCAATGTTCATTAACAACTGATCCTGTTCACTTTTTCTGGAGAACTTGCAAATGAATCAGTAGACTACATTTTATGTTTTCTATTATTTTAATTTTCTTTCAATTTAAAATTCTTCACTGACTTTAATTAAACTTGCCCTAGGCTTGAAAACCTACAAAACTTTTTAATGAGCTGACTTCTGAACTTGTCATGGTATAATAATAGCCTGATAATGTAGGTATATGGTACACTATATATTTAATGATCTAAAATGTGACTTTGAATGATACAAACATTATATTATGTGGTTAAAGAAAATGTTTTATTATATTGACACTTCCCTATTGCAAGTACAGATAAAGCATGTCAAGCAAAGTTGGTTTATATTTTACAGGAAAATCCAAAAATCAGGGCAAATCTAATCACGCTTGAGGGAAATTTTGGTTATGCTCTAACAGAATTAAAAGTATCTAAGCAGTCACTTTGGGCATTGAACAGGCATATCTGTATCTGCTGCCTTTTGGTTGTTGCTCTTGTATTATGCCTCAGTAGGATCATTACACTGCATGTTGGTATTGTTAGTAATACTTCTCAAGCAAGCAGACTAATGACTCTATCAACATTTTTGCAGTATACTTCTAGATCTTTTGGTATAAAAAGCCCCATTTTTCTCACTTTAGCAGGGCACTTATTAATCAGTAATTTTACTTAACTGCTAACATTTTTTAATGATTTATCATCTTTTGTAAGCTTGAGAAAAAAATAAGTAACTGACCCAAAATACTGAAGTTTTAGTGTGTGTGATTTTATATTATGGGCCCTACATATTTTTTTTTTAAAAAAAACCAAAAAAGTCATACACTTAATGGACAGTTAATTGTATCCTCATGAGTGGGGACTAAGAAAATAATTTAGGACTCAGGGTAGATAATCGGCTGAACGTCAGTTCGTGGGGAGAATTTTAGTAAGGAAACAAATGTGATTCTGAGTGTATAAATAGCAGAATGAAAAGTATAATTAAATTTACTGTCTTTGGCATTTGTGGTATTATCACTGGAAGTCATTATGCATTTCTAGTATTCATTGTTTAAAAATGCTGCTTGCATATTGCAGAGACTAAAAGAAGTGTTACAAGACTTCAAGAATTTTTTTACACTGAGAAACTCAAGAAGCTTTATCTGATGAAAGGTCAAGAGGTCTTCTGATTTTGTTCTTGTTTCACAAGGGAATATACTCTGATAAAGGAGAACTTAATTTTATTTTAATTTTTCGAGCATGGCATGGTTTGAAAGCTGAAGGAGACAAATTGAAACTAGAAATACTGTGATATTTTTAGAGTGTGAGGTTGCTTATATGTCCCTAACAGCAAGGAAGTACTTAACCTGGGAAGCAATCAGAAGCTGAAATAATGATCTCCTGCAGGCAATCACAGAATGGTTTGGGTGGGAGAGGATCTTTAAAGATCATCTAGATCCACCGCCCCTTTCATGGGCATCTTTCACTGAGGTTGCTCAAATCTCCATTGAACCTGACATTGAACACTTCCAATGATGGGGCATCCACAACTTCTTTGGGAAACCTGTTCCAGTGTCTCACCTCCTTCATCGTAAAAAATTTCTTCCCTATATCCAATCCCAATCTACCCTCTTTCAGTTTAAAACTTTCCCCTTGTCCTGACGCTACAAATGCTGGTAAAAAGTCTTTCTCCATCTCTCTTATAAGCCCCTTTTAAGTATTGAAAGGCTGCAATAAGGTGGCCCCAGAGCCTTCTCTTCTCCCAGCTGAACAACCCCAGCTCTCTCAGCCTCTCTTCATAGGAGAGCTGTTCCATCGTTCTGATCATTTTTGTGGCCCTCCTCTGCTCCAACAGGTCCATGTCTTTCTTGTACTGGGGACCCCAGAGCTGGATGCAGTACTCCAGGTGGGGTCTCACCAGACTGGAGTAGGAGGCGAGAATCAGTTCCCTCGACCTGCTGGCCACGCTTCTTTTGATGCAGCCCAGGATACAGTTGCCTTTCTGGGCTACAGGCACACATTGCTGGCTCTAATCCAATTTTCCATCCACCACTACCCCCAAGTCCTTCTCCGCAGGTCTGCTCTCAATCCATTCATCCCCATGTCTCTACTGATACTGGGGATTTCCCTGACCTAGTTGCAGGACTTTGCACTTGGCCTTCATGAGGTTCACATGGGTCCACTCCTCAAGCCTGTCAAGGCTGAAAGAACAGAAAAAGAAAAGAGAACATCTCCACAGGTAAGCAAATGTGGAGAGGAGCTAATCTTCAGGAAACATCAGCAGAGTTTGCCAGAAACTGGTGTATAAGACAACTGGAGACAGGATTGGGTAGACTGGGAAAGACTTGCCTGCTCTATGGAAGAGAAGGTGCTTCTTGCCATGCTTGGTTGGACAAGGCTGGGAGAGCTGGTGCTTTTCCCCACCACTTGAATTCCTTAATCTAGATCAGGCTTCTACCTAAGGGATGCGCTCTGATCCATAATTGTAGATTTGAGGCAGAAGTCACATGATCAAATGCTCTGGTATTTGTCAGGCAGGATGTCACCCTCCTTTTGGTACTTGGTATTCCCAGGGCCACTTCCAGAATATCTGAATTTCCTGCACTACATTAGTATGCTGAACGGATTCCTATAGCTCTTACTGCATTGTAGGTTGTTATGTAGTTGTTAAGGAATTTTTGTGTCACGTGCCTACAGAATGTTCCCCAGGGTCTTATACTTTCAGTGGAAAGTTGCTCTAGTGGGAGACAATGATATTTTAAATTGGTAGGATTTCACTGCTCTTGCTTTTAGACAACATGTTGTCAGCAGGATATCTCTAGCTAAAAGAGAAGAATGGAGTGCGTCCTGTAACATTACATCTCAAGCCCGGTAGATCATTTCAGGAGATGCATCCTAGCTAGCAAAATATGCTTCCATTGTTATGAATTAAAAGTGAATTAACTTAACTAGATTTACTCAATTACGAGCAGATTAAGAGAGGCTTAGCCATCCATTTGCTCATTTCCATTCATCAGCAGTTGACATAAATCCATAGGAAGTTTGCTGTGTAGAAGATAAATGCATTACCATTTTACTGATTTGTTCTTCAGTCCCATTTGTTTTTTTTAAGGCAAACAAAGGCAAATTGAAGTTTGAGCTTGGAAGTTACTTTTGCACAGCAAAAATGTGACCACAATGAGCTGTGTTCCTGCATCTTGCCTTGGAACACCAGAGAGTGTAATTTAAGGAGTCTTTAGTGTTTGAAATAAGTTAGGCAAACCAATCCCTCCTTCCAATGGGCTTACAGTTCATCACTTGAATCCTTTCTGAAAATGGTATTTCAGACTTAGAAATATCCAGCCTGAGATGACAGGCATAATCCGTTAATGTTACTTTTTTTATGGCATAGGTCCTGTACCTGCAGCATGGCCAGAGGGATGACAGAAATGTGGGAAGTGGGCGATTACCTGACTTCCTTGGGTAGAAATTTAAGTATGTTAAAAACTTACGAGTTTTCATGGTAAAACTTGTGGGCCATCTGTTTTAGTACAGTACATAAAATGAAATCAGACTACCCCACTATGATATGGCTGAGATATACAGATATATATGTTCAACAAGAACAAGGGAAAGTTTATGTTAGTGTCTCTCCTGCTACTTTCACTCTGCCTGATTTATAGGCATTTTCTGGGGAAAAAATAATTTTCAATAATATTTTAAAGCACCACAGTTTACTTTAAATGTGTTATATTTTTAAAATTGTAATACTTACCATGTGAACAGAAAAAAAAAAATAGAGTTAAGCATCAGTCCAAACGATAGACTTTCCTATTGGGGGACTAACAGGAGGAATGCTTAAAATGAATTTATTAGTTAACATTTTGTATGTAGTGATTTGTCGTGTTAGTGTCTAATATGTACTTTGAATTATGTCCACAACAGTCTTGTACAGCAGATTACACTTTGTTCTAAATGTAAAATTTATTTATGGCCAAGACGATTGACTGTGTCCAAAATATAGCCATGATAAATAGAAAGAAAATTAGGTTGTGTTGACTTCAAGATTATTGAAAGCCCTTCAGGTTAATAAAATTATTCATACAATGAATATGCATTGTGGATAGCAATGAGAAACTTGGGAATTTCCTTGGGAAGTTCCTTACTTTAAAAATGTCATGAGTTTTAGGGTTTATAAATAAAAATAAAATCATTACACTTCTCATCCTGAACTGCCTGATATTGAGGAAGAGTCCTTCACGAACAACTGCATCTTCTATCTGTTCAATATGTTGGAGAATTGTTTTGCTATATTAGCAAAAATTTAAACAGTTTTAGCTAATCTTATGTACAAGATAGAGAAAGTTTGAATAACTCTTCTCAATTTTCCATTATAAATAGCTTAGTACTTAGAATTCCATGTTAAAAAAATTATAACTGCTGCATATTTTCATGTGGTGATGAAACAGCAACTTTCCTGTTTCTTGAAGGAAAAAAAAGAATTAAAAAAAATAATTAACTACATTGAAGTAAGAATTTTGATACTATAGAGGTGTAAACATTCAGACGCCAGGCTAAAATTTAGGATTGGAGAGAAGATAAAATAATGAAAGACTTTAAAAGACTACCAGAATAATTTTCTTAGCAATATTCTTTACTGCAGCCTTCTCTTCTCCCGTTCCACTCACTCAAAGACTTTTGGCTTTAGCCCCATGATTCATCATTTACAACACAAATACTTATAGAGAAGGCATTAAGGATGGAAAAAGATGTTAGATCATTCTGTCCTCTTCCCTGCAACTTTCCATTTAAGAATTGAGATAATTGGTTTGTGTGGGACAAAAGTCAGTGTGAATCCAAAATTACTACAAAAAACAGTTGAGATGTCCACTATAATTTGAAGTATTTGGTTTTTAAGCCTTTTTTTCCCGGGAATTACTATTGCCCTAAGCACATAGTGAATTTTTCTACCCTTTTGCTTGTCCTTCCTTTTATAATTACTTCAGATTTTGTGGTACAACAGACAGTGTTTATTTACTTGTTATTCAATCTGTAGCAGATATTTTTTCCTTTGCCTTTCCCTGAAAGCGTGCAAAAAAATGCTCATCAAAAATCATGGCTTTCATTTTTAAATTGCAGTCATTTGACTGTTCCTAGAGAGCAAATGCTGGTAACAAAAGGAACAATCTTTTTGCCTAGATAAGCTTCTTCTGATTTGATATGGACTGGTAGATGCAAAAAATAGCTGTATTTGACTTCCCTGTTTTGTGAACTTGGGACTGTCCTCGAATTGGAGTTGGTGTACAACAATCATGTTTTGCTATTCTGTGTTGGAGTCTACGCTGCAAAATTGAGCAGAATTTTCTTATTAGAAAGCGATTTATCACAATTTCTCTATTCAGACAAACTTCTGATGGAAGATAATGGCTTTATCAGTTTCATTTATCCATTATAATGATGACTGGGAAATTACAACTGTTCAAAAATGTGTCATATATGTTGTATCGTAGGGTTATCAAACATCAGAACAGGCTGCCCAGGGAAGTGGTTGAGTTACCATCCCTTGGAGGTATCTAAAAGACATGTAGATGAGGCACTGAGGGATATGGCTTAGTGGTGGGCATGGCAGTGTTAGGTTGATGGTTGGACTTGATCTTAAAGGTCTTTGCCAACCTAAATGGTTCTATGATTTTATAGTAAAATTTTTAATAGTTTGTCTAGTCCTTGTGTTACTGTTTTCAAGGCATTCGGTTCAGCTGTGGTCTAGCCAAATCTTTTCTCTGTCAAAATGCGTGCAGATCAGTGAACAAGGATGTAAATCAGCACGATATAGACTGTACATAAGTCTCAGTCATTTCCATGTATATACCTATATGGATTCACTTTCCTCTTCTCTGCATTGAAACTGAAGTGCATCCTAGTCTTAGTATAAAGCTCTTTGTCTTTTAAAGCTCCACACGAGTGTTTGTTCTTTCCCCAGCTATTGACGTTATTAGAAAAAATCATTAGCTTATTTGGTAAGCCTTGGAAAGCACAGTCTAAGGAATGTCAGTGTGTCCCTTATTACACCCACAAAGTCCACAGGGTGTCTTTGAAACTGTACTCAAAAAAAAGGATGTCTTTGTACCGCTGTACCTGTGGAATTCCTTTGCAGAGGAAATGTGCAGTAAAATTTAACAAACCACCATTTTGAGTTTTGAAGCCTTTCTAACTAGGATTTATTTGATTGGCCTTTGTGTGAGTATTACACAGATTTTTATGTGCCTATTTCTAGAATTTAGTATTAAATATGCTTACATTAAAAGTTAATATCAGAGGGGTTTTTTTGTTTGTATTATATCTGAAATTGATAAAAAAGTCTTGCGTTTGTGGATTTTGTTGACTATATATTGTCTGCATTTGATATTTCACTGCATATAAAACTTGGAAAACCAGACCTTGGATTTCTCAGTTAAGAATAAAATTATGAATTTATGGTTTTCTTAAGCTGAAACAGGATTTGTTTGATGCACTTCTAATAGCTGCACAACAGCAGGAGAGTAAAAATTGATTAATTTCTTTTTATTTCTTGCAGAAATATGGTACATGTGACATACGTATTAATATGAAGTAGGTTAATGTAATAGGTCATAACAAACAGCTTTAACGGTTCATTAATACATTCCTTGGAGGCCGTTAGGAGGCCAGATAAATGGAGTTTCATGTCTTTGAACACCAAAGGTGTACACTAATGTTTTGATAAAATTTCACACAAAGTGCCTAATGGTGCTAAAATTGGTAATAAGTAAATAGCTGAAGGTTTAGATACTGTGTGTAGCTCAAGAAAGCTTCCAAAGTTTATTCTCCTTACTCCAAGGTTAGCACAGCCTTTTACTCTGTGGTTTGGTCTAGAAATCTAGAGAGTATATAAGGATGTGGTTTGTTTGCTTGCTTTCTGAGGTTTTCAACAATTCTGCTTTATTGTGAACAAAGCCTTAGAATGAAATATCTTGCTGTGGTAGGATGGAATAATTAGCGCTCTTTTTTTTTTTTTTTTTTTTTAAATGCAGTGCATCCAGCCTTAACTTGCTTCCTTTGTCTTTAAATGTATGCAGTTTTATATTAATTGATGTTATCTTAAAATAACATTTTTTTTTTTAAATTCAGAACCCTTTTAGTTTTTCACTGAAAAAAATCTATGAAAATTTTCAATGAAAAACCACAAAATATTTTCATTGAAAAAGATTTTTGGTTGATAGCTTTCATAATAAAAATATTTTTGCTTAACTCTGTTTTTAAGTTCTGTCATGAAGAGTCATTTGATAGGCATTTCATTATCTTTAAAATTACCTTTAAAAATATTTACTACAGGGGTTTTTTAAAAAATACAAGTAATATTAGAAAATATGAATTCAGCAATAACATATCCTGAGTTCAAATCCAGTTACATTAGTTATATCATGCTATGAGTCTCAGAGAGCTTTACAGTTGAAATATATTACTAAAGAATATTATTTTCTCACCATGATACGAAGCAATTCTTAAGAAGAGCATTTAATTTTGTACATTAGCATGTACATTCCATGACAATTTAAAGACAAAAGCTGAAATTCATTCAGCAGAAGTAAATGACAAAAGTTCCTTAGTTGTCAGTTTTTGACCTAGAAGAAAGAAACTGTCTGCATGAACACTGTGGGAATATTTAGATAAGCAGAATGTTATTAATTATACAGGACTTGGAGTCTAATGCCTGCAACATATTACAGGTGAGATGTATTACTGCAGGTGGTAAAGACTGTGTTTTCATATATTACCATGCATCACTGATTAGATTTAGGTCACTGTATTAGGAATGATCATTATAGACTTAGATGGATGGCCTCATGCTCCGTTTGTGGTGTTTTGAATCATTAGGCTGCTCTTCTGAATGTTGTTCATTACTTCACATTCTCAACCGTGGAACGGATGGTGTACAGGTGGATTTTAGCTCCCATGCATAGCTTGACTGGAGCAAATTATGATCTTCTTTTATAAAGCTTATTGTAGCTGTAGGGAGCCTTTATAAAAAGTCTGAAACCTTTTTAATGTGTTGGATTATATATGTAAAGAAAATCTTCTTAATGACTTGGCAAATATACATGCCTTTTTGGAAAATACAAGAAGAGGGGTTTTGGTTTTGTTTCTAACTTTGCTTTAGTAGTTTAACATCTAGATGTAAGTTGTAAATATGATACTGTGAATAAACTGTTTTCTGGACAGATGTTTGAAAGGGTCATGAGTGATCTATCAGAAGTTGTTAGCCTTGCTTTGCTTAATGAAACACCATTCCTCATTCATTTAATGGAGTTCATCAGATTATCGACTTGTGGAAAACAGTTTAGGTGCATGAATTTCAGGAGAAGTTTTCTCAAGAAACCAACTCATGATTTTGGTGATTACCTGTATTTATACCTGTATTTATTCAAGAACTATTTATGAAGCTGAACTTTAAGCCATGACTTGATTTTGTTCTTCTGATAGAGAGCCATCCTAAAGAAAAAAGCAACAAGAAATTAAAGCAAAGCATAAAGGGAATGCAATGATCAGAACAGGCTTTTATAATTTTAAGATACAAAATGTCACAGTGAGAAAGAGAGTGAAAAAAGAGCAACGGAAGGCAAAATGTGAAATATCATCTGACAGGTATGAGGGACAATCTTGCATAATCATCAGGTGAGACCACTCCAGCTGAAACTTGGCATGTGAAGGCATATACTCCGATTGCAAGAAGAGAGGTGAAAATTCTCAGTCTGGCACCTGTACACCTGGAGAATTCACAGTGATTGCAAGAAAACCTGTAAACCCTGCAGAACTGCATATCGTGCTTTCAGATATCAGAGTGTGGGTGAGAACGCACCAGGAGCTTTAGAGCTTTCTTGAATACAAACTGGCACATAGTTGGAGATAAGTAGCAATATCTATGGTATTATCAGTTACAGGAGCAGAAAGACTAACTAACTGGTTAATTTGTGTGGCATGCACAAAATACCTTTCCCTAGTGGCAATAGGCACCAGTTTTTGTTTACTTACTGGGAGTAACCATGGTCATGGTACCATAGCCAGAGGTCTCGCTGGATGATTAAATCTTTGCCTTAGAACTATATTGTAAGAATTTGACAGAGCTGGCAGCAGTCCAACTACTTTAAAGTCCTTCAGGTAACCAAACAGGAAATTTTAGCAGGCCCAGGGTCAAGGGTGGTAAGGATGCTGTGACAGTAACAGTGCTGGGAACAAGCCACACACACACAGAGAAAGCCATGAGGAGGGAAGGGCCCAGCTTCTGCAGTTCTGCTATTCCGTACATACTCTACACTACCAACTGAATATCCAAGCAGGACAGCGCTCAGCTGTGACCAACCAAACAATATTTTACTTGGAAAGTTTAATCCTTGCTAAGGCTAGATACGCAAGTTGCAAATGTGAGTAACATCTTTAACATCCAAGTGAAAAGGCAGTCATGAACAACTAGCAACATGTCATGTGCTGCTCTGCTGAGCTTAACTCCTGTGCTGGAGGAGCCTGTCAGGACAATTTTCAAAGGCATCCTTTTTAGGAGTCAGATCTGCATTCCTTTCCCACCTAGGTTCAGGTACTTGATTTGAGGATTTGGGGAAATAGTGAAGAGACTGCATATCTGACTTTTTTTGAGGAGAAAAAAAAAAAAAAATATACAAACACACTTCTATTTCATTTGGCCTCTGCTTTTCTACAGTTAATTCCTTTAATGAAAGATAATGATGGGCTTTGAGAGTATATTTTCAGCCATGGATGTGAGAGAAGAAGAGAAGTCAGCAGCTTTTATCATAGCATGGAGTATAAGATGCTTTCAACCAGATCAGCCAGTCAGGAACTAGTTAAAACTTTTTTCTTCTTCAACAAATGTGTCAGTAAAGCTCCTTTACAGAGTGAAATTTCTGTGAATACTGAGAGACATCGTTCCAAGCGATGAGCTGTACAGCCGTAGCGGATCAGATGATGCACAGTGTATGGTGCCGGTCCTGACTGGCACTCTCAGGTTTCATGAGGTGGAGAGGGGAGTTGTGTAGGTGGTTGGTAAAGAAAGGAAAGAGTAAAAAAGCTGCAAGCATGAACACACAGGCTGTATAGTGGAAAGCAGTGATGAGGGGATGTTTTAGTTCACCGTTCACCGTTAGTTCACAGTTTTGAGTACCAAAACTACACCAGTGCTGCGAGATGAGGCTTGCTGAACCTGACCCAGCACAGTACTGACAAAGCGGTGCTGGTTCTGGAGGTTGTGCTGCTAAGCTACAATGCAGTATACTACGTGGGTGTGCTGGCTTCTCCAAAGTAGCTCAGGAGATACCTTCCTGCAGTCTTTCCTGCCTAGCTGTGTTGGGAGAATCAGCTACAAATATGACCTAAGACTTCCTTGGGCTGTAGAAATAGCAAAAAGGCCAGACGTGTTTCAAGAAAATGGGATTTTATCTGCATTATTTATTTAACTTACTAAGATTGCAACTACATGCTTCATATAATCAAATTTATCCTTAAAAGGAACAGATCTGAAAGGGCTCCAGATAACTGCAGAGGTTGTACTAGTTCAAGAATCTGAAGGCTTTATAGTATGTTACTGAATAGGAAATCACCTTTTCGTTTCTCTTATTTTATGGGGATTTTGATGGGTGATAAAGCCATTGTTGTAAGGGTATGTGATACGGACATGGAAAGCAGCAATATTTGAGTGAGCTGAACTGATGGAGTTTTTACTGTAAGAGAAAACAGCTGAAATCTGGCAGCCTATGGGTACAACATAGTATTCTTTCTCTGGGGTACGATCCTTCCTTGAAGCAATTTTTGTAACTCTTTGGCAGTTTCTGCAAGATCAGCATCTAGAATCTTGTCCTTGTAAGGATCTGGGAGGAAATTTGTCTGTAAATCATCTTTTTGTGACATCAGTCAATGTGATTAAAAGCCTCAAGCACTGGTCATGTATAGTGTTAGCTGAAGTTTACACAATTGGATCAACAAATCCTAAATCTTCAGCTCTTTGGACTTAACACTACCTACAGATATGTGGATGCAACTGTGACTGAAGCTTGTGCAAGTTGTAATAATTAGCACAGGCTGTGTCCCGTTGTACTTGCTGAGGTTATGGTAGGCAGAGATAACTGCTGTCACACTTCGGGTTTATTGCCTTTAAATGACACCAAAATTTGGATCAAAAAAATTGGGGTTTTTTTGTTAGGGGATTTGGTCTGCTCTGATGGCTGCAGAGGCAAATATTGATTTTTACCCCTACAGGGTACAGAAGTCCAACTTTCTTACAGGGAAATAGCAAAAGGAAATGAGAATCTGTACAAGACCTTTTCCAGTTTATGTCTGCCAGGTATCTGTTGCATGCAGCTAGTGCAGTAACAAAACAGTCCAGCGTTTCCTCTAACCACCTGCAAGAATCATCAAATTATTTTAGGCAGGTAGAGCTACAACTGGCAACTTAGGGTTTTTAATTGGTCTTTGAAATACTTCATGGTAGCAGTTAAATCTTCATATTGCATTGTAGTTATCAGTGAAAACACTAGATTTACTGACACATTTAAAGTAACAAACTTGCGCATGATGGTAAGTAAGCACACAATGCTGTAATCTGTGGCTATTACAAGGCTTCAAACAGCTGGGAAGTCTCTGCTTCCATTGAATACCTGAGATAACCCATGGCTATATGAATTCCAGTGTCTGCATTGAATCTAGGTACTAAACTTTTCATTATGAATTATTTTTTTAAATGCTGTAATCTTAGATTTTGGACACCTGGACATAATCAGATGAGTCCGATAACCCAATCAACACTTTCTCCAAATCAGTCCTAAAAGCTTATTTTTGCACATGCTGAATAGCACCAGGAGCAAGATGGTCTTATATTTGTCCTTTTTGTGTGTGTGTGTCTTTTTTTTAACCCAGCATTGCTGGGTTTAGCCCTCTTGCCAGGTATGCCTTTTGCCAACTCGAGATGTATGACTTCATCTCTAGGTAATTCAACAGGTCCCTGCACTCCATGAGCTTCCGATAGGCCAACTGACATTTAAATCAGATAAAAAAATACCCTTTGTGACAAGCAGGTAATCAGGACAGTGTCATTACTATGGTTGTGTATGAGTTGAGAGAAGAATGGTATCTGGTTTTGTGGCCCAGCTGTGAAAATAGTATCTTTTTTGTGATTTCAACCCAAACCAGCATATTAAATGTTAAAAACCTTGACAACTGTGGCAAAAGAAAAAAATGTGAGTTTATGTTTTTATGTGACTCTCATTGAACAGTGATAAATCATAAAGTTTTATTTTAGAAATTTTGAGTCAATCACATTTATAAAATCTCTCTTTTATTTGCAATTTTTTTAAACTTTTATCTTGTTTCCACAATGCAAATAAGTCGCAAACCTGATTTAAGTAACTAGTTAAACAGAGCTTGTCTTCCTTATGATACTGAAGGAAGAAGCCAGCATTGTTTGATGAATATGTCTTTTAGTCATTATATAATTTAGTTATGTAGGGAAGATAATGCCAAGATTTGAAGAATGTCTAATATTAGCATTTTTCATTATATCGCTTACTATAATGAAGTATTCCAATACCATGAGCTCAGATGTCTTGAGTCGCAGCCCCAGAGAAGACTTTAAGATTAAAAATACTCTTGGAGAAATTCTTTGCACCATCTGCTTTTTGAATAGCAGTTTGGCTACGTATGAAACCTTTTCTCTGTGTCCCTGAGGATTCAGAACTTTTTAAAGAAAGCTAAAAAGATTCTCCCATGTTTACATGAACCTAGTATCTGGGATCCAAAAAGAAGTTTTGTAAGATTAGCCATAACATTTCAGTAATACTAAAAATGTTAGTGGTATTTCTACTTGTAATTTTTGGAATGTGAATTTCTCATAGCAGTAGACAAGATTGAGATGTACAGTCTCAAGCTTTACTGCATTAGCAATATGGCCTGGGTTATTCACTAACATCAATACAGAACTGTACCTGTAAAAATGTGTTAATGAAGCCTACTCATCATCAGTCTCCTTGAATGGAGAGATAAGCCATTCAGAGAATATATTGTTCCTCTCATACAGATTTGTTACGCTGTTAAAAAAAAATTGTGCTCATTTGTCTTCAATAAAAGTAAGTTACTTCCCCAGATATCAGCAGCTTCTAATATGCTCCATGTAAACAGGTGAAAACCCTTTTATCAGTGAAAAAAAAATTTAGTTATACTCTTTCACAGCAACCATAAAGGTATAAAATTAGTATAGACATTGTTATATAAGTTTCTGAAAGATTCCGCAGACAGACTTCCTGGAAGGTCAGCATGATCTGAAGTAGGGTCTTTAAAAAGTGGGAAGCGTGGGAGTAAGTGTATAGGTTATAGGTGTATTAAATGACTTCACTTCCAAATTTAAGTCAGTTCTTCAGTAAGACTGTGACTTATAAACTGCTTGTAAAACATCGTAAATTAAAATTACTTCTTAAATGTTTTATAGATATAGATATAGATAAATAGATAAAGATATGTCTTTGGAGATTAATAGCTGTACAATTACATGAAATAACCATGGCAACAAAGAAAATTTTCACTGGGGACCAGTTACTCACTAAATGTTGCTGTAATTACAAAGAAACAAGATAATAAAACCCCAGAAATTATTTGTTATTTCTTTGACTTCAATACATTAATTATTGCCACGCAGAGTTGAGGGACTTGGGAATTTCAAGCATTTTTTTCCTTGCTGCAGCACGTTAGACTTCTCAGTAACTGCTCTGTAGTCTGCCCTATCTTTTCAGCACAAGGTAATGCTTTAATGAGTAACACAGTATTTGCTGTGAATTGTATTAGACCGTTTTGCATTCTAGAAACATCAAACAATAAGACATGACAAGGTCATGAAGCTGAAATAACATTACCTTGGATAGTCTGGAAAATCTAAAGCTGTGATTCAGACAGGGACGTCTCTTCCTTGATGCCTCTCTCCAAATTTTTTGTGATAATTGAAGCGTGACCTGAAGCTCTGTGTCTGTGTGCATGTGCATGGTTGTGTGAGTTAGTTCATTTTCAATGTGGACTGTACAAAAGAAATCTAGCTACAAAATGGGTTATGGATATTTAACAGTTTGTCTTTGAAGCTGTGTCCTCTCTAAACAACAGAGGTTAAGCCGTAGCTGAAGCACTGGAAGGAAGGCCTTTTGTGATCCCTGTCAACTGATGGAAATCAATATTAGGAAATGCCCTGATATACTTTTAACCTGCTTAATTATTTTAATTATCACACAGCTTATTGCATTCAGGAAACGACAGGAAATAGCTTAATGTCAAAGAGGTTCTTGTTCAGCAAGATGAACCAGACTCATGGATGACTGAGAGTACATTGGTACTGAGCTGCATGTGAAAGGAAATGTTAAGTGGAGTTGGGTTAGAGAAGAAAATGACATTTATATTTCAGCTGTCTGTTAACTAAATGTTAATGGACTAATGTCTGTGTCGTGACAATCCCAATGAGACACAGTTAGAGACGCAGGTGTGTCTCGTTTGCGAAACCTTAAATTATCTGTGTGCTTTCAGAACACCCTCATAGTTCATGGCTTTTGGCTGTGGGTTTGTATGTTTCCCTTCGATGGGAAAATGTTTAGTTCCTTCATTTGCTTGTAATCCATTATTTCATCTGTGTTTATGTGACAATGTTTTCTTTTTTGTTTGTTTTCTGTTAATGTTATTCTAGCAATATATAATTTCTGGAAAAAGAATGGAGGCTCAGACATGTAATACCACAATCAGTACATGTCAATATTAACATGATGAATCACATTTTGGTATCTGAGAACTGTGACCATGGTCTAGGTTAGCTAAGGGAGTGACTATTACCCTTCCCCTCTGGTTCCAAACTTTCTCTTTATATTTAAAAATATCATGGTGAAAAAGAAGCTGATGACAGAAGCTGTGTCAAAGACCTTAGTGCAGAGTAACTCCATGTAAAGCCCTACTTTGCTGAACGGAGAGCTCATCAGGTGAAGACTTCAAGAGAAGTGCCTGGAGTCAGAGGAGCAGAATCACAAATAAAAGCTATGCTGCAGCTGGGACAGAAGCCCGTGTACTGGGGATGATGCCTGTTAGTAGGACCATTTACCCTCTTTCCTATTTCAATGCCATTTTAACAATTACTCTGAAGAAGGTACTTACCTTTCCTCACCAGGATGCTGCCTTGCTCCCCAGGCAGCTATCACCTGTGGCAAAGCACTTTTATTTGCCTCCCATTGGCCTCAGGAATCTATTAGTACAGAGGAGCTGCTTGAGAAGCTGAACAAACTCCCCAAACTTCTGTCCGACACCAGCTGGCTCTTCAGATACTCCCTTTTTCTGCAGTCATCCCTTACAGTTTAGCTAGTTCCGGAACATCACGGTCTCTGTGTCGGTTGCCGTAGTAACGTGTGGCTCTGATCCACTTCCTTACACGAGCCCCATCTCCATTTGGGCAGGGCTTTCACTTAGCTCCACATCTCCTTTCTCGCACATGGTTCAGTACCAGAGGTATTGTTCGGGAGTGGGAAGGGAAGAAATCTTTCTTCCTGAGACTGTACAGGCACTTGTGAGTTACTGATTTTCACCAAAGTTTTTTCTTTATCTGAAACACTTTGTCGTAGTGTCTTTTGACTTCTGAAGTCCACAGAGGTGTGTTTGTGTCTGCTTGGCACGTTTTCATCCCGGCCTGAAGTAAATGCTGAGACTGGAGTCTGAAGTGGGAGAGCTGTAACTCATCTCTGCCTTCCCATATTCTGTAAGTGCAAGCTGATGAGAAAAGCCTGGTATCATCTAAAAGACACTCTGTCAATTGTCAGCTCGGTAGGCTCTTACCTGGAAAGTTTCAGAGTGCCAGAAGTGAGAGGCAGAGTAGAAACTGTGCTGCAAGCCTACCTTTTAGTAGAACTGAGCAGAAGTGCTTATTCCAGAGAACATAAGCTAATTACCAAAGCAAAAAAGGAGGAGCCTTATAAAACCAGAATTTCACACAAAACCTGACCAGAACTCTTTGAAAGATTAAAATAACAAAGAGAGAGAAAAAAAATTTGAATATTTATACTTGTATCTATTGTAATAGGATCACTGCTATAGAATGATGTATGAACATTAATCCAGGAAGGGAACAGGGTTTTTTTTTCTTGTATAATGCACAGTGTCCTGGGTAGGATCTACCTAGATAGGACCTGATGAACACGACAGGTGGCTCCAGTGGAAGTACTGTGTATTCAGTGACAGAGGTCAGTAGTGCTGAAATCAGTACATCTTTCTGGGACTAGTATAACAAAAACAAAAAAAAAAGGGGTGGAGGGGATGAAGCACCACACCAGCCTCCCCAAATCATGTCACAAAGTAGGAAAAATGGGAAATGTAGAATAAGGAGGAACCTCAGCATCTCATGAAGCATTGGAGATTGGCTACTGCCAAAGACAGATGCAGGCAGGGTGCACCCAAGCACTTTGTGACATGTATTTCTCATATATGTCTTGGCGTGTCCTTCTTGTGTACCCTGAGATAAACTGAAGGCCAGATTTATGGTGAGGTGGGAATTGTTCTGCGCTTCCTAGGAGCATTTTAATTAGAGTTTTAGGTAAAAAAAAATTGCTAATGCAGAAGTTCTTGGACACTCCTGGATGTCCTCAATCTTTTCTGATCTCTTCCTTTGGCACTATACTGCTACAGCTTCTTGGAAGAGTTTTTTGCCTGTAAAATCATGAAAATGGAAATAAATGATATAAAGACCCTTTTTAACTGGGCATTTATTGTATGGTTGTGTTGCTGGGGACTGGAGGTGATCGTGGTTCCGTAGAGAAATGCATGTCTACTTGAAATGTATTCATTTTGGCAATAGTGAAACAAGTGACTTGCATTTTTATTTGTGGTGAAGATTCCTCACACTTTCACTCCCACTTACTTCCCAGCATGTAAGTAACCTTATTTTCTTTTTTTTTTTTCTTGTGGAGAATCGTAACCATGAACTCTTCTCAGATGGATTACAAGAAATGGGCTTGCTATTACTGGTGCTGCAAAATACATTTAAAAAGATAAAATACTCAACGACATTATTTTTAAAAAATATGAACATATAGTTGATAACATTAAAATAAACATTTTTCACCCAGGAACATTTGATACTATCCAGTCTATAGTATCAGGCAAACAAAACTTTATGCATTTATTTACACATTTGTATAGTTGTTACCCCCAAAACCTAACCACCCTCTTATAAGTTCCTCTTCCAGTACGAGCTGTTAGCTTGTACTAGGTAATGTCATACCACCTTGCTATTTTAGTGTGTTACTAGAGTAGTATTTATCTTCACTGGAATTTTATGTCATGTGTTGATTTTTAAGGGATTGAGTTATATATCCCCATTGCATACAATATCCTTTCCCAGAGCCTCTTGGCTTTTTTTTACTTACTGGGTTCTTCAGCTGTAGAACTGAACCAGTCTTCTCTGGCTGTAGATTTTAAGATGAAACCTGTCTCTATGGATTTTCTGAGCCCAGGATAAAACCAGGCTGTATTCTTCCAAGTACTCTGGTAGCACTGAGCTTTTTGGCTACATGTAGGGAATGGCAAGCATTTCTCTCACTCTCTGCCTCTCCTCTTCCCCCGCTCCCTATCTACTCTGATTTCCTTGTGTGGACAGGGCTGTTCCTTTTCCAGAGGTCAAAGGAACAAACCTAAGGTGGCAGGGGAGGTCCAAAGAGGCTCAATTTCTGTTTCTCAGTAGTTCCTACCCCATCAGAACCTCCTTCTTCACACTGCTTTCCTGGGACTGATGGATGTTTCTGCCAATGCCACAGTGCTAATGCCTGCCTTGCTTTAGCACCTCCCTGTGAAGAAGCTAACCTATGTCTCCTACCCCCTCAGTTAGTCCTGGAGCAGGGAAAGCCACTCGTAGCGTTGCCCCACCTCTGGGGGGAGAGGCAAAGGTAGAGGCACAGCCTCGCTGTGTAGGGAAGAATGGCATCAGCCCAGGCTGGGAAATGTAAAGCTGCCTGCACAATACTATGTCACCATAGCAGGACTGGTGTCTAGCAATTTTAATTCTTTATCTGGCAAAATATGAAGTTTAATCTGTGATGTGGTTGTATTACAGGTATGTTTAGCATCTGCTAGTAGACTCAAGGTGCTGTAAAGGAGAGGAGCTAGAGTTCTGTCCTTTTATATTCTGGAGCAAGTATTACTTGTTAGAGGATATGAACAAAAATTTCACCAGTGTAGTACGTTTGCTGAGAGCGGCTGATAGCAGGTACTTGGGGAGAGGAATTTGTAAGGAACAAATAAAATGTAGAATAATTTTTTGCCTGTTTAATCTTCTTGCAATTAGTAGCTGAAGGACTGCATGGACCAGAGTTGCATCTAGATCACTGCTTTTAATAACCACTGATAGACATGCTAATGAATGACAGGGCAAATTGTTTTTTAATATACCTATACTGTTGGCTGCAACAGCTCAGTCTCATCTTCAAATTTTGTTCATTTTAGGGTAAGTTTTATGAGACATCGTGTCTCTGTGCTTGCTGTGGCAAGAAGTTCTAACATATTCTGGAAGGAAAAAAGTACTACTTGTTATTTCTTACTTTGAATACCCATTCATGATACCCACCCTGACTGATGTTCTCATGCAGGGGTGGAATGAACTGTTCCCTTCACAGAAGTACACATTTCTAATCATTCGCTGTGCTGAGGATCAAGACATCAAATAAATTATACCCATCTCTGCAGAATCACAACTGAAGTTCTTGTCCATCAGCTGCAATAATATAAAGTTGTACTGTGTGACCTGGAATTGATTTATATCAATTTATTTTAATACCAAATTCCTTACTTTCTCTATGAGCCCTGTAGTGGGTACCACCATAATTTATATCACATATGTCCCAAATCTGTATATAATTCATTTCCTGTAGCACTCTTAGTTTCTCTTTGGTTCTATTTTGTGCATTTGTACATGAAGAGCCAGAATCTCCCTGTGGTAAGTGAAATAAATTGCCTAAATATGGGCATCAAATGCCATTTCAGATACCCCAGGGTATCCATCTGGCCTCCAGCTGCTGCCTGGGAAAAGCACATGTTCTCGGTCATATGCATATTCTGCATATATGTGTGGATGTCTCCAGTAACTTAGGGTATTTAAAACATCAGTAAGCATCTATGTTTACAGAAACTGGATGCAATCCTGTTTTATTGTCCTAATCTTGAACTGAAACATTTAGGATAAGCATAAACAGAAGTCTTTTCAGATTCTGAATACGTGTAACACAATCATCATTTGTTATTTTAGTAACCACATTGCTCATTGTTTGAAAATGTCTGCTGTATGGAGATTGAGCAGATAATGGCTTCATTTATCACAAACTTTACATAGATTGATACAGTGTGTTTTCTTCCTCTGTCTGCCAGCCTAATGTTCACAAATTCACTTTTGTTAGTTCTGATTAATTGTTTATAATTCTCTGGTTTTTTGTTTTGGTTTGTTTTTTTTTTTTCCAAGGATTAAATGTTTTAACAGCTTGTATTTACTCTTTCCATTGATTCCATTTCAACCTTCTATGTCATTTGTCTCATGGAAATACTTATCAGTGACATATTTCTCATTTAATTTTACAAATGCATTCTTCTCTGGGAACTCTCAGTACTGAAAGTTCAAATGGTTACTTTCCCTCTTTCTACTTTACTGAGAACAATTTAATTCATGTACATCTCTGTAGTACTTTTTTGTTTTAACAGCTAATTAAAATGAAAAGTTAATTAAAAAAAAATTCTGAACCCCCAACTCTACCACTCGAAACTAATTGTATAAATTAATGAAATAAGGGTTGATCCTATAAATCTGAAGAGTCTTCCAGTAAAGCCAGATTCTAACAGATGGTGCATTCTGAAGTTTTTGATACACAAGAGTTAACTGTATTACAGTGTACAATAAACTGCTTGAATTCCATTCACCTAAACATACCCTTGAATCCATGCTGACTGCATTAGGATTCATTACAGATAAAACAGCCTATGTGGAGCAGCTCAAAGGATGAAGATTTAGCTTAAAGAAATAATCATTTCAGTTTAAAAAATGAAATTAATATCAAGCCACTGAAATATGGTGAAATAACAGATTTGTATCTGGTATCAAGCTTTGTAATGAAATCAGCTCCACTACAGTTGGAATGCTCTGTAAATGGCCGTTGTAAGACTTAGCAGCACAACCACTTTTCTACACATTTGTCAAGGCACTGAAGTAGCAGTGCCTCATAGTAAGTAAATTTTTATAAAAGGTTTTCATATAAGAAAAATCCAAGGCTGTTATTTTTTCTTTTTTTTTTTAAATAAGACTCACCACTATTCTTAATTTAGGAACCATTACAGATTAGTCACTTTAAAATGTAGTTGGCCGCAACTACGCATGAACCTGTGGTTTTCCATTCATTCTGTTTCTTTCCCACTACCTGAGATGTAAAGAGAACAACTTCACTGGAAGGCGTCTGGGCAAGTTTACTCCATAACCACTCAGGGAACTAAGATTACAGTTTGCATTAAGAGCAGGGATGTTTTAGATTCATGTGAAATGTAACTTGATAAAGTAGGCATATGCAGGATAAGGTAGTTGCTGGGCAGCATCTTAAGACTATCATGATACATGTGTAAGGATTTCTTCAGAAGACTGTGAATTTTCAAGTTCAGTGCACAAAGGGCCTGTCATAAAACAGTTGTTTATCAGAAAGACTCCTCCCTTACATCAGTGTCAGGCATTAAGAATTCAAAAGGATCCATTACATCCTTGATTCTGAATTAAAAAACTCATGCATTTTACTTTTTTCTTCTCTAAATAACGTTTCTGGCTAGTGTAAGCTGCATTTTGAAAGGCTCATGAACAGCTGAGGTCACAGACACACTGCTTCAGTATTGCTTAGCTAATGTGCTAGTTTAACACCCAGAGTTGTTTAATGCTGCTGGCTGTAAACTGGGAAGGAGGAGGGATAATTTCTTTCAGTACCAGATTATTACTTTATATCTACAATATATCTACAATAAGTAAATGTGTCCTTTGCTTAATAAAATGTAACAAATTCTTTTATGCCGTGGATATGGATTGTCTTCAAATGAACGGTAACAGAACTATTCTACTTTCTATAGGGTTTATAGAAGATTATATATTTTAGTCTGATTTTGAAGTGATTTTGAAGCAGGATCTATTTATCAGCCATTCTGTGTTTCAAAAAATCTAAGAGACTTGGTATGCAATACAGCAAAGACTCTGAAGCTTTGAGGTGACCACATCAGAATTTCAGTATGTCTGGCTGTTAAAAGGATGCCCGACAGTAGATGAATGCTTATGTTTAGGACTTGAAAAATTCAGGACACCAGTTTAGGTGCACAATTCGGTATTTCTTTGTCTGTATTTTGAACCACATCATTGGACATAGCCACAGCTCTGCTGTCAGGACAATGTAATCCCTTCCTGCTGTGATGTCTTTGAAGCAGCAGAAGAATGGTCAGTGCTCTGTATCTACATGTTTCTCTCTGTATCTTATCCCTTTTGGTTAAGTAGTTCCTGTAAAGAAAAATGAACACTTTCACCCTATATGAACCATGAGACTGAACTGCTTGTCTTTCCTTTACAGACTGAGGACGTTAAATGAGCTGCATTTTCCTATTTTGTTTTACCTATTTAACTGCAAAAAAGTGTGATTTCAAAACAAGTCTGAAAACCTTTTGAGCGATGTTTCATTGTGAAATTTGAAATTTTCTTTCCACTTGTCAGTCTACAGTTATATATCAGGAAAAAAAAAGAAAAGGCTTTCTAAAAGTATTCTGGAATTGCTCAGCAAAGAGAGACTTCAGAAACATCTCAAAATAAGTTAGTAACTGATTATATATTAAAAAACAAACAAACAAACCCCAAAATGATTGGCACAAAGGAAGTATTAAGAAGATGAAGGCTTACACATGATTTTCCATAGTTAGCCAAGCTTATTATATATTCTTGAAATTCTACCATGTGCTTCTGTTTTAGGCATCCAGATTATATTAAAAACTCAGTTAAGATGCTGACAGATTGAATACAATTACATGAGTCAATCATGGGTTAAAATTATGCATGGCAACATAATAATACGATTCTATGATTCTGTAACCACACAGAGGATAAAATGTGAAAAGGCCCAAAGGCACAGTTCCCTCACTGCTCTTTAACAACCTTGTAATCAGTGCAGTTCCTGGGTGAGGATATCCAAGTTCATTCTCTAAGTTAAATATCCCATCCAAGAACTAGTCAGTGTGGTTTCCCAAAATCTTTTTATCTAAGCTAGAATTTATATAACCTGGGCTCAGTACCTCAGGTCAGTGTTGTATTCTGTATTACTGTATCTCCACAGTCTGTTGCATTTAGATTTAGCAGCTAGTCCTCGATGACTGTTGTTAAGTGGAGCAATTAAACACTCAGTGTCTTAAACTAGAACTAAGATACAGTTCCCTGTAATTGCAATGGTACAGTATAAGCATACATGGCAGTACGGTACCAGACATCAAGAGTGCTCAGTTCTGCATTTCTGGTTGTCAAAAAAAGGGACTCCATGGCATTTGTTACAGTATTATATACCGAATATAGACATGCCTCCACCTGTGCTATTAGTTGTGGTCAGCTACAGTGTTTCTCTACATGGTTTAATTATCTGATGTCTATACAGTGTTAACCATTTTTCCCAGAAAGTATTCACCTTAATTTGATGAACTATTGAACAAAATATATTTTCTTAGAAAACCTTTTCATTTTGTGGACTATCCATTCCCAGACGAACTGTTCATCTGGATCGTCCACCGGGGTATATTTTTCTTCAGATGAGATTAACATTTTTTTAAGAACATTAATTAACCGTTGGTGATTTGTTTACAGCCTTGAGACCTCCAGTTTCATTCTGTCCTTACACCTTCAAGGCTTCTGCTACCATCTTTCATTCATAATTTTGGGAACCCTTGGTAAAATCCCGTTTTTCTTCAAATGTTTTTAAGCTTTTCTGTCTTGGTTATGTAGCTAATGTTTATTTGCACAGTCCAGCCATGCATACCTCCTTGTTTAGGTCCACTAAATGTTTCATTTCACAAAGCAACAATGAACTAAAAGACATATATAAGTCATAAGACATAAGACAGATGAAAATAATGGTCTGGTACTGCTTACTAACAGTATCTACTAGTTATGGCAGCATTGCTAGAATATAATCAAATTTACTTTACAGCCCGCACTGTGACTGTTACAGTACTTTCTAAATCTGCCATTCAACAGAGGGATAGCGTGGTCTTACCAATGTATGGGAGTCTGAATCTTCTGTTACTTATTCAGCTTTTAACACACTTAATTTTATTAACTTGGCAAAGGTTGTTTTAACTTCTGCTATAGGAGAAAGATCTTGTTGGACTCAGCTGGAGTGGCAGCTGAATTCAGCAGGATGCTCTGGCCCTGTCAACTGAGGTGCACAGCGTGAGATGCTGTTACGCTCCAGCTGAGAACACCACTACATCAAAGAGAAAGATGGTTCTGGCCTGTACTATAGTCTGTCTCTTCATACATATTTTCAAACCCAGCAATAGATTATAACATCACACCGTTATTGCTGAGCATAAGAACGTCTGAAGTTCCCATTAGTCTTAAGGGATGCAAAGGACATTTTGTATCTGTTGGTAAAAGATACCTGTTCTTTCCATGAGCTCTTCAAATGCTGCTGAGTGGAAAGATGAATTCCATCATTACTTGAGAGTAATATTTTGAAGGTTACCTACATACCTACATACCAGCAAGAGTTGAGTATATGTTTATTAGGTGGAAGCAATTTATTGGATCAACCTGCAATTTGAGCAGTGATAAATAATTTCATTGCTTGGAAGATTGTAGGCTAGCATTTTTCTTGCCCTTCATTCTGTCAAATGAATTGGGAGCAAAGCATGAAGAGCTTTCCAAAATTTTGTGTTGAGTCTTTTGTGTCTTCATGGGGGTCTTTAGTCTTTATGACACATAATTTTTTGATACTCCTCTTCCATGGTTGCTCACATCTAATTTTTGCAGCCAGACTTTTCCTGCCAGAACTGTGAAATTGGCACAGTAGTTAATGTGCCACTTGTCACTCTCAAAGCACTGTTTATTTCACTGGATATCAGTTTTGTGTGAAAGCTGCTATACCAAACAAGAGAACAAAATACTTCATGGGAGACAGACAGACATACAAGAAGTATTTATGCTGAAATTCTGGGGTATGTAGATTGTTGTTACCACTTCTGCTGGCTAGCTTCTACTTGATGTGTACCCAGAATTTCAGGCTTTTTTTAGCATTCTCTAGAAACCACTCACAGTGGACTTAGGGCCTCTAGGTTAACAAGTCTTATGCTGTACCAATTTACTATGAGCTGAATATTCTCTCTTTCTGTGTTGTTCATATGCAGAAAGTGAAATCATTGGGGGTAAATTTTGTGGTGGTTTGGTTTTTTTCTCCAGTAAAGGTAGATTTCATTCTCCAGTCACTGAAATAGAACTTTAACATACCTGAATTTGTCTTCAATTGACCTCAACTATAAATACGATTCGTTTATACAGATGAATTTGGTGGATGGTGAAAATCATATTCTTTGTGTAGTTTTTGAAAAGTCTCTGTAGGAGTGCAAATCCTTGATCTCACCTTGAGAGAATTCATCAAAATGTGTTCTAATTTGGCTGGCCTGGTTGCCAAGGTAGACGTGTAGTTTTCTATCTTTGAACATTTTGTTGATCGAAGTAAGAACAGAGTGTCAATTTATAACTTTTGACAGCTTCCGCAATGGACCTTTCAGTCAGGCAGTGTCATGTATAGAGGAGAGAGCAACAAGCACAGCTGTTATCCTTAATTTATTTTGATAAAACACTTTTACACAGGTGGTCAGTGCTAGAAACTGATCACATTAACTGTGGCCAGATTTAGGCGCTTGCATCTCAAGGTCTTTTGTGAGTGTTGGCTTCTAAGTTGATGATATTAGTTTTATTTTCATACTTAACAGCAAAATTCTTTATCAAGTCCATTACAAGATTGCTATTTTGTGCCTACTGCACTGCATTCACATCCTAAAGTGAAATTGTGCCCTTCTGCGAGTCAAAAGGAGCTTCTCCACTTCTCTTTTATCACAGAATTTCCTGGTGTTCTGTAATAGACACACACATGAAAAAACAACTAACCAAACAAAAAGGTTGCAAAATATTATCTTTCTAAATTGTTTTAATTAACTTAGAGATAAAGTAGTTTTGATGATGATGATAACGTATTTTCTCTTTGCGAGGTAGTTGCAGAAACACCAGACAGGTAGCGGCGTATTTCAAAAGTCAGTGTTCTTCAATGATAGCAAAATGTAATGGTCAAATTGAACAGGAACATTATGTGGTATTGAGATATAACAGCCAGACTGGACAGGAATATTAGGTTGTAAACACTGCAACAAACAAAACTTATTTACAGGTTCAGGATGTCAGTTGGGGAACTACTACTACACGAACAATAACGAAATCTAAGCTTGGAATGATGGCTCAAAATGCACAATCACTCACTGATAAGATGAGGCACTCAACACCAGAGTTTCCTTAGTCGGCGTCCCAATCTAAGGGAACAGCCTCCAACTGCAGACCCGCTGCTCTGAGGAAGACTGGCTCGAAGGGGTCTGCTGGTGGGCTCCGTTTATACCCTAAGTCAAACAAGAGCTCTTGGTCATAGATGGTCAGAGGTCTGGAAATTTGTTTTGACCGAGGCGTTGCATTGGCTGAGGGCCTTGTCTGTTGACCGAAGGGCCTTGCCTCTCCTGTCCCCTGACAGAAGTGTGTAGGGGATGGTGGTCACCGGCCGAGGTGTGTATGTGACCACCAGCCCAGGTGGCTCAACCCCCAAACCACAGCTTCTAGTTTTAACTCTTTCCTTTCAGCAGTCGAGATGTTTTGGTCTCTATCAGGGCAGGTGTACCTGACACAGAGGTGTCTGGATTTATTACCATACTAGCCTTGCATTATGAAGAACCTGCTCAATCTCTAATCAGTATTTTTCCTCAAAAATCTTTTTTCTGGAAAATTGCTTTAAAGGTATTTATCCTAACTGCTTTTTAATTTTTTTTCAGGGAGTGCTGGAACACCTGTTATCTTCAATGAAAATGGAGATGCTCCTGGACGCTATGATATTTTTCAGTATCAAATCACCAACAAGAGTGCAGAATACAAAGTGATTGGTCAGTGGACTAACCAACTTCATCTAAATGTAAGTACTAGTTTGATTATGATGCTGACATTGGAGAATACCCATTGAGTATTATATTATTTCAAAACATTTAAAAAATGTTGATGATTTATTCTCTGTCAGTTGGCAGAAGAGAGCTCTTCCATTCTCTTTGTGAGAAGACAGTAAAAGATAGCACAACAACCTGAACCAAATTCTTTATATTTTAAAGTAGGTTGTGTACTTACCTGCTCCTTTAAATGATATTTTAGAATCATTATATATCTGATATTCCTCAGACTGATTACTAAGTTAGGTGGGGAAATAGCAACTCATCCCTCAAAAGAGGGTGTCAGACAAAATGATGGGTACATGTATATTGCCCAGGTATTTCAAATAATATAAGGGGATAGAAATGTATTTAGTAAAAGAGAAGTTTGGACTCTCTAACCACATCTTATTTAGTTGAAACACGGGGATGGTGAACTACTGCAATAAAAGTATTTCTTTAATATAAAGGGAGAATTTGGCGTTTTTCTGTATAGTTAACTAGGATTAATATAGTTCCATATTGCTTAATAGCAGAAGAAACAGAAGACACAACAACTTACCTGTCCTTAGGGGGTGTTTCTAATTGCTACCTTAATATGTTCTGCAAGTTTTGTGGTAGTTAAGCCCCACCTGTGCATGGAATTATATTTGCTTTGAAAATCGTCATCCCAATAAGATTCAGAGAATATAATATGTGATATTCGTATGACAGCTAAGCATCAAGCCACAGCTGTAACTTGAGAAGTTGTTGGGTCCAAGGCACTTCTTTCTGTCAGAAGATGGCTCCATGCGAGAAGAGTTACAGTCATGAGAAAAGCCAAATGAAGTTAAACTGTTTCCTTATTATCTGTGCAATATTTAAAGGGCTTACTTGTTGAGGTATTTTAGCCATTTGGGTAGCTCTGCAAACATGAAATATCAAGTGTTGTATTGCTAAGGGCTGAAGAGAAGGGCAACAGTGTGAATTGACGATTAGATTCACCAAAGGGAGTTTATGCAGTTACTTTAATCAAACCACAAAAAGCAGGTTTCAAACATCTCTGGTGTTCCATGTGAGAAGTTCCTGAACAAGAGTAACAAAGACAGTGTAGTAAATATTTACAAATGATTCTTCTGTTGAGACTAATTTGCAATAATTATCTGAGTGCTACCCGCAGCAACACATATGATAGCTCCCCATTTTCAGCCACAGCTGTTAAACCACTTTACCATATCTACCATTTAATATCTATAACTACTTGGCAAGGACTCATTTATTTAATTCTTCTGCCCAAATAGAAAAAACCCTACCAAGAGAAACTGTGTAGCAGATTGTGTGGCAGTGTTATCTCCCTCCACTAACCTGATCTCTGTCTGTGAAAGGCATGAAAGGAAAAAAATGGTTAAACAAGTTTAAAGATTAATACTAAGCAGTAATTTCTGGAAAACACTAGAGTTAGACCCTTATCATAACTATTATGACATGCCTTCCAGTTCTTTATAATTGCTACAGTTTTCTGAAAAGTTAGTGTTTATTAGGCGAGCTGAAAAACTGCTAACACATTTTGCACAAATGTTAATAGTAATGTAGCTGTTATATAGGAGTAGCTAAACGCTACCTTAGAATTTGCTTCAATTTTAATGTCATTCCAATCTGCCTTTTTCTATCCCCCCCTAGACTGCTGTATTTTTCATTAAGCCTGTAGCTTTTCAGTCCCATTATTTCTGTCTGATGTATGTCTACTCCAGGGAGTTCTCTGAAATATGATTAGACTGGCTGCTACTCAGACCACACCATGCTAACCACATTGACCACAAAGCTAACAGGAAAGGATTTATCTAAGGACACCCCTTGTTAACTCTCATTAAGAATGGATGTGTTAGGATGTTCCTTGCCTTTCTCGTTTCGTCTGGGTTTTTTTTCACCTCCATGAGCTCACGCGCTGGATACGGCTGGTTGTCCAAATTTGCGGGCGAGCTCTGTCTAGCGTGTGGAGTTGCGGAGATGTGAAGGGGCTGGCACACCGCTCCGCAGAGGGTGTTTCTGCCCCCCGCCTCCGGCCGTGGCCCTGCTCTGGTCCCCTGCCCCCTGCTCTGCTGCACAGCCCCTGCGCACACCGACCAGGCTGCGAGCAGGCACGGGGGGTCAGTCCCCTCGTGCACGGGGCAGCGGCATTGATTCAGCAAGGAGATGTTTCTCTCCCTACCTTTCGCTCCTGTTTCTCGACTTACTCATCTTTATCTAAAGCCAGGAAGATTTCTAAAGGGATGGCTGGGATTTATTTCTTAAAGATTGTCAGGGCTTGAGATGCTGGATGCTGGTCCCCATCGGCGTCTGCAGGCGCTGGTGCGCTAACAGTGAAGAAGGAAGTCGTAGCAGGGGCGATACAGTTCATTTCCATCTGTTTCTATATTCACTAAACTTACATAGCACGTGTCGATGGTAGTTACGCCACATGATGATCTGCAGTGGCAAAGCTGTTGCCTCCTCTCACTAGACAAAATGTACTTAAACCAAGTAATCTTTGTGAATGATTGTCAATACTCCAAATCATCATATTGCAAATTAGGTAGCGCCTTTGATTGCCAATGAATCAGAGGGAACACAGTGGATGTTTTCATTGGTTTCGGTGAAAACATCTATATTTATTGAAGGCAAAGCAGTATTAAGATGGCAGAGCACTTTTTACCCTGCTGTTCTATAAAAGAGATGTTTTTAAAATACAATACTTTTCCCAATGTTTCCTTCTTTCTCCTGCAGTTTCCTCTTAATGAAGACACGTGTAACTATGATTTTTAATGATTCTGTCAGCTAGATATCCTTTATAGACCTTCTACTCCTGTTTTTACAGTTACTTCTTCCTCAAATTGTGTGTTAACATGTTGTAGCTATGATGTATTCATGATTGTGTTCATGTATACAGCTGGTATTGTGCTTCAGAAAATTTATAGCTTTTATTCATCTATTTATTTTCCATGACAGAAAAATAAATCATGAAAGTACCAGGTTTGTAGTACAGTTCAACCTTTGGAACAAATAATATAACTAAGATTAGAACACGTCTTGTATCTAAATAACTGAATCAAAAGGTTTCCTTTTCTCTTTCTGATTTTTTTTCTAATTATTTTTCTCCATTTCCTTTTTGTTTTCCTATTCCTTAGGATGCTCTTAGATATTTTCTCTGTCGGGTTTTGGCTGCAGGACACTGTTGTGAGGGCTATGGCTCTTCACCCAGTGGCCAGCCCTGCTCCTGTCCCTGACCCTGACCCTCAGGATTCAGGATTCCTCTGCTGATGTCTCTGGTTCCTCAAAGTTTTTGCTGGCTCTGGAGGGTCCTTGTGGTCAAGGTTCCTTTCCTGGTGCAATGCTGGCTTTCCCTTTGGGCAGAAAGTGCTGACTCTGGCTAGATAAAGATCATGCTCCCTGTATCATGCTCCCTAAGGGCCTTTTTGTCAGCAGGCTTCAGCAGCTGCAGAGACCCTCCGAGCTGCGATGCTGGTCTCTCCCTGTAGTCCTCAGAATTAATGCTCTTCTTTAGGCACACTGACCTTTCAGATTTCCTCTGAAGCAGCCATAGCTTCCAGACACAAGAACTTCACGATTACTGATCAGTACTACACTTCCAATTCTTACAAAACAAACACATGCATGACAATGCTGAGAGATCCAGTATAGAAGTTACATTAAAAAAGTCAGGATCTTAAAAATTTTAATTTTTTCTGTGATTCTTCAGTTTGAATAAGGTATCTCAATCTTTGACAGATGCAAGGAAACTGAAAGCAGATGTTTAGAAACATCAAACTATAAACTCGAAGAACCTGATTGGTTTTTGTACTATTATCACTACGTGATTTTGACAATACAGATTTACACCCCTTTTAAAGTCCTTTTACTCTCTAAGGTTGCCTGCCTTTCAATAATCTTAATGTACTGGAAATAACCAGACCCTAAAAATTTTTAGTATCACTTTGAAAGAAAAATTAGTTGCGTTAGAACTTCTGATCATTGACTATACATTAACTGTGAGGGTTTTCTGTTGTTTGCTTTCTTTGTTTCCTTTTATCAGTAGAAAAAGGTAACATTTTTCAGGAAACTCTGATAGTTAAAATGCTTTCTCCCCAAAAATATTTTGGTTTTCATAATGAATAAAAATCCAGGAAAAGGTAGCTGTTTCTGCAAAAGTTATGTTTTATTCACATTGCAACAGTATTTTGCATACGATGTCTCATGTAAAAATTCCCTACAAATGTGTGGGTTTAGCAAATTTGAGCTCTCAGCCATGCAGTCTCTGTAGGAGGAAAGTTGTTAAAAACAAGTTTGCTTCTCCTGGCACTTATGATTTGAAATCAACTTCCCTTTGTGATTAATAATGAATTCCCTTTTAGAAACTGTGTTCTGTATTGCACGTGTTGTAATAAGGGCTAGATCAAGATGTTGACTGATGACTTGTGGCAGTAAATGGAAATAGTCCCAGTCCTAAATTTTTAATAACAAGTTTCTCAGTTCCCTTTCCTTAGGAACCCATTCAGTTTGTTCTGCTTAATTTCTGAGGGACTTTTTCCCCCTTTTTAAAAATGTTCTATTTTGAAACCTAAATGCCAGTTGGAAAAAAAAAAAGTTGAAATGTTTACAAATTTTAAAATCTAATATTTTGACTTTTAAACAAAATCCTTTTTAATATAGTTTAAAGCATTCTCAGTTTTCATTTCAAGCTTATGCATTGTTTTGGTCTACCAAAATCTGTGTTTAAAGATCCTAATCTGAAAAAAATATGTAGATCCAAATCCATATTCTTCCAAGTTAGTAATTTTGATTGATGGGACTTCAGGCAGACACAATTATTGGTGCTTTCAGAATCAGGTATTAGCTGATGCAGTTAAAAAGCTTGAGTGGATATCCATTTATGTGATACTATTCCTTAAGAAAAAAACAAAGCATATCAAAACACTATATCTTTCAAGTGAAAACAGTGACATTTTTAAGACAGAATTCACTTGTGTTTGTTTTGGGTTTTGTTTTGTTTTGTTGGTTTTTTTTTCACCAGAGCACAACAGTTCTGTTGAAAGGCAAGAGAAATTTTACAATAACAGATTTTCAATGTTCTCTTAGAAATAATAGGATGCATAAGCTTTCAGATTTATGGAGTGTATGCACTGAGGATATAAATGACTCAGGGGCATCCATTTTTCTGTAATGGTCTTGATTTATGACTAAGAAAACCATAAATTAAAATTACACTGATGTGATGAACTATCAGAGAGACAGCCGTAATCATCATCAGCCCTAAGCACAGTGTTTGGTGAACTAGTAAAAATTGGGAACCCCACAATGACAATGAGCTTCCCTTCAGGCAGCCATATCACAAAAAAGATTTGAATCAGTATTTGATTTCTCTTCTTTTCTAGGACTCTTGTAAATTATGTATCTAATCCTGAAGGAAACTATCAACACTGACATTAGTGAATTCTTTTTGGAAGTAACAGATTCAAAATGCATTAGCTCCCTTTCTTGTGACATGGTAAAAGAAAATGATTCAAGAAGCTTCTGATGTTTTCTCTAACTGCAGCAAATAAGTTTCAAGCTTTGCTGTAGGCCACTATATTTCATTAAAGAAGCCAGAGAGCCTCTTTTTTCCTGTGGTAGCTATTATATAATTGATGTTTTCAAATTGCTGAACCTAAGCCCCATGTTTAACAAAAGCACACACTACAGTGAAATACACAACAGGAGCACTTAGTGCTGTATATGGTTATATCTATAAACAAAATATGACAATCATACCGCCTGCAGGGTGTTCTTTTGCCCATATGTAATAGGGCAGTAGAGCTCAAACTTACACTCCATCCATGGTATCTGCCTCAAAATTGTTGATGCTGGGTTAAAAATAAAACTCAATGAGACAAGAAAAAATGTTTTAGGTTCTTCTATTCTTCTTCTCAGAATTATATTGCTGTCTTTCTTCATTCTGCACAGGGCTGAAAGTAGAGAGAGACTATTATAGTTTTTAGAAGACTACATAGGTTTTACAAAGCTAGTCCTGATCTCAGCACTGGCCGATAAGTATGACTCAGGATTTATTCTTCTTTAGTGTCAGTCTGAGGTCAGTATGAGACTTGTAGTCACTAAGGACCAATGCTAGACTGAAGAAGTCAGTCAACAGTAGGCTATAGTGAATGCAAATTGCAGACAAGCCAACAAAATACACAAAACATAGAATAAAATTGCGATTTTATAATTTTGAAAGATTACAGATTGTATTATTCTTAAAAAAATTACTTTGGGATGGGAGAGAAATAAGCTGAATACAGATGTTGAAAAAGCATTAAATGGTTTTAAGACGTGCCTGTAGTAGAACAGATGCTATTTCAGACATGACTGAAAATCAAAACAGAACTTGGATTCAAAAGCCAATGACCTTTGAAGAACCCAAGAAGAATGACAACTTGTCTTCCTTTTAAAGATTTTTACTTTGGTGGTCCTAATAGTCTTTTTTTTTTTTTCCCTCAATGAAACAGAAATCTTGACTGATTCTCTAGAGAAAAAAAGAAAATGGAAAAAAGAGAGCTGCTAAGAAAATATCCTGAACTTGGATAACCATTTGTTCTTCATTAGAATGAAACCAGATTGCCAATGAAACAGCCTCTGCTTGAGAGTTAGGATGAATAGGGATTTTTTCCCACCTTGTCAGGGTGAGTGAAAGTCAGGTTTCTCAAATGAAGCATGGGGTTGCAGTTGCACGCTTGGCTGTGAATTTGCCACAAAATTCTTGAGTGGATGGTAGATATTTTGTAGTTTTTTGTGATCATCTTTTGTAAGAAGTGTTATGATTAGACTGAACTGTTCTTTAATTAGCCATAACTAACAGGACCATAGAGTATTCTTGTTTTTTCAAAAAAACAGAAAGGAGGCCTTGCCATGCATGACAAATAAAATAGATCACTTGTATTTTAAAATATTCTTTTCTCTTTCACAATAAAAACAACTGTGTGGTGATAGACCAATGAAAAATCAGGAGCTTTTATATATATTCCTGATGAGTTCCGCATTCATGTATGGGACTTAAGAGCAGGGTTAGCGGCTCGCCTGGTACTCGCTAATGTTGTGACTTTTAGCATAGACAAACAGCTACTGGACGTAGCAGGTAGCTTGGGTCATGCATGGTTGGCAGCAAGTCTGCAGTGAATTGCCTTGTGAGGTACCAGTGTGAAACATGGAGTATCACCATGTTTCGTCCCCAGTCTCTTCCATCTTTCTCCTCTCCTCCACATAAATTTATATATGTATTATAATTTGAAGATTGAGCTGCCCTTTAAACCTAGAAGCAAAATGTTCATGCTTGAAAGCAAAAATGGTAGATTAAATTACTTTAATTATTGTTCATTTGTGTTACATAATGGAAGTCTACTAGTAAATTAAAAATCATTAAATGGGAAACAAAAGAGACATTCAGTGGTTATGATATGATGAAAGAGAATAACTAGCAGTTAGCAGAACATTACTGTATGATTAGTTTTTCTGTTTGCTTTGCTGCAATTTCTCTTCATCTTGCATTAGCATTAATTTCATTTCTTTAGGATAGTCATCTAATATTTATCCAGGACTTTTCATGCTGATAAATCCCCAAACAGTTTTTTTTTTAAGTTATTTAAACACAGGGGAGTGAATTATTTTTCGCATTTCCAAAATGGTATCACTGGTTTTAGCGGTGGTATTGTGATAGTACAGCTTAAGGCAGGGAATAAAGAATGCATAGCTAATCTCATTATGAAGTTCAGCTCACAGTAAACAGATTTAGTGTTGAGTGGGACAATAGGATGTGGTGGGAATGACTGGATCAAATAGGGAGGATTGCAGTAGTGTTTCCAGTAACTCCACAAATTGAAGCAAAACCTCCTTTATGGAAAACATAGGCGTAAAGCTAAGCAATGTCTTTGGAATTGTTAACTGAGATTTGCATTGCCAGAAGCCATTGCAGCAAGGAACTCTTAGACTTGTGATGTAATCCATCTGTTCTCTTCCCCAGTGCTATGACCTCTTAGCAGAACTGTGACTTCACTTGGAAAAGCAGAGTAGCTGGAGAGAGTCCAGCTGCAAGCAGCGATAATGATCAGCCATCTAAAAGTATGCCTGTAGGGAAAGGTTGAGCAAACTGGGATTGTTTAGTCTGGAGAAGACTGAACTGAGGGGAGTTACGTTAATCTCTTTCAATACATAAAAGATTATTCAGGAAAAGAACAAACTGTTAGTCATAGTTAATTTGGCTATTAGGAGAAGTAGTGGACTTGAATTACAGTAAGAGAGATTTAACCCAGACATGCTGGAAGATTCTAGTGATGAGGATAATTAAGTACTGGGCTGCATTGCCTGGGAGGCTGGGCAATCTCCAGTGCTGTGGGCTGGTTGGAGCAGGTGAGCAGTACAGACTGATTTTGCAGAGTTGAATCAGAGGTGGGGCCAGGGGAGTACTCCTGAGATCTCCCTCAGCTATAATTTCTTAAATTTTCTGGCTTTTCTTTGTTCATTTTGTTTGATTTACTGGTAGGTAGATTTCCTGTATGCCTTGAGAAAATGCTGGGAGGGATACGAGCAGCTGGACTCCTACACTCTAAGTTTCCTGAGTGAATGCAAGACTGTGTATGTATCTAGCAAGAGCTCTAGAAGAATGCCATGACAGATTTATTAGTTTATAAACTCGGTTACTTATTTAGGATCTTCTTTTGCTTCAGGTTCTGCATCACATTAGTAGGTAAGGACAGCTTTTCTATGAATACTTGGAGAACTTTCCATTCACATATAGGACTCCATATTGGACTTTTTTTTACATGAGAGCTGCTTAATACTTCCCAAACTGATTTATGTTGCTTTATATCTACATGGAAAACAGTTTACTGTTGTGACAGTGATGATTTCTTTTACTTAGACCTTCTTTCTCTACCATCTTTCAGAGAAGCATTTTCCCTGTAACCAAAAGCAATACAGCAGCTCTGCCCATAAAAATATTTAAAATGCATCATTAATTAGCCAAGAAGTAGGAAAAGTACAATCATCAGCATTTCTTATTTACTTTATTCCTATAAATACAAAAAATTGGTTTCTCAAATAGGTATTCTGTAAAACCACAAAAGGCAGTGTAAAGAATTTAGCTGTCGTGAGAATAGATTGAAATTTTTCTGTTTACCTGGCCTAGTTATGATCTTAGTTTTTTTCTTTGTGCTTAAAATATTTGGTACCTGAAATCTGCCCTAGCATTATAGAAGACAGCTAAAGGGATCTCAAGAGACTATTTAGCCCTTGCATAGAGTTAGCATCTTCTATACTTATGTTACTCCAAGCATGAAGACTTTACAGCCTCTGAAGGCATTCTTTTCCATTTTTTAACTACCCTTATCACTCTGAAGTGTCTTATAAATACTGACTTTACTCTTTATTGCTATAATTTAAGCCCGTTATTTCTTATTTTATTCAGTATACATCAAGAACATCCTCATCTTTTTCATGTATTCGAAGACTGTTGTTTCACCCCCTAGGCTGTGTTGTTTCTTCAGGCTATACAACCTGAATTTGTTCAATTTAGTCACATAGATCATGTTTTCTAGACACACTTCTGATCTTTGCTGATTTCCTCTGGACTTCCCATTTGACTCCTCTTCAAACCGAAATCCAAAGATCCAGCCTTCACAAAGTGCTCTGGCTGAAGTCTCACTAGTGCAGAGTACAGGAGAAACATCATTTCATGTATTCATGAGTGCAGAGTAGAGGGGAAAGATTATTTTCTCTAGCCGCGTTTCTCAGGATGGCGTTTGCCCCTTTTGCAACAGTATGACATTGGTTCAACATATTATAATCCACTAGAGCCCTGTAATCTCTTTTTTCTGAAGAGCTGCTCTCTCTCTGTCCTTCCTGACCCATAATGTGCTACCTGTTGTCCCTGTTAAACTGCATGCTCCTTTTTTTCAGACTCTCTGCAGTATCATTTGGAATAAGTGTCCTGACCTTCAGCATAGCTTCAACCTTTTCCAGTGTTATTGCCCAAATTTGATCACCATATACTCTTATTTTATCATCCAAACTGCATTGAGTGCTTATTACAAATATTGAATAATAGCAGACTAAGTATAGACTTTTCCAGGCCCCACCCTGTACCATCTTCCATCCTGACAGTGAATCAATGGCAAATTTTATCTTCCCACAGCTTTCTGATATAATTTGCACCTAGCCCTTAGGGGCTAGATCTGTTTCAATAGGTTGCTTATGACTGAGAGTGTCATTTGAGATGGTGTCAAAAATCTTTCTAATGTTGAGATAAATGACACCTAGCTGCTTGCCTCTCATCTGCGATGCCTGTTACCCCCTCACTGAAGGAAATGTGACAGCTCATTGTTGACAGATCCCTTTTGGCTGTTATTTGTCTTGTTTGTTTTCTCTGTGTTTTTGAAATGTGCTTGTTTATTTCTTTCAGGATTTTTCTGAGAATTCAAGTTAAACTGAATGATTGATAATTCCCTGGCTTCTGCTTTTCCCCCCTTTTCTGAGCGTGAGCGCTAGGTTTCCCATCTGCAAGTTCTCCATACTTTGCCATAAAGTCTCAAGAGCTTTCTGTCTTCCCAGTCAGTTCTTTAAGTACTGTAGAATAAATCTCAATATGTTCAGTCCATATGAAAACCTCTGTCTTCCTGAAGTACTCTCATTTTGAAAGTGTTCATTTTTCTTTCCTTAGTAACAAGGATTTTTTTTTTCCTTTTTTTTCTGACTAAATGTGCTGTGTGGTATTTTCTCTAGCTTAAGCTTCTTCCACATGCTTGTTTTGTGCCTGCCAGATCACCCTCTCCACAGAATTTTCAATTTAATTATTGACTTTTCATTCTAAGCAGCAGTATAGACTTGGCAGAGAGAGCTCTTCCCCTGCTGCTGAAAATCTCATATAAAACACAGTCTGTTTTCTGCCAGTTCTGAACCAGCTTAGACTTTCAGACTTTTTATATGTGATTTTCTTACCTGGCTGGAACTGTGTTTAAAGGGCCAATGTGATTTTCTTTTGTTTATGTAGTGCTGAAAATTCAAAATCATTATCATGGAAAGATCTGCCTGTTCACTAAGAGGAGCTGGCAATGAAGATATGAGCTATTATAGTGGAAAACCACCTTACAGTAATATCAAAACATATGTCTCAGTGTTCAGGATTTTGCAGTGCTTCAGAATAGAATGTACTACACATATTAACTGCTTTTTTTCCTAAAAACAAGTCAGACAAATATGTCAGGAACGTTTTCGGTATAGTGCCTCTTTTCTTGAGACAGGGAAATAAACTTGATCCCTACATTTCAACTGAGCTTGTCCGTTCCTCTGTCACAGTCAATTAAGGCACAAGATTGCTGAGGTGAGGGCAACTTTGCTGAAACACTGTTTAGAAAGCAAGAAGCACAGGATCACAAGATATTCCAGCTCTGTTTTCTGTTACTCTTGGAGAGGTTTGTGATGAAGTTATTGCCTTTGTGCTTTCTGTCTTGCTGCTGCTTACGCATGGATGGAAAGCTCAAGAGATGGATGCAAAATTCCCCTGCTCTTTTCTTTCAGTTCCCTCATTAAAGACCTTTTTGCTACAATTTCCTTATAAAGCATCTGTTGTTTGGAGGTATGCTATGGCTGCTGACTATCATGCTGATCAGTGTTGCCTTACTGTATTTAGGATGTCCTTTTCTGTATTATGCTGATACTCTGCTCTCCTTTATCTTATGGTTTGACTGTGAATTCTTTAGGATCGAGACCGTCATTTTTTCTTGCAGATTTGTATATCCCTTAGTGCAATTGAAGTCTTGGTCTGTGAGCAGCGTGGGAATAAAAAGAATATATTATTTGTGTGTTGGTATTATTTTGTAGGAAAGGTTGTGCAGGTTGGAATTTAGAGGCATCTATTCTTCAGTTTCATATGCACAGCATCTTTTGTACTGATCAAGAAATAGAAAATAGATTAAACCATTTAGAAATAATGAGCCAGGATTAAAACTAAAACAAACCCATCAATATCTTTTTTTCATACTGAACTGAGGCTTTTTCTGATTGACTAATTTCTAGTTTTAAAATAACGAAATATTAAAGATAACTAAAAGGGTGACAGGTCATGTTCTTAAGTAATGTTGAGTATGTGTATGGGTCATGATCTTGTTGGCATAACTCTACTGAAGTTAGTGGACTGCTCTAAACCTGCTGAAGGTCTAACCCAGTACGTTTGTTTGCAGGGCATCATGAAGGTGTTCTGGGACAGCAGCTTCTTGCTTTGATAAAGAAACTCACTTTTAAACCAATAGAATGATTAAAAGCATGTAATGGTGACTATTTTTTCATTAAACAATGGGATTTATTGAATGAATTAGTCTTCAAATTAAAGAAAAAAATTAAATAAAATTCCGTTAAAGTCAAATGGCAGCTGTGCTTAACCCATTGTGTTTCTTCTGTTTACTCTGAGCTGTGAAGTGGGGGAGAATCTGAGCACCATTGGGAACGAAAGGCATCTGACACAGATTGGAGGGAAATATAGTAGCTATGAAGCACTGGACTTGGGACAGGCCAGCTCGAAATTTAACTTAGGTAACTGTAAATAAAACAACAGATTTGGGAGGGAGCATGTTTGTTATGGCTCTTAAAAGCTTCATCAAGAAATGCAACTAGTCCATTAAATTAGTGATCATATGGACCTTGGGCAGAACTGAGAAATGGCACAATGAAAGTGATGCTAAAAAAATCTTTGCCAGAACTAGGCTCCTTTTCTCAAAGCACTAAATTTTTTTAAGTGTGCTTGCAGGCTATTTCTGCATGATCAACTGCAGGAAGAAAAATGTACTCCCAAGCCTTGTGGTTCAAATGGCCTTAGTACGAGAGCTGGTCAAAACCTATCACTTGACAAAAAAGGGTGATGGTGAAAGGTTTCCTCTCAAAACAGCATTTTCATAAAGAAAAATCTAAATTTGACAAGTTTGGGGTTTTTTAATTTGGGGGTTTTTTGAACATGCTTAATTATAAGCAAAGTTATGGCACAGTCTGCTTTTGGTAGTGTATGATGACTTCAATCCTTGTGTGTACATCATAAGTTTTATATATATATATAAAAATGCTCATTAAAATCTCTCCCAGTGCATGTCAGGTGCATGTAAGGGCAGTGAGGACCTCTAGGTAAGTATATGTGATAGAGATTGTCTATATGAAAATGTTCTGCATAAAGAATAACTTTGGAATCCTGATTTGCAGTCTGATCCATTGATAGTACTTACATATTTTCAAAATATAGACAATAGACCATGCAAAGCACTTCCAAAAAATCTGAAGTCTGCTGATGTCATGTTGAATAGGACATTTCTGTGTCATAAAACTATTAGGGAAATAATTGCGGTGGGGCTTTTTTGTTTGTTTGGATTTTTGTGGGGTTTTGGTTCTTTGGCCTCATTTGTAAATAAAAAGACTATCTCCAGGAGCAGGTGCTTAAAAATTAATTGTGATTCACGTTTCCAAGAAAAAAAAAATCTTGCTTATATTGAATAAAAGTGCCTACTAGATTGCTGTAAAATTCCATCTGATAGTTATACAGTGTAGTAACAGTGGCTGTTTACTTGATGACCTGCTAATCACTGCACTTTGTGCTATTCTACTCCCCAAGGCCTCTGAAAATAAAACGTTTTCCAGGTATTCCATGCACATTAGTAAGTTTGGTGTTTGGCAAATTGAAGAAGGGAATATATTGCAGTTCCTCCTACTCTTGTACCAAGACTCTGTTAGGGTAAGCACTTCTGTAGCCCATCAGTACCAACCAAACCACAGGCAGAGAAAAGTAAAAGTGGAAAAAAGTAAAATAAGCAGATCCCAAACCACTCAAAGGCTAGCATTTTAAGACTGGGGTTTAAAGTCTCTATAGCACTAATAAACAGCCTCCGCAGATTATGATACAGTGATACAATTATACCTGTTTTAAGGTTCCCATAGTATGCTCCTCTATGTAAGTATTCAGCAGTCATGAATTTTATGACTTAACTAGCAAGGCTGGTTTCTTTGAGGTAAAATTACAGTCTCAGCACACTAAATAACATCTTTCTATTGATAAAGCAAGGATAGTATTTAACCTTTTCTGTTTATGAGCATAAGAAACTTTATATTTGTTTACACTGCTCTTTTCTGTTTGTATGTATTACCTCAGCGCATCCCTCCCTTCAGTTGTTTTGCCCTAGCTGAGAATGACTTGTTAATATGACCAGAACATTAAAAGTACATTCTCTTAGCTTTAGTAATTCCAGAGATTGACGATATTGTAGTTCTGGGAAACTGGAGATGACAAGAAAGATTTTGACATGCTGAGGAAGCACAGAATTGTTATGATGTTTCTGGTATTAATTCTTTGAAAAAAATATTGATCAGTTTTAAAAGTAAAAATTGTTTTAATCAAGCTTCCTAAGTACTTGGCTGGGCAAAAAACCTTCTAGACCTGAGAGATGGAGATCAGTTATATCGCTACTTAAACTTCTTACCCACATTTTAAACTTAAAGTGTTTCAACTGCTCCTGCCTCCATGACAGCTTCCCTCCAGCCACTTGCAAAGTTGAGAATCAAGCAGGTTAAATAATTTGCCCAAGGTCACCGAGAAAGTCACACTCTATCAGAGCCATATAGGCTAACTCTAAGCTTAGAGACCAAAGTTGTTGAACTGTTCTGTAGCACTGCTTTCAAATAAAATAATTATCACCTTCCTTCCTGTAGTCTAGGTCATTTTAAATCATACGTGCATATAAATAATTATACATATATGCCTGTAAATAGGTATTAAAATTTAAATGACAGTAAATTGAACTGTCTTTGTTTTTCCTTTAGAGAAGCTGTGATATAGAGATGGTAAGTGGTGTGCCTAGGAGGAACTTTGGGCAGGTGGATTCACAGTTAGGAGAAATCAGCTTCCATCTGAGTTGCAACAACAAGCTGTGCTTCTGTTCCTAAAGAAAAAGAGAAAGAACGATTTTCCTTGTAGTATTTCAGACTAATCATTTAATGGTCATTGCATCTGATCAAGCTTCTCAGACTCCTCTTCAAACTGATATTCAACTGCATTAATTTTCAACCAGTATGCGGTAAAACCAAACATATGATCCCATGTTCTTTGCAAACCTCTAGGAATGTCTATGTCTGAAATTCTAGAAAATGACATCTCAGTTGTTAGGAAAACATCTGTATATGGTGAATGAGGTAAAGAATTTACAGCAATTATGGCAAACTTGGTAATGATAGTGATTTTATACTGCCATTGACAGTTTGGATTCATTCTGGGTTTTGTTTTGTATTTTAGTTTAAAACTGTATTTTTTGTCCTTGACTTATTTTTCTTCAGTCCATGCCTGCTTAAATATTTGTAAGTTTAGTCCGGCTTTTCTCTAGAGGTATAAAGTCTGTCTGGCAGACTGAATGCAATGATCATTATATTTAGACTCATAATGAATTCACTTTGGTTGAACCAGTTTCAGTTTAATTTTAGTTTTCAATGGTTGAGATTACTTGATTGGACAAGGTACATTAGAGAGTTGAACTTTTACTGTGAGAATAGATGCATTAGACAATTTAAAAAGCTAAATATTAGACTAAATTACCTTAATTCACTCACTTGCTATGCTCTTCTGATGAACATTTTTGTCAGAAGATAAATACTTCTAGGAACTTGAGACAAAAATAAGAACAACTCTTAATGACAGCTGGAGGTGATATTTCAGTTCTTTGTCATTTTTATAACTAAGAATCTGAATATCTATTAAAAGCTGTATGAATTTATATGTGAGAGCCTCGATGCTTCTGAAAGTCTTGGCTAACTGACTACAAAAAAAAGATATTTGCCTGCTCCCACAACTCTGGTAGAATGCACTATTTGCATTCCTCTGTCCAGATCTTGTATAATTCCATTCATTACAGTAATATCCTTAAACACATATGTTTCACTATTTTTAATAAATACCTAGCTCTGAGAAAAGATTTCAAAAATGAAAATTCCCTCAAGTGACAATATAACGTAATCAGAAACATTAAAATATTATCCACCAATGTCCTTGATATAAACTCTCCGAAGGCTGTCCAGGTGCCTTTATATTGTCACTGGTTGCTGAATTATGTGAGTAAGTGATAGATTTTTCCATGATCATTAAGAATGGAAAACAGAGCGGGTTTGTACACATAAATGGTTCAGAAATTATACGTGACCTATTAACAGAATTTTTGATCAGTGTCCTCCGGCTGCTGAGGTCATTGCTAAATGAATGAGTTGCTTGGTTATTGGAAGAATATAGGTGCCGGGAGTGTGAATGTACTACTTGTACTGTGTCATGTAAATCTCATCTTGTTTTAGCACAGTTCTCACATCATTAATTTTTAGCTTTATTATTAGAAATTAGAGGAAATTGCATTTGTAATGTTCATGAAGGATAGAGGTGTTTACTTGGTTTTGATATGAAATGGCATTTTGTCTGTATTTTAATGGTTTAGTGAACTGTGAGTCTTAGTGCTGCAAATTAAAGCAAATTGCAGCTCCGTCAGGCAGATATCTCATATAGAGATGATTTTTATGTCTATTTAAATAGCAATGAAGCCATTCTCTTTTTGTATCATGATGCATTTCATAGAAAATGAGTACGTGTCATACGGACGTGCTGTCATACTCTTTCTGATGTTTTCACTCCAGTAAGTATTGGAATAGTAGAAAATGGAAACTTGTCTTAGGGAAATGTTAGGTACTTCATGATAGCACATCAATCTATCAGACACTTTCCAAATTCAGAGAAGCTACTCAAATAAAATTAATAATAATGCTTAAACTATTATTAATAATAGATACAAGAGCTAGGCTATTCCAGTCCATCTGACCTAGATGATGAATTCAGATGCACTTAACAACGAACTTTGCCTTGTCATGTATCATACTGTAGTGAAGAGCAGGTAGAAGATGTCACATGAAAATGAAGGTGACAAAATAAGTCTTCTAGAAACTGTGTTTACCTAAGGTTACTTAATAATCTGAGACTCCCTGAGCCTTAGCAGTGTCTGAGCAGTATGAAGAGTGCTGCAGACCCAGGTATTTTGATCAGTAAAGGCTGAAGAGATGCAGAACTTTTTCATTCTTTGTCAATGTCAGCCCC
>JAVJGG010000005.1:22898204-22911935 GCA_035590195.1 Aviceda cuculoides
CTTCTTTTCTGTCTTTTGTCTGTCTTTGGCTTCTTTGTCAGTTTCTTTCCCTCATGAGAATTTTGTTTAAAAATGTGCACTTAAAGTTAAGCCCCCCTGAAGTTAGTTTTGTAATCTTTGAACTTCTAGATCACTTTGGGGCAGGTTTTCAAAAGTATTGAGAATGTGAAAACTGCAGATGGAAGCATAGTGGGATTTTCAAAAGCACTTAAACAGATAAGGCACTTAGCTGCCATTTAAATTAATTAGCTGGATTGAACAAGTTCCCTTGGCACTTTTGAAAGTTCCACTGCTAGGTGTTTATATCTACATAAAAAACTATGATTCTCAAAAAAGACTGAGGAACCAGCAACTCCCTTTAAAGTTTATGACTTGTACAGGTTTTCAGCAGTTCTGAAAATTATATAGCGTCCCTCAGTCTATGTTCCTAAATGATCCTCCTTTGCTTTCCTTTTTTCTAAAGTTAATCTCAGAGAAGAAGTGGGATCAACAGTACTATAACTTAAGGATAGAAAAATAATCATATGGGTGAATCTTCTGCACAGGTTCAAGAAGCTGAGTCCTTTGGTATATATATTCAGTGACTGAAAAAATTGATGGAGCTTAAAGACCATTGATGTAATTATGTCTTATACTGGATTTCCTTATTACATTTATATTATGCAAAATAATAACTCAAAAATACATTATAGGCAAAGACTGCTCCAGGTTATGGATAGCTGGGAATGAACAAAATGACCAGAAGTAGCATGACTTTTCAGTCTTTAATTGCTGCATATACAGAAACCCTTAGCAGACCCATTCAGATGTACTAAAAGCAAGTAGTGCTCGCTCTGAGGTATAGTTTCCCCTGCTCTTTACCTCTATTACAGTAGCATCTAAGCAGCAGTCTGAGGGTGTACACACATTAGCATTTTGGTTTCAATCAAGAGTCTGGTTTTGAAATGAATCTGCTAATTATTCCCACTTAGTGCACTTGCTCATTGTGGAGTGGGTCACAGGCCATGTGAACTGGATTGCTTTTGGCTGAAATGAAAACAGAAGATGCTCTCCAGGACATCTAGTCTTCTTTAGTCATTATTGTGTGTATAGTCCACTGAACTAGGTCAGAATTAGTTCAATATAACCTTCCTTCCCAGACTCTAATTTCAAATGCTGACCAATGTGAACATCAAGTCCTTAGAGCCAACACCTTTGCTCCACAGATTGGCTCTGACTATTCCATGTTGCTTGTTAATGTAGCTATAAACTGAGTTGTCAGGATGGCTGAGTTTATGGGAGAATCTCATCTTTGCACCCACTTCCAGAGTTAAAATCCTACAATGCCAGAATTTTCTAAGATCTGCAAGTATCTTAAAGGGGCTCTCCAATTTCAAACACTGGCCAATGTTTCCTGGGAATATATCTTCTCTTTCCTGTTGGATAGAAAATGAAATAAAAAACTCCTGAGCAAGAATTCATAACATTTTTGTTAAGAGCTTTTTCAGAAATGTAGGTTAACCTAAATGTAACTGTGTGTTTTGTGTAAAAAAAGTACTCCAGACAAGACAGATGGTAAGATATAACTTCTATACCTTGTAAAATGCACCTGTAACAGCCATTCATTCTGGTTTCTCTCTACATTGATTTAGAATTTTTTTATGCTTTAGGGGTCCATTCTTGTTCGAATCGTTCCATTGCTAACAGCTAATAGTGTTTATATTCATAATTAATTAAAAAAACCCCTCGAGTTTGTTTAGCCAACAAATTTTCCAACATTCATAACCCTGTATTGCCATGCTGGAAATTATATCTTGTGTAATTTATGTGTCAGATGTACTAGAATGAAAAACATAGTACGAATCTTTACCAGTGGCCCTCAGAAATAGGAATTTATTATCAGTTGTTGCCACTGGCATGTGTAACCTGAGCCACTCTAATGTCTTGCCAATCAGGAAGAGTTTTTAAGCATGTTTTTAGTCAATTAAAGCACTGTCAAGACAAAATATACAAATTCATAAGTAGCGGTACAATAAAAGGATATTTTTTTCTTTTTGCTTTTATTAAGGTAGAAACTCTGAAAGACACAAAGGAATTCTCTTTACCTATCTAAGTTGTGGATTCACAATACAGTAAATGTGACTTTAGGATGCTTAATGGCAGCTAAGAAACACTGTAGCCTCTTGGTATTAAATGCTGATCTGGTATAAACTCACTTTGGTAGTTCAAATGTGTTAAAAAAATATGGACACCTTAGCTTTATCCTGTCAGGCTTTCTGCCAGGTTAGATATTGCCTGTCCATGCCATTTTAAGTTTATGCTGGATCAAGTGTTGTGTACTCTCATGGTGATTCTGTATTGTGTGCTATAATCTGGCAAATATGCAATACTGTTCTTTCTTGAGTCATCCCAAACTTATCCACAGATCTGGATTAATGACCAGGGCCTCCTGTTGCCCCCATTATCATAGTATCTGACTAAATCACAAGCTTTGATGTATTTATTCTCCTAACAACACTGTGAAGGAGAATACGTCTTTGCTATCACACTGGTTTCATCATAACATGTTTTCTCTCTTGTCGAGTAGATGAAACACTAGGGGTTATGCAGGCTTTGAGAATTTCAGTGATTAAAACCAGGACGTAATAGAGGTGAATATTTTCTTAGAGTGTCAAGTGCTCTGCTAGGGCTCTGTCAAAGCTGTTTCATGCAACTGGGTTATTCTTCTGTTTTTTAGGAAGATAATTACTTAAATGATTTCCTTTTAGATAGTCGCCAGATGCTGCGTTTTGTGTAATTATCACAGTCCTTGATATAAAATACGGTTAACTTCTGTAGGTTCAGGACCGATCCAAACCCCACTGAAGTCCTTGAATGGCTCTGGGGATTTACAGAGCTAGTTGTATGAGCGAGTTTCTTGTCTCCTTGTTATTGTGCGGTCTCTCGTTTGCCCCTTTGAGTGGCGAATAACATCAAAGTCCTACGCTGTGCAGAAGAGCGGACAGAGGAGACAAAGAGCCTGGCTGCTTGTTGCTGCTGTATTCACCCTGCGCGGTGCTGTAACCGGTGCTCCGGCTCTCTGAGGAAGGCAAACGAGGCCGGCAGTGTTACGTTGTGGTTTTCTCTCAAATCTGTTGAAAGACTGCTGGAAAAATAAACTGTTAAGGCCAAAATTATCCCTCTTGATAAGCTGTCCTCATTCTGTCCTCCTCCAGAAGGAGCCGAAAACATTCCTGACATATGAAGTTTTGTTACTGCTGTTGCACTTATAAATAAAGCCACCAAATGAATAAAAAGTGCTAAGTACTTAATAGGCAAGAACAAGGCAAGTCCTTTGTCCTTGAGTGCTTACCACCTAACAAAGGAATGAAAGGTGCAGCATGGGAGCAACGCAGAGCGATTCTGGTGCCCACAAGTAGCTCTTTGCTCCACGCACTGCTCTGGTTCACTCAGCCTGACCTCTGGGAGAACACGGATTTACTAAGGGTGGGCTAAGGAGAGCTGGCACCAAACCGAGTGATAATTTTAAGCAGGAAATGCTTTAAATCCATGAGTTTCCGATTCAGATTTTATTTGGAGGGCATGCGGGAAGAATAGATAAGTGGATGAAAAAAGTGTATTTTGTTAATGCACTGCCGTGGAGAAATCTGGGATTTCCAAAACAAGACTGCATTGTGTGCATCTGTTCTGTACTACAGAAAGATCCTTGGACTTCTTAAATCAGGAGGACCAAAGTAGTAGCCATGACATCTTTTCCCATTATTATTCAGAAAGCAGTATATACTCATTTTTATTTTTTAGAAGTGTAAACAAAACACTCTTGTGCATGTCAAGACTTAGAAAGTGGAAAGGTATAAAATATCCACATTCATGGAAGAGGTGGCATCACAGATCTTTTTTTCTGGCACTCTTTGTTCTGCCAGAGCTGATGCAGGGAGAATTTAATCTATTTCTTTACTGTACCAGAAACTTGTCTGAAACTCATATAGCCTTATTTTGTAATTAAATGTTTGAGAACTACTGGTATTTGTATTTGCATGTAATTAACTTTTAAAGCACTGCGTAGAGGGCTTTTTGCTTTTAAACTAGCCTGGAGTCAATAAATATCTTTACAGACGTCAATTTGGTCAGCAGTAAAGAGGTAAATAGAAACTAATGACACTCATCAAGCCTGTGGCATGAATGATTTATTGGACACAATCATTTAACACTTTTATAAAGTCAATACAAAGGAAAGAAACAGGTTTCTTTTTATGGTAAACTGTATTTGTACTGTCAGCATGTAGTGATTTATGACAAATCTGTGGCCAGGATTAGGGTATTATAAATGGAGGAAAATAGCAGGCTCATTAATTTTTTATACCCACAGGTAGAAGACATGCAGTGGGCTAACAGAGAACACACTCATCCAGCATCTGTCTGCAGCCTGCCCTGTAAAGCTGGGGAAAGAAAGAAAACCGTGAAGGGAGTGCCCTGCTGCTGGCACTGCGAACGCTGCGAGGGGTACCATTACCAGGTGGATGAATTCAACTGTGAACTGTGCCCCATTAATAAGAGACCGAACGCCAACCGTACAGACTGCCAGCTTATCCCTATAATCAAACTGGAGTGGCATTCGCCTTGGGCCATCGTGCCCGTCTTCATAGCTATTCTTGGTATAATTGCCACCACCTTTGTGATTGTGACATTCGTCCGGTACAACGATACACCGATCGTCAGGGCCTCTGGGCGGGAGCTCAGTTATGTGCTCTTGACTGGGATTTTTCTCTGTTACTCCATTACTTTTTTAATGATCGCGACTCCTGATACAGTGGTCTGCTCGTTTCGAAGGATCTTTTTAGGACTTGGCATGTGTTTCAGCTATGCTGCCTTGCTTACCAAAACGAACAGGATTCACAGAATATTTGAACAAGGTAAAAAGTCTGTCACAGCTCCCAAGTTTATTAGTCCAGCCTCCCAGCTGGTGATCACTTTCAGCCTCATATCCATGCAGCTTATTGGAGTCTTCATCTGGTTTGGTATCGATCCACCACATACCATTGTAGACTATGGAGAGCAGAGGACACTTGAACCAGAAAATGCCAGGGGAGTTCTCAAATGTGACATTTCAGATCTTTCTCTCATTTGTTCCCTTGGATACAGTATTCTCTTGATGGTCACATGCACTGTTTATGCTATTAAAACAAGAGGGGTTCCAGAGACCTTCAATGAAGCAAAACCCATTGGATTTACTATGTACACAACCTGCATAATTTGGTTAGCTTTTATCCCAATCTTTTTTGGTACGGCCCAATCAGCAGAGAAGGTAAGCGATGATAAGTTTACAAATCAAATGCTATCCTTTTCCTATTTTCATCTTGTAATACTTACAGCACTACAGTACAGTTTCACTCTTATGAATGAGTAATTCTGAATGATAATTGCAAACAAACTCTCAGAATTCATAGATAATAAAATATATGATTCAGAAGGTAGGTTTCCTATATTTTAACACAAGAAACTGAACGTGATTGTGGTGTGGCTGGCATAACAACACTGACATTTTCTCAATACATCCTTAAATGACGGTTTCTTCTAACATTTATTATTACCCTTCAGTGATGCTCTTGCCTGTTATGTGAAGAACTATAAATGTTATCATCCACAGATCTGATAGAAATGGTTGCATTTCAAAAGTCTAAGATCAACTTACATTTGTCAAAAATAATGAAGAAGAATGCCTGAGCAGAATGAAAATAATTACTTTTCTTTCTGGTTGACACATATAACTTAAAAAAAAAAAAAAAAGGAGGAATGAATGAAGTGTATGTAAAATCATATAAAGTGTAATTCACCAATTATTCTCTCAGAGCAAAAATAAAAAAAAAAATCTTGATCTTTTAATGAGAAATTAAATGTTACATACTTGGATATCCGTTATTCCTTGTTCAATTGGCATGGGTCTTTCCTGATACCAGTCACAGTTAGCAGTACAAAACATGTCAGACATTCAGCTCTCCTTCTCTCAGTTCTAATGGGAAAGCAGAGGAAAATGTCAACTGTGTGAGGTTTTATCCAGCTGATAGTAGTGAAAGTGACAAGTTAGGTAGGAAAGAGCCATAATACCAGCATCAGTCTTAAAAACTGCAAATCTGCAAGATGTGGAAAATCTTAAAAATAAGAAATTAAAGTCATCAGTCTTTTACATAAACTCTTTCCCCTTTTCTTCTAGTAGGTGTTTTTTATAATGTTTTAAAATATGCATTTTAATTTAAATGAAGAAGTCATTGTGTCCACTTATAATTGCAAAGGTTTGGCATGTCTCTGGTTTAGAGAGCTCTCTTGCCCTCTTGCATATTTAGGTGAATTGTATTTAAATTCTGACTTTTTTGTATGTGTAGGCTTAAGTCAGAAAAATACTTTGTTGCATAAATGTGTGGTACTTTTTGGTTTAACAACTTGGGCCAGTCAGTTTTATAGCAAGTACCTATAACAAAAGAAATGTATTTCTGAGTATTGAAACACAGAAGATATTATTTGGCTGGCAACTCTGCAATAAGTTTTGATTTACGCCGTTGGTTCACCTTAGCTTGTAGTAAAGCATGACTTGGTTTTGACCTTTAAAGACAAGATTAATGAACACCTGGTTTGCATTTCTTTTATGAAACCCAAGACTGAACACACAAATTGTACTAAATCAGACAGCTTCTAACACTAAATTTCACTTGTTAGTTGCCTTTTTTTCTAAATGATTTGTTAGTCTCCAGGTAATGACTTTCAGGAGGAAAAAACCCAAATTAATATGCTAATACAGTAGCTCTGTAATTCAAATAATTCTTTTCACAGTGCTTCTACTTTTTGCTGCAAATAAAAACATGTTTCCACACAGAGTCTTATTGATATCATCATAGTAGTTCACATATTCATACAATTAAATTGCTTATCCAAATAGGACAAAAATGTAATATCTTAGTGCATACATATGTACATTGGCTGAATAAACTCAAAGTTGCTTGTAGATGTCTCAGTTAATGCGTAACACCAAAAGAAGCATTTTAAGAGCAAACTAATACATTATAGAATATCTTATTTGAAATTCGGTGTTATGATCTTTTTTGAGGATGAAAGAAATGAAAGAGAAAATGAACTTAAACAGACTTTTGTTATATGCTTACTCACTTTGCACTTGATTTTAGAATCCTGAAATTGTTTTTTTTTTATGGCTTGAGTTTTCCCAGACAGAACAGAGCAATAAGCTGGGGAACTTAAAGTACTATTCAAAAGCAGTGGTTCCTTTTTTGAAGTGTTGACAGTAATAAAATCTAACATAGCATTCATTACAAGCCAGGTGTACTTCCAACTAGCAATTCATTGAACTACTGGCTTTAGACACACTTCTGTTTGAATAAAGAGTAGTTAAAACTTCTCCAAAATTTTTTAAGGAACTTCTGTTTTCCTAAACATCAGTAGTGCTTACAACAATCGCGGAAGTCATTATGCATTTTTTGAAACAGAGGTTAACTATTCCATGAACACAGATTAAGTAGAAAATGTATTGAGAAGCTTTTATTTTTATTTCACTGTCAAAATATTTCCACTGTTAAATAAAAAAATAGGACCATTAATGCGAAAAACAGCTGTCTAGATCCAAAACTCATAGATCATCGTGGAAAGGTTGCCTTTACTTTTAGTGGCCTTGGGATCAATTCCCAAAAGTGTAAATACGCTAAGAGATTTTGGGTAGAACCTAGAGGAGTATAAGCCTGTACAGTTGGCACAAGTGCATAAATTGAGTATTGGTGTCCATCAAACTTCAAATATGTGTGATGAAGGGCATATAAATAAGCATAAGTACTTCTCTGCAGACGGACTGTGAATCTTGCTGATATGTTCTTGCTGTGAAGCACAGGATGGGAAACCTCTCTCTCTGAGCATATGAGCAACACTGGGTGTCTAGCTGGTTAATACAGCTGGGTTAAATGCCTGAATTTGCATGATGTGACACATCCGTAAGAGAAAACATGGTAAAAGTTAAGGTAACTTGACAAGATTTGACAAGTGGGAATATGTTGATTTATAGTCTTGACATTTGTAACATGTTTAACAGTCTTTTATAACAGATGCTGTTTCTACTCATATATATTACCTCAGTTTATGTGTAAGTTTAAAACTAATACAAAATTGAGAAAACTACTATATAATATTCAAGAAATTAAAATTGTATGTATCTATGGCCAATTAACAAAAGGTTAAAATAGCAATCCAAAACAACCTTGCATAACCCAAGCTCGGTGGCTCTTATGGAAGTCCATGTTTATTGTTTGTCCTTAATCTCAAGCAGCACAATATAAAACCCCTGTGCTATTAAAGACACCATTTTTAGATTGTCATTCCTACAGATGTTCTGCAGAGAACAATAAGAGCATTGACTTTAAGCCCTGTGTGATTTTTTTTGTCCAGTTCATGATTTTGCCCATTTATGATCAAGCCTGTTTTGATAGCTGCTGTTTTACAAAAGGAACACACCACAAATTGTTAAATTATTCCAATGTGTCACTGAACTGAATGAAAAATGTATCCCTACAACATAAAGCGCCAAGTTTCTAACACTTGCATAAATGTTGGTGAGGTGCTTTAGAGGCAAAGGAGTGCAATTCTGTGAGAAAGCATTCTGTGAATAGTCTTCATCTATGTCATGCATGTGAACATGGCAAAACACTGGAAGTACTGGGATCATCTGGAATAGAGATGGCTGAAATGTCATGATGTCTGGAATGCTACAGAAAAAAAGACTGAAATTAGCTGAATGATTAAAACAGATGTTTGAGGAACCTCTGGGTAAAATTAAGTTACAACGGAAGACTGCACAAAAACCAGCTGAGGATAGATGGCTGTTTAAAGTATGTCCCTATTTGATAAATTGAACTTTTTAAATTTCCTTCCTTTTAACAGTTTTGACAGGTGGATGAATCATGTTCATTCACAGATAATAAAGATATCATTTATTACATTAACCTGGAAATACTCTGTTTTGAATGAGAAGATGAATACTTGTTTCCCATGTGAGAGAAAAGAGATTGCACTTTCTGCTGAAGAAAAATGACCACGGAAAACACTGAATGATCTCTTTCTTCTCCTCCCACTGGAAGCAATTGAAAGGTGTAATCTAACAAGGCAGATAAATTTTAACATATTTCCAGTTATGCTGACGAGTTTTATTTCTCTTTTCACAACTGCCATAGAGGCAAAACAAGTTGTAATATATGGTAGAAATCTTCCCATAAATTATTATCCTTATGACCTTACTATTCCAGCTGTTTTCATCCTAGATTTACTGATCATGTGGATCTTATGCTTATACCCAGCTGTTAGTAACATTAAAAGAAGCTAGAAACAATTCTAAGATTATCCCAATATTAATGTGATGTAAACTACTGCTGTAGTTGTCAAGAGGAAGATATTCCGTTCTTAGTGGGAGAGGTAGTTCCATCAGTCTAGTCAGATATGTTCTTTAGCTTAAAAAAAAGAACTACTAATGACAATTCAGGTAAAGACCCTTTGCTTCCCTCATATTTCTAAAAAAATTATACAAATCGCCTTTCTGTGTGTGTGTTTGTGTTATGAATTCTTGGCTAAATATATTCTTGTGGCTGTAAGAAAACAAAGCATCTTAATGATGCCTCAAGCTGTGTTAATGAAGCAGACTGCACTGAGCCTTTTCTTCACCTCAAAGCATTGTCTTCTAATTCTGATGATATTCAGAGATCTAGCTCTGCAGGTAGTCCATGCAGTACACATCACAGGAAAAAGTCCAGAAAGACAATTTATTGTCTTAGTATTTCTTCCATTTTATGAATAATGTTTGGCTTGATTAAACTAGAATCTTTAGTGCCAACACTGTGCATAGCGTGTGGATTAATCTGAGGGATATTTGGAACAGTTTCTGATTTTCATTATTACGGGATGCAAAGTTAGGAGACTGCTGAAGAGATACTTCCCACATTCAGCAGTTTATCATTGTTCAAAACTCATTTTCTGTGCTATTTTTTCATAATCTTTAGAATATGGGAGAACCTGCAGGTTTGTATCAAAATTATCAGTACTTGAATTTTTGCATGTTTTAGAACTCAGAAATCACATAAAATTCACCAGATGATTGTCTGATAGAAATATCCCTCCCTCTCACTGGAAATTGTATGTTAAGAAAGGGGAAGCTTTTCATAATGTTTTCTCATTTCATGTTTTTCAAAACGTAAATATTTCATGAGATAATTTATTTCTAAATTTGATAATTTCCTAGGATTTGTGACCTAATGCTTAGCAGAAATTAGGACGCTGTTATTCTGCTGTAGAAGCAGAGTTGCAAAAAAGACGTGAACAAGAGTACAACTGAATTGCAATTTATTGCCCAATCTTCCTCTGCTCCCTTTCCCTCTGTAAGGGAAATTCCTCATTCCTTGCTTATCCCTGAGACAGCATGTTTCCCTCCAGCTGGTGAAGATATTCAGTGCAGCGCAGGTCACGGACATTGCTGGGTCCACCCACTGGATGAACAAATAATGGTTGCAGCAGCCCCACAAACCTGTTCTTCTCTCCCCAGCCTTCCATGAGCTGGTGCAAGAGGACAGAGCAGTGATCATACTTCTCCAGTGCGGCTGCGTAAACTGCAAAAGGTACCCCTAACGAGAAACCAGTTAAATATAGAGATCCTCTTTTCTTTCAAAAGTCACTTTGGGGGAACCCATTCCAAAAGCTGTTTCTTAGGAAAAGGTTCTCTGTTCCCACTAGAATCATGAGTGAAAATTATGAAAAAAAAGCTAATAAGGGAGCTTATTAGCTAATAAGGGAGACAAAAATGATAGCTTGGGTCATTTAAGATATTGTGGGCATTTAGAAAGCTTTTTTCCAGTTTGAACTTTTTCTATCTTTTTGAGTTTAAATTGAATTTTGGAAGCAGAGCAGTTTCGATATTGAAAGAGCATAATTTCATAACTTTTAAACTGTTCCCACTTTCTTAAACTGAAAAATGTCTGAACTGACTGGTAACTGTTAATGCCAGACTTGCATTTAAAGAAACATTTATTGAAACATTTCTGACCAGCTTTCAGGCCAAGTACTGACTTTGTTAGAAATGAAACTATAATATAGTGTATTTATCTAAACTGCATTAGATTAACTAAGAAATCAGAAGGGATTACTGTAGTCAACCAAGTCAGTCTTTTGCGCCAAAAGGTGTCTTGAGCTCTGTTCGCTTAGATGTTGTTCAGGCTCATTTTGATAATTTAAGATCGTAGTGTTCTTTGTGGAGTAGTCATCTACTCCCTTGTTTACTTGCTTTTCTCCAGTAGTGAATGACTAGAGGAAAAAGAGGTAAGGTTCCCAAGTTCTTTCAAGTTGTTTTGAGGTGAAATGCATCTGCAAAGCTTTGCTGAAACCCCCTTGGACTGAAGAGAAAAGGTCCCTCTGCTTCTGCCTGCTCATGACGTGTAGGTGTGACCTGCCTGGTAAAGTGCTTGGGAGCTAGGGGGAAGGTTTCTTTCAGACTGCTACCCACTCAGTGAAACCTTATGGAGGGCTGAATGCAGCTACTTTTTAAAATTCTAGCCCCGTTTAGATTTTTTGTTATTCAGCATAGTGTGTACCCAAATTTCAGCAAGTGTTCTTCTTGCTGAATGAAAGACTTTGTGCAAAGCTAATGCATACTTAATCTTAAAGACTCAACTTTATCGTTTTAAGATATGCCTACAGTCTTTAGGTTGCAGTTTCATTTCTCTGTTTACTTTTGCATTAATTAAGCCACTAGCATTTTAAGTATGTCCACTGAGCACTGATTTTCATTGTAAGTTTATTAGGAGATACCAGGAAGAGAGAAAATGCCAACTTATCTAAGAAGTGGATTATTTAATGAGATATAAAGCCATTTTTTTTCAGTTCAGTGAGATGCTTGTGTGTGCACCTGAAGGTTGTATACCCTGTTCTTTTCTGCATGGTTGCATGTCTGTTCAAGTATGAGCATGGAGCTGGCGTACCTAGTTGTGTACATTGAAGAGATGTGCACCTGTCACATAATGGAAAACACCAGCGTTTTGCTTGTCTGACATGTTTGCTTCTGGCCCAGTGATGAGTGATAGCTTCTTTCCCAAAGACAGGAAAGAGCTGCCAGAAAAATTAAATTTGCCTGTGATCTGCTTCCTATTCCATCCTGAGGAATGTCAGAGAGTTGGTAATAGGTATACGAAGAAGGAATGCATGCTAGAGAACTTTAAATAGACCTTTTTGACTGCTTGCTGGTTTCTGTGATAAGTAACTAATTCTAACTGAGAAGCAGAAACTATTCTGTGAAGCACAGACAGTTAAATAACTCTGCCATCTCCATCTACTTTAGAAAAGAATAATCAGTAATCACACATGGCAGTTTGTGAAAGACCAGAAATGTTTCATAGAGATAATCTGGAAAAAAAAATTATGCCTTATCTACTGTATTTCTAGAAATCAGCTTCACCTCACAAAAATGTTGATCTTTTGGCTCTGATTTGTTCAATGCCAAAAATATGGTTGTCTTCAACAAGTGCAGTTAAACAGAAAGCCTTCCAGCTGTATTAGATGATATTTGCACAGTAAGAAGAGATTACTCTTTGGTATTAAGATGCTATAAACTTTCAAGATTGTGTTTCATCAACAAGTGTAACTCTGAGATGGGGTCCTCTATGTCATTATTATGCACAGGAGAGCATCCAAGTCACTGATGGTTTTGCATAAAAAGAAAAAGTAGGTAATACCTCTTACAGTTTAATCGTGCTCTCAACTGCTTCATGCCCTCATGGTCAAGCACTGACAACTGGTGCCCAGCCACACTGCATCTGAAGAGGACCACAGGCAGTTTAACAGTTCATTAAAAGCAAGCATACTTCTTTTGACCAATTGCAAGCTTCTTTGTATGCAACAAGATTGGATTTGGGTATTCAAGGGATGCACATAAAATGTCGCATCATGGGACCTTATTAAAAAAGTGGATTGAGACAAATGCAGCTCCTGCATCTTGTTTTGGATTCAATACCATCCATTATTCTGCATTCAAAATGAAGGGATACATAGCAATTTTTGGACTCAGATGCCTTTTAAAAAGTTCATCCTCACAGAAGTTCATGAGCCTACAAACTCATTCAGGTTTCCATTTCAGACTGAAATCTGGTCTCAGATTGAGACCAGAGCAGGCTGATGTGTTACTGGTGAATGAATCTTTCAGTGACCAGCTCCAGTGCTGCCCTGTGGCCTGACAGGACCCTGTTCCTTTCAGCCATCGCTTCAGAACAATGAAGTGACTTGCATTTTATAAAATCTTAGGTTCCTGAGGCATTAGAAAGGCTGATTTAATCTGGATAAAACAAAACTAGTGGTGTCGTGGTTTAACCCCAGCCAGCAACTAAGCAGCACGCAGCCGCTCACTCAGGTTGTTCCCCCCGCAGTGTGATGGGGGAGAGAATCAGAAGGAAAAAGGTAAAACTCGTGGGTTGAGGTAAGAACAGTTTAATAGAACAGAAAGGAAGAAACTAATTATGATAATAATAGAAAAACAATAATAATAAAAGGATTGGAATATACAAAACAAGTGATGCACAATGAAATTGCTCACCACTTGCCAACCGATGCCCAGTTAGTTCCCGAGCAGCAATCCCTCCCCAAGGCCAACTCCTCCCAGTTTATATACTGGACATGACATCACATGGTATGGAATACCCCTTTGGCCAGTTGGGGTCAGCTGCCCTGGCTGTG
>JAVJGG010000005.1:22919796-22953843 GCA_035590195.1 Aviceda cuculoides
TCCTTCGTCCCCCAGCTTTATATGCTGAGCATGACGTCCTAGGGATATCCCTGGGGTCAGTCAGGGTCAGCTGTCCTGGCTGTGTCCTCCCCCAACTCCTTGTGCCCCCCCAGCCTCCTCACTGGTGGGGTGGGGGGAGGAGCAGAAAAGCCCTTGGCTCTGGGTAAGCCCTGCTCAGCAGTAACTGAAACATCCCTGGGTTATCAACACTGTTTTCAGCACAAATCCAAACCATAGCCTCATACTAGCTACTGTGAAGAAAATTAACTCCATCCCAGCCAAAATGAGCACAATGTGATTGGTGAGTCACCAGCATTTCAGCAGTAGTGTGGGTTATACTTACGTATGAAAAATAAAAGGGAAAATGTATGTTAGAGACTCCTCTCTGTATTCCTACTGCCTCCAGCAGTTTATAAGCTAACTGCTCTTGAGGTGTTTCTTCTCCCTAGTTTCTGCTCTGTCCTTAAACTTTTCCAGGTTGTTGTCTCCAACCCTGGAAATCCCTGCCCTCTGCTTCTGTTTTGGGTAAGCTATGATTTTTGGCCTAGATTATGAAGCAGTATAGGCTTTTTCAAAAGTCTTATTTTTGAAAAGTCCTATTTTGAAAGTCCTTTTGGAGTGGACTTTGAAAGGGCTGGGGGTTAGATGCAGCACAGAACGCATTATGTATAGGATACAACATACCCTCTGCACTGCAGCTAGGAACCTGGCGCCTGGTTCTACTCTCCAGTTCGGGTTAGTGGGGGTTTCGTCCTGCTCCAGAGCTGGGTAAGGAATTCACAGTGGCCTCTCTGCAATGAATGAAATCTGACAGAAAAACTCTACTGGAGCAGTGTCCTAATGAATTATAGGACAAAAAGAATCAGAGTGACACCAAGGCAAGTAAACAGTCAAGTGAAACCTTTAGAGATTAGTAGTGACAGGGGAAATACTTTTATAATGTACATATTTTTAAGTCTAATTTTGGCCACTTATACTGCAGTTTAGTTAATTTCTTTTTCTGAAAGATCAGAGAGAAAATTAATGAAAAAATATGTTTATTATTTTATATGTTTTTGTCATTTCACCACTCGGAGCAATTCAGTGTAAATTCATTGAAGTCAATAGAGCAACCATCAGTGGGTTTATCCTGCTGTCGTTAAACTTATTCTGACATAAGGAATGGACTCAGTAAACATTTCCAGATAAGGCTAGTTCCCGAGTACAGCCATTGTAAGATTTCTGTTCACAAATTGCAATTGAAATGCATGCTAAGGGCTGAAGGGACTTGTTTGATTGTTTGTTTTTCTTTTTGTCATTCCATTTTAGCTGCTTCCTTGCTCATTACATTGTTCCCATTAGCATAATGTATTGGTTGTATTTGCACAGCTTTTCCTGCCAAAGGCTGCCCTGCAGTTGTACAGCCGTTGGGGTAACCAGCTGTTACTTACTTAAGCCTCCATCATTTTGTATGACAGAGTAACTTAATTATGCCCTGCTTGAAGATGCTAAACAAAATTATCTTCTGAACAAGTGTACTTCACTTAATATTTGTCTCTATCAGGTGCTCGAACTCTGACACTCAAGCCATGTGCACTAAATAAACAAACAAATTTTAAAATTAAACCTAGTAGCACATTAATTGTTACAGAGTTAGAGGTTGGTTTACAGTATTTCTAGAGCACAGTTTTCTGTTTAGCTCAGGCATAATGCATATTTAAAAGACTTCAGAAAACAAAAGCTAAAATGCAGATAATAGCATAATAAACCAGCAATTAAGGTTTAACTTTTTCTGTGTTTTGTGAATATAAGAAATAGATCTTCTGTCAGTTTTGGTCATTTTAAAAAGTCAGGATTGTAATACTCTATAAATTTCAAATCTGGACAAGAAAAATACTGCTTTCTACTCAGCAATATATTCTAGTTATAAGAAGGTGTCAGTCAACAACAATGGTCTTTCTGTATTATAGAAAACCATTTAAGGTTTTTTTTTTTTTAAACCTGGAGTATGAATTAAATCCAAACCATACTTTTTTGTTTTCCTGGTAACATCTTTCCTTAGTTCTTTGTAAGGTAGCTTGCTTTCTTTCCCTTTTTCATCACTAGACAATTATGAATATGAAAGTGACAAATTTGGGGTTGCCAAGTGGCTTCTTGAGTTTTAAGTGTTCCAGAATCTTAGCTCCCATATTTTCAAATGGATTATAATTGAAGATGTGCCAATCTACATGAATTTATTTTGAATAGTTGTCCACCTGTCACATTTGCTAGTTGATATAGCCTTAGGGTAAATACAATCTGCATTCAAAGTAGATACCTGAAGACTGAATTAATAGTAAACAATTTTTATAAAATAAATTTTGCTAAAAATTATATAAGTGCAAAAATAAAATTATTCTTAAAATGTGCTGCATCTTATCTAGATGATTTGGTCTAAGTTGTGCAAATCAGAATGCATTTGACCAAAAATAGTTTTAATTTTCTAAGTATTTGAAAGGAGTATGAAGGTGTTTTTAAGGCTGGACTACAGCTCTGGTAGAAAATCTTTGGAAATCTTATAATAAAGGAATATTTTTTATTAAATAAAATCACAAATAATGTTGAAATTCACTGTTGTACAGAGTATCCAGCTGTAGCACAATAAATATGATTTTTTTGTTACTAGAAAAAGGCTACAGGCTTTGTATCGACCTGTCAGTGTGGGCTTTCAGGATATATTTTGGCTTGTATCCTGGGCTCGTGTTAGTTGTGATAACAATTGTCCAGCAGTCGGGAGACTACTGCCTAACTTGTTTCAGCTTAGCTCTCTGAATACTGGATATGGTAAAGATCTAGCAAACCTGTGAATCCACGCAGTAACAAAGTAACTGGGACTTAATTTCAATTAATAAGCAGTTCATGGGTGGAGATAGACTGATTGTAGATGGGAACTCATTTTTAAAAAGAGCAAATAAGCACACAGTGTTAGAAAATGTGTAAAAGTAACCTCAGCTGGACCCAAGACTAAGGGGAGGGAACACCGGCCATCAGCATCATGCACCTTCTGCTGGTGAAGGAACTGGCATGCTGACAACTCAACAGAACCTCCCCTTCCCTCTGTTCTTCTTGCGGAGGGCTGAATCTGTTGTCCTTAGGAACCAGAGGAGCTTGGACAGGGTGTGTATCACTGGAGAAAAGGGATTAATACTCTAAAGTTCATGTATAACAAATTAGCTACGTTATTAATGAGATTTTCCTGTAATAATTAAGTAATTTGAACAGTAAAAGCTAGTATCATTGTAAATGTATTAATAATAATATTTGCCATAGTTTTGATTAGGCTGTTCAGATTTTAATTAGACTAACAATAAATTCTTTGCTTGGCATTTTGCCCATAAGAAGATCTTCAGTGTAACACAATATACCATAAAAATCCTATTTCTACGTTATGTTGAAGATTCAATTAATGTATAACATAATAACCACTTTTAAATAATCTTCTTCCTCATTTTTTCCATGCAGCAAAAACTTTTTCCAATATGGTTATTTAATATTTTTTTTACTGGTATTTGGAGATTTCTTAGCTTAGTGTTAAAAATTGTGAGTATCTACTTTCTACCTGAGCTTTTGGAGTTCAGTACTCCTGAATATCAGGACTGACATACACATTACAACACAGTAGAGATTAGTCTTTGGCCAGTGACTGACTACTGTGGCTCTATTTATAGTAAGGTTGATAAGATGAATGGATCACATGGCCCTTTAAAAACCATAATATTGCAATAAATTGTGTGCTGCGTTAAATGTAAGCTGTACGATAGTGTGATATCTAACCTAACATGAGAAGAAAAAAGAATCAAATTACCTACTGATATTTTAAATTATTTTGAAGATCTGCAAGGCAGTGCTAACATTTTCTATGAGATTTATGTCCTGAGAATGGACCACAGTAAAGAAGCAGAATTCAGTTTATTACTGTTCTTAATAAAACATTGTAATAACTGTTGCAGATGAAGTAAAGCTGAACATTTTTTCCCTTAAAAAATGTTGCTCATTTTCAATGAGTGGTGTATTTGATGATGCAAGACTTGTTTCAGTCTAATCTTCTCCATCTTTTGCCACAAAACAGCATAATTTCTGATGTCAGTGTTCTATGGTGTTACCTCTAAAACCACAGATTAGGTCTGCAGGGGTTACACATCAACAGAAAGCTTTTTCAAATGTAGCAATTACAGAAAACCTAGGGCATCTGAAACTTGTAAATAAACAAATGGAAGAGGAAGGAAGAAACCCAAGGAATTAAAACAGCCAAACAAAGCCAATTTTCTAGAATTTTATGGTTAGAGGTGATATTTGCCAATAGAAATGGCAATTGCCATTAATGTCTACCATGTTGACAATGTACCATGTTGCTATGAATCATAGAAACACAGAATGGTTTGAGTTGAAAAGGACCTTTAAAGATCATCTAGTTCCAACCCCCCTGCCATGGGCAGGGACACCTTCCACTGGACCAGGTTGCTCAAAGCCCCATCCAACCTGGCCTGGACACTTCCAGGGATGGGGCATCCAGAGCCCGTCCGGGCAACCTGTTCCAGTGCCTCAACACCCTCATTGTAAAAAATTTCTTCCTTATATCCAATCTAAATCTACCACTTTCAATTTAAAACTGTTGCCCCTTGTCCTGTCACTATGGGCCTTGGTTAAAAGTCTCTTGTCTCTCTTATAAGCCCCCTTTATATATTGAAAGGTCTCAACAGGGTCTCCCTGGAGCCTTTTCTTCTCCAGGTTGAACAATCCCAACTCTCTCAGCCTGTCTCCATAGGGGAGGTGTTGCAGCCCTCTGATCATCTTCGTGTCCCTGCTCTGGACTCCCTCCAACAGGTCCATGTCTTTCTTGTACTGGGGACCCCAGAGCTGAACTCAGTACTGCAGGTGGGGTCTCACCAGAGCGGAATAGAGGGGGAGAATCACCTCCCTCGACCTGCTTGTCACACTTGTTTTGATCCAGACCAGGATATGATTGGCTTTCTGGACCGCAAGCACACATTGCTGGCTCATATCCAATTTTTCATCCACTGATATCCCCAAGTCCTTCTCTGCAGGTCTGCTCTCAATCAGTTCATCCCCTGGTCTGCATGGATGTCTCCTGCGCTGTCCTCTTAGACTCTATCTAAAATAGTAACTGTGCATTGTCAAGAATATTCACAGACTGTGAAGCCAGTTCTCATAGACTCGTTAGGTTTGTAATATTAATATCTCTTAATCTCTCAGCAAGAACAGTGTGGATATATCTACATTACATAGTGGGAGTCATCCCAAACTGTGGACAAACTCCTGGGAACAGTTTGGGACAGTGCGAGTTGGTCCAGGCCCAGGCCCACGCGTGCCAGGAATGCTCTTACAGTTTAACAATGCAGGCAGTAAAGTCCTGGTGCCCAGGCCTATACCATAGTATTGTTTCATTGTCTGCTATATAGACACAGTGGTAGATTATTATATTTATATTAGTTGTTCCCCAGCCCTAGAGATCAACTATTCCTCTTTTTATTTGATACTTTACAATGGTATCCTGATACCCTCTGTGTGACAAAGGAATCATGTCTTCTTAGGAAAGAGATGTGCTAGAGATGAAGAAATACACAGAGTTGGACAGCCATTACTGGTCCAAGGAGAAGTTGCTCCCAAATGAGAGGACAGATTAGCAAAGCTTGGTGAAGTGAATGTCTTAAAATTTCCATTACCAGGGAGTTTCAGGAGTTGTGTTTGTTTGGGATACAGCTGTCCTACTCTACCTCTGTGGTAAAATCAGGTATGAAATGAGAAGTCACTGGAAAATGTTTGGATGAACTAAGGTTAGTTTTAGGCATGTGGTGAAATAACACTTCGGAGGGAGAACTATGCAATGCAAACTTTGCAATGTGCAGTTGTGGAACATACCATTTCCAATGAGCAGTTGACAACTCTAAGTTCTCTGTGTCTACTTACCTTAAAATGATAAATACAATGCTAAAAAAAGACCTAGTAAAGGCATTCCTTTCTCTGCATAAAATAATTTATGGATAGAAAGGGAATACTTATAATATTGCAGGAAAGGTCAAAATTAGACTTAAGTGGAAAATCTGAACAGTGAAATCATTACCATAATTCTGTTTCTGAAATGCAGGTATATACATGTTCCACTGAGGCTACAACCTTTATAGCTCCTCTCGCATCCAAGCTTTAATGAAAGTTCATACTTTTTAAAACTGGCACACATTTAATTTGAAATCAGTTATTAGATCTTTCCTTTCTCTTAAAGTTTCTGAAAGCAACTGAAATGTACAGATAAAAATAGAGGATTTGTTTTCTCAGTTTTCTCTGCAATGTACAGAATTACAGCCTACGTTTACTGCTTGAGATAACCGAATGAATGTTGTACTTTCATGCTTGTGAAGAGGCTTTAACTTCCTCTCTCAAAGCCTCATTTTAATCGGTAGTTTGATAAGGAATGTTTTTAAAAGGTTAAAAAATATATGTGTTAAGTAGTTTCCCATGTTTTCTAACTGAACAAATGTTTGAAGATGACTCATTCTATGAAGTTTAATAATCTTGTTATATGAGCAAAATAATGACTGACTTGCACCTGTAATGTTTTCCTTCAAGAAAAGATGAATTTTCTTCCCACAGGTCCAGACAGAAAAGTATGTTGTGCACTGAAGGCAATAAAAATCTGTAGGTGTAAGTTGATGAGGACGGAGGTTCTGCAGAGAAGCATGAATCCTTTTGTTAGTTGTTGGCACCTTATGCGTGACTTTAAAAGAAGAAAGGGACTGTCTTTTTCTAAGCCCTCTAGATTCTGCAGCAGAGTGAGGATGGCTAGGAATGTTTTCACTGTTTTCCTGAAACTAAAAAGACTTGTGCTCTCTCCACCACAGAGAGGGACCATTTTGCTGTCTTTCCCAATCTGTGGGATGCCTTGGATAGATGGCATGTATCTTTATTTATGACATTATCATTTATCTTCTGCTTATGAATGATCTGGTAAAGGCTTCCAACAGCTGGGAGTGAAGGCAAGAGAGGGGGAAGGGAATGAGAGCAAAAAACTCCCGTGGGAAATGAAGCTTGCTGCAGTTCTGGCCTTAAAAAATGAAACTGGCTGAAGGAGCTGAGAAGATTCACGTCAGAGACATAAAGTATTTGGTAACAAGGATAAGGGAAAAATTAAATCATAATTCAATCTTCTGCTCTGTTACTGGCATTAAGGGACACGTTCAAGAGTGCCTATCTGGGTATATCTGTCTCAGCGGGATGGTTTAGACTCCAGTGTTTGATGCTGAGGCTGTTTCTTTAGCCTGTGGAGAAAGGCACTTCTAAAAGGCAAATTGTATAGAATTAGCCATTAAAAGACATTAGACCAGCTGCATCTTTTTAAACATCCACTTCTCTTTGGAGTGCAAGTAGTGGAGATGGATCTACACTAGGTGCCCTGACAGCTTGAGGTGTACCAAGAATTCCCTGTGTGTTTTAGCACTTTGCTGACTGCTGGTCTTGTTCATCTTCTGTGTTACAACTGCTAGCAGTTAGACAACTTGTACCAAAGTGGAAAACTTAGATCCAATTCACTCAAGAAATTACAATAGCCATATCTCCCACCTATGCAGGATATACTATTAAAACCAGATTAGGGAACAGGCTGGATGGGAGGTACCTTCTATTTGACCTATTAAAACTAGCAGAAAAAAAAAAAAAACAAATAGCCTGAGAAAACTAGCAGTTCTGGAGAGAGCCTGAATATAATCTTATGTGCGAAAGTAGGGGAGGACTCAAACCAAGGAAGCAATCTGGACAAAAGTTGTGACATTACCACTAGGTTTTTTTTCTCTAATGGAAGTGGTTGCTTTGTGTTGAACTGCAAGGCATGCTGTGTGCAACACATGGCCTCTGCAAGCACCAAACTGATGGGGGACTAATGGAGACTTGGAGTATATTTCAATTCTAAGCAGTGAAGCCTAGCTGGTAGTCATTCAGCTACCTGCACTGGGACAATTTGGTGCACACACCTGCTTTGATGCATAGAAATTTTTCAGGTTACCAAGGAGGCAATTAATTTTCAAGTACTTCCAAATTGAAGAAACCATCAGAGTATCTGTGTTTTTCTAAAATAGCCTTTTTTGGTACTCACGTATTTCCTACGTCACATTTTAAGTTTCAAAGTAGAAAGGAGATATGTAGTCCTAGAATCAATGGTAAAAGATAGAAAATCCCTAAATATCCACACAGCCATTATCTACTCAGCTGCTGAGGCAGTCAATGGCTATATTACTGAGCTTGTAGGATCCTTCTGATGAGGAAAGGGTCGAGGTCATTTATGAGATAGACAGATCATGTGTCTGAGTGGGGATCTAGATCATTTACATGAAACACAGTCTGTTGTGAGGGATTCTTTGTCAATTGTGGAAGTGGAAAACAGTATGTAAGAAGTCCTGTATCAGTTCTGGTGTGGGGTTGGGGTGGGGGATGCAGACAGGAAGGTATTTAGGTCTCAAGTTTTTCCCATAGTATAAAGATTTTTTTTTTTCATGTGCTACCATGATTTTACTTTTCTGTCTTATATCTTCTGACTATCAAGAACAAGGAGAATAGATATAGCAGTCTTTGTTACATCTGTGAAAGGCATTATTGGACAAAAAGTTTGTAGTTCAGAAGGGACTTTAGTGTGAGGACTGCTGAAATTCATTTCTGTGTAACTATGAATCATTGTGAGAAAGGGACCTTTATTCTCCTGTAACTTAGAGCAAGCTACCACTGTGAGACACATGAAAAATTATTCAGACCTCATATCTTATTAAACTGAACTACTTTTGTTGCTCCTTGATTTTTAGAGCAGCTAATTCTGTAAAAGTTACAGGTAGATATGTTCCCAGAATAATAAAAGTACCCAGAATGCACAGCCATAAAACCTCATTGTCCTCTTGTCAGGGATAAAACAAGATAAGAATCAGACAAAAGTCAAACCAAGTGTGTGGCATCCTGTTTGCTAGACTTGTGCTTCATCAGGCTGCAAGAAGGGGGATTCCAAAGATGGGAAGGATTAGATGCAGGGGATGTTCCTGTCCTATAAACAGACTCTCAGCCTGCAAATGACCATTTAAAAAGAAGTAGGGCCTGTTGCGATAGAGCAATGGGTAATGTAAAAAAGGGTAGATTCAGACTAGATATATGGAAGAAATTTTTTATGAGGGTGGTGAAACACAGGCACAGGTTGCCCAGAGGAGTTGTGGTAGATGCCCCATCCCTAGAAACGTTCAAGGCCAGGTTGGATGGGGCTCTGAGCAACTTGATCTAGTTGAAGATGTCCCTGCTCATTGCAGGGGACTTGGACTAGATGACCTTTAAATGTCCCTTCCAACCAAAACTATTCTATGATTCTATGATTCTGATAGGAAAAGGAATCAGACCCATACTGTCATTGACAACTAGTCTCCAGCTGAGTATGCAATTGCATTAGCAAATGGAGTCAGACTGATGTACACACCACACACAATGTGTACATGTAAGTATATGTTCAAAGCCTTCCTCTCAATGTCTAGCAAGTTTCTTGAAGCCCTTCTTTCTCATTAGCTTCATTAAAGAGAAAGGAGTAAAGGGTGATCCGTGCAAAACAGGATCCCTGAGGCCAAAGCTCTCTAAAGATTATACTCACTATTTGAAAACTGTTCCATCAGAAAATTCCCAACTCTGGTTTTAATGTTTCAGTAATTATAGTAGCTGGTTCAAAACCACAGCAATCATTGGAAATAAATCCTACTGCATATGAACTGTAATCTGCAATGTGAAACTATCTGTGATTTGGACTTTAAATAGGCTGTTGTGCTGGTTATTTCAATTAAATCCACAGAAAATGCATTAGATCTGATGATATAGCTCATGCAAAATACTTGCACTAAGTGCATTGAAATCCATGGGTTCTTATTATTTCAGTGAATGCATGATCAGATTTAGACTTGATTCACTTATGGAGCTGACCTGAATGTAAACCTTCAGGCAGACACTATTTCTCTTTAGTATTCATAAGAGCTTGGCACTGTGGGACTTCTTATCACAAAAAAGTCATTGAGATCTACCATAATGCATGTATTTGTTGCTAATATGAGTAGTACTATTACATGAATTTATGTATTTTACCCTGTAACATCCAGAGGTTCTTTATCCTTTTTTATCACCTAATTCTTGTACTGAACCATGAGAGAAAGATGAGTCTTACAGCTTGGGTACATGATAAGGACTTAAAAAATGCATATTTAAATACCAGGCATTGTTACAGGTTACGTGGGTGACGCTCAGCTAGCCACTTAACTGCCATACGTTGGATTTTTAAAAATGGTAAGGCTTCAAAAAAAGGATTTTTTATGTTAAATGGAATTTTTGTATGCAATACAATTTGTTAAAGGTATTACTTGCATTAATTTCAGTTTTGAAAATCCCATTAGGAAATATATGCCTTCTTAGGAACCAAAATACTTTTGCTTTTGGACACCACTTAATGCAATGCTTAACGATAAAAGCCACTGCTGTACCAGTTTAATTGCACATCAGCCAATTTGGTTCAGAGTGAAATGGACATATCATTGGTGCTGTTTGCATGTGAATGTGTATCTGCACAGAGGTCCTTCCACAGAAGTCTGAAAAAAACCTGCTTATTAATGTAACCATCTGAGGTTTTCATTAGAAGTGTTCATGCACAATGTATGTCAAGCTCTGCTTTCAGGCACACCACTGTCGTTTTGGAGATTGAAAGGAATGGAATTGTTTCATTGGTGTGAGAAAAGACTGTATTGTATATATTTCCTGATGTATTGTCTTGATGTGTTACCGAAATGAAGGAAGGTGTTGCTCCCATAAATTTCCTCAGCACAATAGGAAGACAAGCCTGATGGTCTTTTCAGCCTAGTGCTGTCCCTGAAAGGAAGTTCAGCTTCTTACAAATTTTGAAGCATTTTCAGTCTTTTCTTAAAGAGTAAATTGGGGTATCCCTCATTCTATGGTAATATTTGGCAGTTTTCTGTACAATTATACAGGTACTTTGCCAGGTGGTTCGGAGCAAGAGTCCACCCTTCCAAAATACATTTGTCACATTTCTCACCTAACATTGCTTTAAATGAGAGCACAGTTTATTTGTGATCTCGAAGGAGGAAGTATCTAATGGAAAAACTTTGTAAGCTGAAAAACATTAAAAAATGTTCAACTATAATAGTGACTGCACACCAGCTTATTGTATCTCTACTTTTCTGCCAAAGGCCAAGTTACCCAAGGGCACTTAATAAAAACAGATGATCTGAAGCTGACATTGCAGACAGACTTACTACCTTATCTCCAGGTTAATGCGATAGTATTGGCCAGTGCTGAAAATCATGCCTGACAACATTGTCAGGGAATCCTCTGCCAAGGCAGTAAGCAGGTTTTAGTGCAGTATCTTTTCCAGTATTACAACATGATTACTGAGAGATTTCCTACTTAGTTTAGGAAACCACACAGAACTGTAAAGTAAAATTGTTGTCTAATAACTATAGTTACTATTTCTAATATGCTATCTGAATACTTCTCAAAATAGAAACTTCGCTCTGCTGTCCTTATGGAGTTATCATTGTAATTTTCTTTTACGGGACTATGGAAGACCATGGTTGCTTTCTTTTTGTAGGTGATAACAATAGATAGACTCACTCAGAAATGTCAGATTTTTCCTTTGTATCTATAGGGAACTAAGTCCTTTGTGATCTGATTTCATGGTTTCCCGATTTTCTGATTTCTTAGTTAGGACTGTGACATATTAATATGTTTATAGTGTGCCAAGAGAGCATTGGGACTAGAATTCAACAGTAAGGTGGAAATGTTAAAAACAAAAAAAATCCAAACCCAACAAACTCGAGAATATTCATGCTTCGCTACAGAGAAACTTTTTTTTTTCCTAAACTTGAAACTCAAAATGTACATCAAAATTTTCATTAGATTCTGCATTATGCCTGCTGCCAGTTGAGCCATGCTGCACACACTACTGAATCACCACGTGGCATATTGTTGTAGAGGCTTCTCTGTATTAAAGGCTAACCCTGTTGTCACTCCTCTTTTCCTGTACAGACATATTTGTTTCTTTTCTGGAAATGTGGTTGCTACAGCATCTTGATTACTTCTGTGAGAATGAAGTTTAATAAATATTATGTTGTTTCTACCACCTACTCTTAATGTTAAAAAACCAACATGAAATAGCCATACTTGACTATAATTAAAGGCAACCAAAGTCAAGGGTCCTTCTGATGTATGTACAGAAAAGGAAGAGTGTTATTGGTTCCCTTTCCACCTAGTATTGTTAAGTTAAATACTTTCTTTTCCTTCTTATATTAAATCAATATAACAATGATTTTTATGTTGTTTCTTTCCTTCCCCAGATGTACATCCAGACAACAACACTTACTGTCTCCATGAGTTTAAGTGCTTCTGTGTCTCTGGGCATGCTCTACATGCCCAAGGTTTATATTATCATTTTTCATCCAGAGCAGAATGTCCAAAAACGGAAGCGGAGCTTCAAGGCTGTAGTGACAGCTGCCACAATGCAAAGCAAACTGACCCAAAAAGGAAATGACAGACCAAATGGCGAGGTCAAAACTGAACTGTGTGAAAGTCTTGAAACCAACAGTAAGTCATCTGTAGACTTTCCCATGGTCAAGAGTGGCAGCACTTCCTAATAGATGTACGTTCACAAGAATGCACTTTTTTTTAATAATAAACTTTATGCTTTTTCTTACTTGTTTTGCATGAATCCAGAGATGTGTCAGAATTCATGTACTGCTGAATGCAGGAATGCCTACAGTTGTTTCAAACAAATTGTTTTTCACAGGAAGCTAGTTAAAAAAAAGAAATAAATGCACAAGCAGATTTTGGAAAGCCACATCTTTTTAAAATGATCTGGTTTAGCTAGTGCTAATTTGATGTGTTGTGAATTGCTGTGCCAGTCGTGGTATGTCCTGACAGTTCATGAGGTGTATTTATGGTCATCGTTGTATATTCAAAACCCAAAGGCTGTTGAAAAAAATATAATGAAAACAGTTAACTTTGGTTTTATTTTGCAGTTAGATACAGAAGTGAAAATAATGCTTTTTACCTTTCCACCTTAACTTAATATTTGTTGTCTTGTTCATTTATCACAACTCATGAGTACTAACGCTTCCCAGAATAACACTTCCCATCCAGGTTTTTGTTGTGGACTTACTCATCTTGGTACAAAATCATGATAATTCGTATACAGATTAATCATTACATATTCTCATACATCATGGGTTAGCAATGGAAAAAAGTTCTTTCCCATGTGAGAAAAGTTCCTGAACTTTGCCACATCTCTAAATTGCTCTGGTATAGAAGAAAACAGAGGTTATAGTTTCCATTCCACCACATGACATACAGTCTTATAAACTGGACTTCACAATAGTGATAATCAAATATGAGTAGAGCCAGTAACTTTACCCCCAGAGCTTAGTAGTCATGGAGAATTGGTTTCTATGGAGGAGTTAGAGGTCACATGGGATGGACAGCAGCTGTTGTAGTTAAAGACAATTTTTTCAGTCATTTTACTGCAAACGAGAGGGTTTTTTTAAAATTTTTATTACTTTTTAATGATGTTGACAAGAGATTCAATAGTACTATTTTGCTTGAGCACATTCAGACAGCCAGTACCAAATTTGCAGAAAAATATTGTACTTATTTCAGAAAAATGCAACCCCCCACTGAATTCAATCAGAGTTTGCCAAATTGAAGACTATATTAAAATAGTCCGTAAGTTTACCATAATATAGTTGCTGATGCATGGAAGATACCGAGTACAAACCAATTCACTTGAGAAACTCATGGCCCTTCAAAATGTATAAATGTGCTAGACTGAGCTATGGGTTTATACAGCTTCAGATTATGACATGTAACAAAGGACAAAAGGAGAAAGGCAATGACATTCCTTGTGGATCAAATAATAGCATGGGAATATGAAGAACTCAGTATTTTCTCAAATCTTCAGAAGTCACAAAAAGAAAATTCGGAAGGGAAAGAGAGGTGGATTTTGCTGAGTTTGCAAAATTATAAACTTCTGAGGAAAGGTCAAAGGAGGGATTCCACAGTAGGATGAGAAAGACTGTTAATAATAAAGTCTTGGGTATCTGATGTTTATCTATTGCACCTAATTAAGAATTGCTGTATCTGATATTCCTTAAACTATGATTATGCATAATTCATGGAAACAGCTACTGTTGGAAGCAAGTCTGCTTCTCCAGTAGTGTGATGTATGCAGGGTAATGCTTATTTACTGTATTCTAAACATAATTTTAAGAGTAGCCCATGTATATAATTCCAAGCTCACTAGGAGTATATCCTGGCTAATGCTTTAGTGCAGGCATCATAATGCTTCATAGGCAAAAATTCAGTCAAGTCACCTGCACTCCAGAGAGCTGTCCCTATATAATTGAGCTCTTGACCTCAAGATGGGTTTCTCTCTTGCCCAGAATTGTTCTGTACCATTTGGATTTGATCAGCTTCCCTCTTTTCTGCCAAAATAGTTGTTGTCAAAACTTTTGGAGGTTCCAGTGAATTATCAGTGCACAATGCCACGTAAGTCCTTTTCATTAGGTAAATAGTAATGGCCTCTCAACATTGCAAAATTTCTTCTTGCATTAACTCAATGTGAAGTACATCTTTTCTCTCATTCTTTCAGTATGTGAAGCTGATCACAAAAAATCAGGCTATTCCAACTATACCTGAAGTGGTTAGTAAGTGTTTCCCACCATTTTGCAAACACAAATACGGGTAGTGATAGCAGTGCTCATAACTAGGTAAGAAGTAAGATAAGACAGTCAGGTAATTTCTTTTGCTTCCCATCCAGAGACAGCTCTGCTCTCTTTGGTTTGCCCTGTTCCATGTAACAGACTTTATTCCATGTTGTCTCCCATATGAGCACAGTCATGGTTTTTTGTGGAAATACATTCATATTCAGTGGAAAACAAATTGTATCTGGGAAACAGGATGGAGAAAAAAAAATCCAGATGCAATTACAGGAGGCATAACAATGACAAGTACTTTAAATGCATATAGGTCAGATCACAACAACCATTCTAAATTGCTTTAGGTCCTCTTTTATTTTATTCTTTTTCTTTTTGTCTCATTCCAACAGCAATGTAGTAACTGGAGCTAGAAAAGAGTGTTCATTCCCAGTAATATTTTGAGCCAAGTCTGCTACTTTTTCTGGCCGTCTATGCTTGCCAAATGTGGTTCATGTTATTACTATGAAATGCTAACAGTCTTAAAGAGCAGGACACCAGCTGCTGAAGCTTTCAGATCCCCAAACAGGAATTGTAGGCTTATTACAGTGAACTATAAAGACACTTGCAATATTTATCAAGTAAAAACCCGTTGTTTGGAGATGAGATTAGATTTAATCATTTCAAACTATTATCTACACTAGCTTCCTGTGCTATCATTTTTTAAAGTAACAACACTCAGAACTCAATAGGATGATTTTTGTTTCTTGATCAGTCCTAGATTAATTCTGTCAAAACTATTTAAGTCTCAGATAGATACACAACAAAGTTACAGCAAATTAACAGGTTACTCTAAATCAGCTGGGGTGTAGTAACTACTTACTTTTGTATTTTGAGCTTGCAAATGTCCTCACATAATTCAGCTTACTGAGTTGTGATAAATCCGATTACGCTACACTGCTATGGGCTAAAAACATACACATGAAAAGTTATCATAGAACTCAGCTGATACCGGGTAATGTGGTAAGCTAGCTTAACCTGATCACGTATCTGAGCCTATTTTCAGGGCGAGGGAAAAAAATAAGCTCTGCTCCTTCCGTCCTTTTGTTCCCAAGTGTGCAGAGTTTGCAGATGTGCATTCATTTGTTATTTCTTAGCTGGGAACAAAATCCTTTTATGCTCTAAGGAACTTGGTGCCATTTCAGCAGTCCTGCATTATTTTCACAAGGAACTTTACGGGCCACAGGAAAAATAGAATCCTCTCAGAAATCCAGCTGTGGGAGCATGGGAGAGTTCAGATGGGATCAGTACATCCCATCTGAAAGATCTGAAAGATGTAAATGAGGCTATATTTGCTTCAAGTGTCCCAATACATGCAAATAAAGCTATTTCATGTTAGTGCTCAAATACTGTGATCGATTATGTGAAAGACTTGCTTAATGTGCCAAAAGCAATCTTTTCATGAATTAGCTCTTGCAGACACAAAGTACTGGAGCTACCTGTGCAAGTGGAAGTAAGAAATATTATGTTTTGCAGCTTCCTTTTGCTTATTTTATATATATATTTTGCTTATGGAACAAAAATTATAGTAATATGTGAATTATAATGGTCTGGTTCTGTTGTGTCTTACAAAACGGCAAATGCAATATGAGAATCCAATTGCTCAGAAACCCAAAGAAAACATGAAGAAAAAAGCAAGCAGCAAACTTAGTTATGTATACAACTTAGTATTATTTTGCAGTAATTTTAGTGATCTTTGATTTAGTTTATTCCTTGGTGCAGGAGAGAGAAACTGTCATTTCTTGATTTCTGTAGTCCATTCTTCCCAAATCTTTGGATTGTTGGGCTGGATTTAGGAGTTAACATGAAGAATCCTTTTCCTATCTATCTCAGCTCCCACCAGATTCTACATAGAAAAAAGAAATTAGGGGAAGGCAGGACGGTATGGGAATAGAATTAAGATCTTTGAATCTATAGACCAGACAACTTTTGTGCCATCACAGTATTTTCATCCTGCCAGCTGCAGTCTTCACTATCATAAGCAGAACATATCGGTAGCAGACGGAATATAAAATATATTTGGGAAGCCAAATTCCTCTTTATGCAGTGTGGCACAGAGCATATTACAGAGACAAAAAAGAGACTTAGTCCCCCAGCAGTCTGATTTGCCATGTACCCAACCGGTTTAAAATTAGCGAGCTGCCTGGGAGACCTGATGTCACCACTTCCCTCTTCCCACCACTACGTTAACACAACAGTGGAGACTTGAGTCGTGTTTTTTACAGCACAGGGATAAGGTACAAGGGCTAGAAGCTGACGCAGACTTCCACGTAAGATTCACAGTTGTTCACTTTTACAATAGTAAAGGTGTGTAGCTTTCTCAACATATTGCCTCATTCTGAACAAGGGGTATCAGCTTTGCTCGAAGGAAGACATGATCAGCTGACCATCAACATAAGGAGACCATAATAGCATGGCAGCTCTAAAATACAGCCTAGGTTCTCATAAGCATTTCTGCTGGCTTACTTACATGCAGATGCTTTGTGTCTGAAGACTCTCCAGAGAATATGTGCTGTAGGCACTAGCTACTCAGTTTCGCTAACTTGGAGAGATGTTTCCCATGTTAGGCTTTGCTCCTTTCAAGGAGCATAAGCCTCCTTCTAGATGGACAACCCACCACTAGCTGCAAAGTTGTCTTCAACCAGCAGAAGAGGGAGAAAAACCCAAGCTCTAAATTAAAAAGGTCTATACAGAAATCATCTAAAATAATACCAGACAAATAGTATGTTGAAATTCTGTTACGGGTATGCTAAAACCACCCATCATTGTTCCTCTCTATTGACCTTTCCTTCCCCAAGTCATAAACAAAATAAGTTATCATCAGGGACATAGAACTTGAGATCCAACTTACTCACAGCTTGTATACATGCTTAAACTTTCTTACTTTATTCCATGAACATGGGCCATGTTATTTGGAAATATAGTTGGACACTGAGTTCAAATGCTAAATATGTTTTTTTTTTCCTCCTGTCTTGATTCTAAAAACCCTGAACTTTGTTTTTTATTGTTGTTTATTTTTGTTTTTTTGATTTACAGCCTCCTCTACCAAGACAACTTATGTCAATTACAGCAATCAGGCAAACTGAGCAGGGATGAAATTCACTGGAAGACCTGCAGGATGGGATCTTACAAACATAGACTTTACCACCACCAGAATTCAGTCTTGGAAATATCAGTAGACTACATTCACATCAATAGTCAGTCTCCTAAAGGACAAGGATTAAACAAGAGGCAAAAGGCAAGAAGAGACAGGGGAAGGAAAAGTCCAGTTTTATAACAGAGACAGTGTCAAGCTTCTGAACTGTTCACTCACAAAAGGAAGCAAATCACAAATGGACAACAAATGTTAGCTTGTGAAAAAAAAAATGCTGTTGAAATAAATCATGTCTGATGTTATATTTGTAAGTACTTTTTGTGATTGTGACAATTTCCTTTCCTGTCCTACATTGTTCAACTCGTAAAAGAAGATGAGTTTGTTTCTTGTGGCGGCTGACTGAATTAAGTCCTGGGTTATGCTAAAATAAATGCAGTGGTCAACGCATGCTAATTTTTATACAAAATAATTTATTTCTAATAATAAAGGAATGTTTTGCAAATGTTGAGACTTGTTTTGTTGCAGTTTTAAGGAAAAAAAGTCCTTACACTGTTGTCTATTGTTTGTTTAGAATGTGCAGTAAAGGTGGGTGTACAAATAAAATAATAATCATGGCATCAGAAGAATGCAGTGTAAACTCTAAGCATGTGTGTGTGTGTGTATGTGTGCACGCATGCGTGTATGTATGTGCATGCCTGCATGTGTGTGCGTGTGTGTACTCTGCAGTGTGTGTGAATTTATTTGTTCAAAGCTTTGTGACTATATTTTCTAATGGAAGGATTTTTTTCCCTCTTCTCACCCAGAAAGTAAGTGCATTTTATATGTTTGTAAAGTGAAGGAGTCCTGATGGTAATTATTTTGTATGATTGTATTATATTTTTGAACCTTCACTAATACTTTTGATCTTTTTCATTTCTGAAACTTACAGTTTGTAAGACTTTATAACAACTAGACTGGATTAAGCTGAAAGTCTATTCAGCCTAGTAACCTGTCTCTGACAGGGGAATGTAGCAGATGCTTATCAATAAAGGTGACTTTGAAATAACAGGAGAGAAATCAATGGAGAATTTGGAAAGCAGTAACCTAGTGGATATATGTACTATTGCCTTATTAGCACTTAAAATTCAAAGAAATAGATGTCCATCTACAATCTTCACATCTTCTAACTCCCATGTCAAATTATTATGCTTGCATTAGAAATTATTATGCAAAGAGAAAGAGAAATTCATATAGATAACTATGATGTTAATAAATCCCTCCAAAGAAGTTTAAAAAAGACAGCTAGGAGCTTTCCACTTTGTAACTCTACCTGTGATGTTCTTTAAGACTTTTTCACTCCATACACTACTTACCATTCGTCAACTCAATGAGTTTTCACAATCAGTTGGTTATTAAATGTTATTTCTCCTGAATTAGCCTGGATGGCTCCTTGTGCTTTTTTCCTCAAAGGAGCTATATTTTTATAACGTATCTTAAAGAAGCTGTGGTGGGTCCTTACATTACATGAAAAAAAATTCAAGTACCTGAAACTGAATCTCTTTCTGTTACAATGTCAATATTTAAAATCCAGCACAGTCAGCAAACTGCATGACAGTGAATTTCCATGTCAAAAATATTTGGCAAAACATAGTTGGTTTTCCCCAGCATTTAAATGCCTGAATTATTAACTGATGATTGCTTTGACATAGTGTGGTATTGTGTGTTTTGTATGTGTGATATATTATGTGAAAATTCCTTTCTGNNNNATGCCACAAGCACATCAATCCCAAACATATAAACCAATATATGCTTAATTTCAAGCATGTGAGTAATGCAGCTAATGCAATGCGACCTGCAAAAAAAGTTCATAAAAACATTTTTAGTTCTGTTTCGTTAGCCAATATCTCATCAAATTGAAGTTTTTTGTGAAAATGAATTGATTAGATCAATGTTTTAACAAGACAGACCTTTGTGTCTAGGATGGATTTCCTAAGGGAGAATGTGTTTTATCTGAAAACCAGTGTTTTGGCACAGTTTCTTTTAAAGAAACCTTTGAAAAGTTTAGTTTTCAATCCACAACAAAAAAAGTTTCAAATATTTTGTCTTCGATGTCTATACATAATAACATAAGCATAACAATATGCATTTGAAAAAGTAGTACATAGGAATTGCATTTAAAACATTTCATATACACACAAAAAATTTATATACACATAAAGTTTAGTATATGATATATTAATATCTTCCAGTTTCACAGTAGGCCAAAGAAAATGGCATTCTTAAGAGATCTACCAAGATCAATATACACTTTTTTTGGTTGAACAGTAGGGTAAAAATGGAATGCAAATTATTCTATGCATTTTCTGTGTCATTCTGTCTAAAACAGGGAGTATAGTAAGCCTATGAGTGTCACTGGTATTAATGTAACTCATGAGAAAAATGAGCACACAGTATGAATTATGGAATGAACTGGATGTTTTCAAATTCAACAGAACAGCACTGGTCTACAGTTTTCACTTCTATAGAGTAGTTATGTACAGTTTATACAGTTACATAGAATGGTGCATATCTGTCTCCTCTAACTGTGAACAAAAGCACATTCTTCTCTTCTATCTCTCTAGAGCTATGGAAGAACAATACGTTTTATTTCTGAATGAAATGCTGACTTTGTTCTCTTCAGCTTAGGAGACTTTTTTCTGTACAGTAGCAGTTCCAAAGATTTTTTTCTAGCAACCTGATTTGTGAGTTCTGCTTCCAAGACTGTGTCTTCAGGTGACTTTAAGTCCCATTTGTGCAATAGATTGTGCATCAGCTGTACAAGTCCTAACTTCCAGGTTAGGTGACCTAAATTTTCTGACCCCAAGTCCTACTTGGGGGATTATTGATTAAAAGACTGCAGTCTACAGCCTGTAACCAAGACTGATGTACCTTTTTCAGCATCATCATTGAACACAAATGTGCAGATGAAGGAATTAAATATTTTTGAATGATTGATTCTGATTAGGTTAAGAGTGGTCTATTTTTCAGCTTACTGGGGCTTTGTCTCCAGTTTAGCTATTATAATAAAAAAACAACCTCAAAAAAAAAAAAAAAAAAAAAAAGAGGTATTATAAAGAAAGAGCCAGGGAATTGTATAATACAAAGGAAGGAAAAATTGCTACACTTTTGCAACATGAGTATAAAAAAGGATGAATTTTAGAAAAATTGCTTCCACTGTGCTTTACCTTTCATATTACAAGGTTCATTTTTATGAGAAGATTGGGGTAATTCAGTCTGCAATGAGAAATCCCTGCAGAGTCTGTTGTTACTCTGCCTTTGAATACTCATGCAGCTGCTGCATTTTTCTTCTCTATGAAATAGCCATCACTTAATCTGTCTATATAGAAAACTCCTTGTTTGGCTTTTCGGGGGGGGCGGGGTTGGTTGTTTTTTTTTAACAACCTCTGCTTCTACCTTGTTCTGCTCTTTATCTTATAACATTGACATTCTTGAAGCTCCAGTTAAACCATCATCAACATTTCCATTATGAAGGATATTATCTAACACACACAAAGATTTTGCAGGTTGAAACTTGACATGTATTTTCTTAGTGTGTATGCAAAAGAATGAAAATGAAAAAACAGCTATTTAGGTAAGTTAAAATGAAAAGCTTACAAATAGAATAAAGTCCTGAGGCAGATGTAATCAGAAGGTGGTAACAGTTTAAAAACTGAGATTTGGCCAATGATCATAATACAGTATGTTCTAGTTATGTACAATACAATTAGAAAAATTGAAGGAAAAGTTATAAGAAAGAACCATACAAAAATATAAATGTTCAGTATCCATTTTCACCTACCTTTTCACTTTCTTCACTTCAAAGTATATTTTGAGGGCCTACTAACATTCAAGTTAATGAAGGTCTTACCTTTGATTTAGCAGATTTGAGATCAAAATTAACATATTGAGATTAAATTAACATGTAGCTTTTTAAAACTATTAGCTTTGAATAAATGGCTGTCACCGAAAGGTACATTACTTATATATCAATTTTTAACTATATTTTAATTGATAATTATAACCCTTAAAATCCTTTATGCATACAAGGAACTCCGGTGTATAAATCACTCATGTTTATAAAAAAATCTGTGCAAATTAGGTTTTATAAATTAAATGGTGTTATGGGACTGCTAAGCTAGGTCTTCTGTTGGCCTGACTTTGAGACAAAGGACACTCTTAAATCACTTAGTCTTCCCTGGTATCTGAACGTGCGTAGCAACTAGAGCTACAGAGGATCATTTTAACCTGATCTAAAACAATGATTGTTAGGGGAAAAGAACCAAATAGTGAAAACATTAGAGGAATATAGACTATGATAGATAAATCTCTTTAGTACTGATGGAAGTTAAAAACCTTGGTATCTAAAAGTATCTAGATCTCAGAGCTTTCCATTTAGAAACAAGGAGTGGGTGAAGGTCTTGAACTGACCTGCAACCTTAGTTCTGCAAGCTTTCATTGCCTCATTTCACAAACGTGAGCAGTTTGTTATAGAAAAATTAAAATGCATGCAGATCAAAGCCTGGGGTGGTGCCTCTGGCTTGCAGACAGGTGACAGGGTGATATCCCCTGTCAATGGTGCTCTCTTCTAATAGAGAAGCTGTCCCAACATATAAATTTAGTGCATATTAGTTTCAGTATACTTTGGCAAGATTTACTATCAACCATAAACTTCTACAGACTAAAGATATACTGTATGCTAAAGATTTGATCCAAAGCCAAGTGAAGTTCACAGGAGTTTTTTAGTAGGCTTACTTAGTCAGAACCACCCAGAGGGACTGGATGATTCTACTTTTTTCTAGTCCAGACCATAACCTGAAACCATCCAATGACTTAAAAATCAGATGGGCAATACACAATATCAAAATACATTCCAATCTAATTTTTATCCAGAAGAAGCTACCATTGTTATGAATGAGGTCCCAGTGGCAAGACCAAAACATGTATGCCAAAAGCACAGTGACTGAAATATTATACTAGTGAAAGCCTGCAGGGTATGGTTTATGCACACTAGTGAGACAGTGTCTGAAAATGGGATTATCCAAATTTTGTTAAACAAGGAGTTTTTCTCGATTATTTTCAGTCCACTCAGATTTCATAGTAATTCAGTAGCTGAGATCTTGAAGTTTAGTAACTAAACCTTTGTGTAGGCACAGGAACATTTTTTTTCAATGAAAATTAAGAAAAGTCTTTCCTGTCCAAACCTAGGGTTTAGTTCTGATCATGGAGAAGCAGATTACAGTTTTAAAATTGCGATTACTGGTCATTTATGTATGAGTATTCTGAAGCAACTCCATCAGGACACACAACTTTGTTTCACTGAGATCAGGAACAAGTTCTTAATATTGTTTTGTGGCTGCAGGATAGATACAATGAGATCTGAATGACTCTATGTATCAGGTCAATGAACCAGAAATTAAACAGAATTTATAGACAATACTTTAACAGTTCTATAGAAAGACTAATAAGCCACTTTGACAAAAATCTCCTTTCAAGGAATGCCTAAATAGCAATTTCCACAGCAGGGTTTTTAACTAATAGTACTAGCTCTCTTCCAATGAATAGATAATTTTTATTACTAGCCAAGGAAAGAAATGAAGGAAAGTATTCTTAACAGATCCAGTTTGTAAATATATTGTATTGGAATACAACTTATTCATTTTTGCATCTACTTAAGGGCAGAATGTGAAAGCAGGAGACATAGCATGGTGAATGGATAAAGAGAAAATGTCTGTCTTGCAGCATTCTTTTGTAACGCTTTGGTTTGAAAACGTACATGAATGATCCAGCACATTTCACCATCACGTCAGCCATTAAAAAAACAAAGCTTATAACTACACTTGCAAATAGCTTATGTGCCACGTGGTATAATTAAGAAATTACATATGGGTCTATATATTCTGGTTAAATTTTAAAGAGCAAAATTCAATGACAGAAGAAGTAAGCATTACTTTTCCCAGTTTCAGTGGTATCTATCTAATCTAATGGCACCTTTAGCACTTGTAGTACTGCAATTGTTTGCATCCAGAAAATACCATTTCATATTTTACATGCATGTTTCATTTGCTGTGGATGATTGCCTCCTGCAATCTAATTGTGAAATGGTCTTTTTCTCAGCAAGAAGTAATTTCTTTCTGACTTTCTTCTGAAATTTCAGTAGCTAATAGGAGAGCAAAGTATATGTGTCACTAATCCTTATTATGTTTCCTGGGAAAGTAAATGATTGTAATTAATGGGATACAGCAAATACAAGAATGAATAGATCCTATCTGTGGACTGCACCCTATATTGCTGAATGTATATAAGTTGCATTGTCTCCTTTTAGCTTCTTACTTGGCTTAAATTTTCCAGTAGGATCATGAGAATGGCAAAATACATTTGGTGGAAATAATCTGTTGCATCTGTGCAAAGAAAACAAGCCAGCTGATGGGAAAGACACATTTATCTGGAAACATTTTGGTTATGATAACTTAAAGAAAATTGGAAACCTTAATAATGAATCTACTAGATTTTTTTCTCAGGAAATGAACTACGTAGGAGTGTGTTAAACTTGTTTCAGTGAAAGTCTTTCAAAGATTTTCAAAGTTTGTCTACAAAAGATCACTGTAGAATTCTTTGTACATTTCATGAATGTTGATAACTCTGTAAATTCTTCCATCACATTGAAACACTAAAGTAATGGAGAGCAATGGTTTTTCTTATTTGGCATTATAGGATGACAGCAGGTGGTTAGCTCCCAGGAACTTACTATTTTCAATGGTACAGCAGCAGCGAAGAGAAAACAGCAGTGTCCCTCAGAGCTAAAACAATGTTAGAAGTGCACTAAGATGCACGATATCCTGAACGGCAAACAGAGCTTTTGTTTGTATTACACAAATGACTTGTCTCTCGGTAGAAGTGGAGCAGTATGACATGCAGAGGAGTATGGACATGAAAGAAAAAAAAAGAGCAGTGACAGAACCACAGTACCTAAATCCCTACTGGAAGCAGGAGAAAATGTTGGAAAGTTCCACTGTTGAAGAACTGTGTCAGTTCCAAAAAGTCCATGCTGACCTCTGTCAAGGGCACATGCCATCCCTAGAATGTGTGTTAATCTTACATACCCCACAGAACTGCAGTGAACAAACACGACAAAATAATCGATGGGAGCCATCAGAGCGATTGTTGGATGAGGTAGCAAATATAAACATAGACTCGTTTTTCTTTGAAATTCAAGAAAATATTATGATCATGTCCAAGGAATATACACAACTTCTGCAAAGACCTGCAAATACGAATATTTTAACATTTGATTCACAAGGAGTAGGTTGAGATCAAAGATTGCAACATATCCTTTAATACGGTAACTGTCTTTCTGCAAATGAATTAGCTTACTCTCGTTTGTCAATGACTAATGCAATGATGGGATTTCGGGAAATCTCTGGAGTCTTCCTGGCCAATCATATCTTGGTCTGAGAGGGAACTGGAAATTATTTTCCAAAATAAAGGGAAAGTTTCCCTGCAAAATTGAAATTTTCTTGCTTAAAATTATTATTTTGTGGGACATGCTATATAACTCTAAATTTCCAGCTCACCAGTACATTAAATGTATTCAGACTGAGTAGGTCTGAAAGCTTAATTACTATCTGGTAGAAGGTGTTGGGTTTTTTGTTTATTGGTCAGAAGTAGAAGAAACACACAGCTAGAAACACACATAATGGCCAATACAAACACTACAGGGTGTCTTGTCCCACAGTGTCATCTAATATCAACAACACTGCAAGTGCGTTAACTTCATCCTGATCCCAAAGTAAGCCAAACATAAACTGCACTGCCAGTATCAGCTCCTGTTTCATGAAAATGTGCCTTGGAGGCTCTTTGATCAAGCGCTAAGCCAAAGTTTAGTGTTCTGCAAAATTTTTCTGCAAGACTGGTGTCATTAAGAATTCCTATATGCAGTTCTAGTTTCAAAGCCTTTTCTGCTTCCTGTTTACCTAATACAGCATATACTCTGTACCTGGGAGCCTACTCTACTTCCCAGGTTAGCTGCAGTGTCTTTACCGTCTTTGTGGTCATTGACTGTCAATACTAAATAAGTATGACCTTTCAGAAAATTAACTATTTTTATTTAATTTACAAATTTTCTTTTTCCTAGTCTTGCTAGAGTATCGATGATCTTCCCAATAGATACGTTTTGATTTATGACTGATCACCATCTTTCTTCAATACAGCTTCTAGTAGTTGTCTCATACTCCCTTTATAGCTTTTATCCAAGTACTGGCTTTGGTACCATGGAAGAAAACATACCAATGGAGTAAATTCATAGCAACAACAGTCAAATATGAGGAATAACAGGGTCAAAAGTGCTTAAAGAAGGTAAAACAACTCCAGAAAACATTCCTGGCTAGCAACATGACTGATTGCTTTCTTCTAGGGAATGGAAGAATCATATCTAAAGACAGTTTCCACAGGCTGCTGCTGGAAGTCTGCCTCAGTGGCTTACTGTTTTTTTAGAAAATCTCAACACCTGGATTAGCCTTCGAATGCTACCCACATATTTTTTTTTTAATAGAATTTTAATAAAATCTCAAAAAGATAAAGAAAGAGAGAATGCACAGGTGAAAATGAATGTTGGAGATGCGTATGATATATTGAACTGCCAAACTTTTGGGGACTTGCTTGTTACAAGAATATGAAATCTTCACCAGAGATAAACCTATCCATACTTCTATTTGTCTATTTCTTTACATATCTCACATACTGCAGACTGTAAAGAGTAAACCTCCATATTGCTTGCCTGCTGTATTTAACACAGATGCGCAGTTCTTACTGTGTGCATAATTTAGAGAGGATACAGAGTTGTAAATGTAACTGTATCCATATATTCTGCCCTGGCTCCCCATAGTTTTTCATCACAAGTGATAGACATTTCTAAAAACAATATGCTGTTTATTTCTTCATTTCTATGGTTCATACACTTACCTGAAAATGCAGAACAAGTCGCAATCATTTTGATATACAGAGGTTATCATTTCTTGTGAGAGTTTTCATCTTTTGCCACTGTCTCCAGTGTGACACTGAACAAGAATGACAGAAAGATTAGTTTTATATGAAATTCAGGGTATTTTTCACTGAATGACAGCTATGAAGCACACAATTTGCAAGATAAAATAACAAAAATGTGATTATTTCAAATGCCAGTCTGAAGGCACTTTATAAATTATTGCCTAAAGCATTGAAAGTTTAGGACAGATGCCTTGAAAGTGTGTTCTGGAGATAGTTTCAAATGATGATGTTTTGGCACCTATTTCTTCACTTAAGAAAAATGAGCTGTTACTTCAAGAAACAGACCACATATAAAACCAGAAAAGAGAAACAACAGCAGTGGCAACAACAACATAAATATTACAGGTGAAAGATGGGAACCATTTGTTTTCTCAGTCTGATTAATTCAGTGCATTTTATAGTTATGTAGATTGCTTTGCCAAGAAAACAGAAATAAGACAGTGCAGGTAATGCGCCGACAAAAAGTAGTCACACCATGCTTTCTGGTTGTTCTATGTACAGAGTGGTGCTACACATACTTAAATTCTCTAGTATGGTACTCTGACTTCCCCCAGGGTTTTCTTTCAAGAAAGAACCATGCTCATGATCCCCTTCTAATAAGCCTCCTTAAAGCACGCCGCGCTTTGCTTTCAAGACCAAAGAGGATCAGCCATCCATAGGCAGAAAGCCTCTTTTTAATGAATCCTGTGTGTCCTTTTGAGGAAAGTAATACTGCCCCAGGCCGGTGCTTGCACATTTTCCACCACTGGATCCCACTGTCTGCTTCTTAGCGCCAAGGCACCTGACACAGCTCCTGACCTACGTTTGATGAGGTTGCGCTTGAAAGCCAGGCTTTCCCTAAGCAGCACTAATGACAGCAGAATGTTTTTTGTGGTCGGAAAACATCACTGTGACTATATCCCATCTGGGTGAATTTCCTGTAGATATGAAGTCAGGGATCAAAGCAAGGCCTCTTTTGGAGCGCGGAAGTGTAATGTCAGCTTTCCCGCCTGGCACGGCGGGGTTGAGCTGCCAGCTGCCAGGGCCAAAGGCCTGGTGTGCTCCTGATGCAAATGGGACTCGCCGCGCTCTGGCGCGGGGAAGCAACACGACTCATCCGAAAAACACTTGCATAATGTGGGACTTGCGACTCATCCTGACCCAGGATGTTGATGTTACCGTATATCTGGTAAAGTGACGGTAACAGGTAGATCGGCGTTTGTTGTTTCTCTCAGTTAGATTGTGAAATTTCCAATAGACAAAGCACCTCCAACTGCAGGGGGCAGGGGGAGGTTTATGAATTTGATTTTACAACAAATGAACTCATAGTTGCTTGGAGACGCTGAACTGAAGAGACTGGTATCAGGTCATTTTCAAGGATCCACAAAGTCTTCACTCGTATCTGTTTTCCACTAGTTTCCATTAGTGTTTTGACACTAATCAGATATGTAATACACAGCCAGCATTACAAATTTCACATTGCCTTTTGGGTAAATCGAGTCAGGCTTTCAGAAAGAAAGACAGAAAGACAAAAAAGAAGGTTGACTGACATACCAGGTATCCCTGTTTTCTATTCAGCTATAAATTGCAAATAGCAATGTGCTGACATGTAAAGAGATCAAAGTACTCAGTCAGCCAGATCTTTGCTAAGCAATTAAATGAGTCTACAGAGGTACTATACCTGCACCAAAAAAAGTGGAAAGTCTCCTGCATTAAGATAAAACAAATTATCCAACATTCTGTGAAAATAAGTAATTAGAATATCCTACAAAGGATTGCTAGCTGTTGGCATTTTGTACATATAAATTTCCATATTTTAGTTAAAATACTGCTGAACTTGATGAATATTTTAATTACAATAAAATAAGCACATTTTTTTCTTTTGTAGCTTTACTCCTTATTTACAAACTTTTAGCATATGGCAGCTAGTGGCGGTACTGACTGACACTAACAGAAGCCCAGGCCATGGGTAGAAGTGGATCCCTATGAAGCTGACAAACTCCAGGCAGATACATCTCTGTAGGTAAGAATCAAGTTAAAGCAGTATGTGAAAGTGAGTCCTCAGAGACCCACAACAAAAGATGAGTTTTTGAATATCAGAAGCTGGTAGTTACTTTCTACATGAGAGCCTCCATCAAGTACTTCAAAATGTCTCGTTCTGGCAACAAGTCCCCAGGAGCTGGCCAAAGACCATAAATCCATATGATCTTTTCTACAAAATACAGTCTTGAGAAGAAGTTTAAGAGGTGCATCAAATGCACCATGCACTGTTCATACTGTTTAAATGCAATGTCCTTTATCTTTTTTGGCCAAGGTGCACATGGGTGGAATACTGTAGCAGGGTGATATATTCTAATTATTACCATCTAAGAATTTGCAAGCTGTGTAAGGATATTAATCTGTATTCCATCAGCAGTATCTGAAGAAGATACTTGGGCTCACAGAAAGTGTATGTAGAGGAGCACAACAGGTGAGTCATCCTTAAAGATAATGGTAGCGGTACTGAGACACTGAGATCATTTGTTGTCATTCAACACTTCTGTAATGGGTCAGTTTTGATTCACTTTTTGAGGATAATCTGGGATTTTACTTGGTTTTGGAAACGTTCTTCCATTCTCCAAACTACTAGTTAAACTACTAGCCTGCAACTGAGACACATCCAGTTTGAAAAACTCCCTGCGTGTAATTCACAGTAAACAGGAAAGAAGTGATTGGCATGCATCAGCTCCATTCTGTAACAGTGCTATCCACTTAGCTTGCCCGTGATCATAAATGGTGGGAGAGAACCCAGGTCTAAAGAATTTCTCAAATGAAATACTATACTGTTGGTTTAGAGCTGAACAGAATTTTCTTTCTTTGAAAACACTTGAAAGGTGCTGACTGGAAGTCCTCAGTGGAATGAAAAACTGGAAATGTCAAAAGTTGACATAAGACAGAACTGATATTCCCTCACACACCACATGTGCAAAAAAATTGTTGACAGCTTATACAGGCCAAATAATTTTGTTGTGTCATTTCTGTTTAATCTCTCCCAGAAGGAATTAGCAGGTTACTTGAACAGTTAAAATGATAAGTCTTGCAGCCTGGTAATTTTTTGATGGCAATGTGTAGGTGAAATTGTGGGAGTGATTTGGCTGGCAGGCTTCAAGTGTCAGTAATCGCTGTCAATATTAATGAGACGGCTCTGAGTGCCATCACATACACAGTTTCAACAAAGTCATGCTATGGGCAAAATGAGCTTGGTTCTGTTTCTTCCTCTCAGAGGACTCTTTTGCATTAGCAGCATCTCTGTGGGTGGTGATCTTAGGGGTATATCAGCTTACTATGAAATCTTCATTATTTCCTACTGACTAGACAGCAAATTTAGGCACTTATGTTAGGAGTTTTCTTAACTAGAAACGTAGCATTGAAGTGCCAATTAGGGGCACTGGACACTCCAGTATGGGGACTGGATCCCTCTGAATAGGAATCATATTTCTGTTTGTAATAGCATTTCAGTCTCTAAACACATTAATATTCTTAATGACACTTCAACCAGCAGGACCAAAAAGCACTGCACTGGCCTTTTCAAGATATTAATATTTCATTTATATTCCATTAACAGAATTTAATAAAATTAAATTGTGGTGCTATTTCCATGCACTTAATGTATTCTAAAGAGTTTTTGCAGTGACATATTCCTTGATGAGTTTATGTCCTTTGCTTGATAACTTCCTTTCAATAGACCTACATGATAGCATTTCGTACTATAATGCTATAAGTTCTGCCTTTGTTAAACTTTCATCACAACAGTAGTATTGCCATGTTTAGTGTTAGAAGTGCATAACGATCTGAATAGAATGCCTTAAAAAAAAAAAAAGAAGAGAAGCAATATGTCCTAAGTTAAATGGATAGAAAACAGATAAAAAAGAGTGAAAAGAGGGAAGAATTACAACAGCAGATATTCAATAAACAGTAAAAAGGAAATACTGACCTTAGAGAATGTATATGCATGTAGTCTACCATGCTTTCTCCTTATATATACGATATCTAATAACTGATGCATCACTTCGAAAAAGAGAATTTGAAGATGATGTCTCTCAAAAAGAATCCAGTATAATGCAGGTGTTTGGAAGACATTTATTATGTTATTAAGTTGAATAAATAATCAATTAGGGAACTACACTCTGTGTGTGTGTGTGTGTGTGTGTGTGTCTCCCTGCCTGCCTGTTTGTTTAGAACAACCAAATGTGTCAGGCCAGGGTGATCTATCTGCAGCAGGGATTTATACAGTAGCCTGTGCTTTGATGATGTAAACCAACACCTTTTAACTGTAGTATGCATCTCAGATCTGTAGGAATACTCAACACAGTCAAAGTCTAATAGATGTGAAGCTTAGGGACTGAAGGCTTTTCATCCTACTAGAGCTTATTTCACCTTCAGAAATCCAGTCCCCCCAGGGAGTCATCTAATGTAGTTGTTTTTTGAATGGCTTCAGTGATTTTGCTTTAATGATAATGCCCACTAGGCTGATCCATGCACTTCTAATCTTTTCTGTGAAGTAGTTCTTCCTGGCATCTGCTGGAGTTTGCTTTTTGTTAGTTTCCTGTTATTTCTAGAAGGTAAAAAGATCGAAACTTTTGATTCTATGTATATGTCACTTCATGTGTACTGTACAGCTCAGCATCATACTTAAAGCTGATGAGCTAATCCCCACAGTTTAGTGGAGAAGCCAATATGACATTATTTGCTAATGTCTGTACATGCCTATCCATATACAATGTGTGGGTGATGGTAACTGTTGATTATGATTTACTAAGAAGTCTTCAACAGATAGGAATGTATTTTCCACAGTGCAACTAGCTTTATCATTTATGAACAACCATAAGCACTAGATTCTTCTCACTGTGACGTTAATCCAAGGTTTTCTGTAAGATACTGGTGTGTCCTGAGAGTTGAGGGCATCCAGTTCTCCCTGAAACATCCAGGAGGCTACAAATTTAATAGGAAGAGTCTAATTTTCAGATCACTAAATTATCACTGTCTAAAAAATAAACCTGGCTGTTACAATAGCTTGCCTGCCACATCCAGTTCCTGTACTGATATTTTCTGAGGAACTGGGAAATGAGCAGAGAATGAATAGCTGAGAACTGTGACGAGGGTTATGACTTGGACACAGTGCCTTGTACTGTAGCAGTGCCATGGAGCTGCTGTTACTTTGAGGTAAATGTAGAAAGCAATTCAGGTGTTACAGTGCTGCACGCAGAGGATCAGACTGAAAATCAAAATCCACTAAAAACCAGTTCAAACCAGCCTGTAGCTTGCTTTTAAATAGCCCTGAACTGGAGCGAAGCTCTTCATTGAACACAAACTGAAGCTAAACCAGCAGCATTTCTACAGAATTATAGTTGAGTTAAATACATGATGATCCCAAGGGCAGATGTTTTTGGATGCTTTCTCTGTGTGTATATGTATTTCTGTGCACATATGGATTCACCAGGGGCTTGAAGGTGAGTCTTCCTACCGTTCCCACCTGGCCTTCATCCCTCAGTCTCTGCTTCTGAGCCCTGTCCCCAGCCTCAGCCTAGGGCTGCAGTTTCTCTCCAGTTCATCAGTCCTGAATAATAGAGACAGGGAGAGCAGTGGAAGGAAATGGGGCTGAGCCAAATGGTGCCCAGTGTCCGCACTGAAGAGGAGTTGAAAGTTAGCATTTGCTCTGTTGTAGAATTCCTTACAGTTTTAATTGTAGGACTTTCCAGTAGAGCTGGTTTGAAGGAGTTTAAAGTTAATGAATCAGCTAATGAGCCATTGATTACCTGAAAGGATAATAAATGGTAGCAAGTTCAGGTACATGTGAATCTGTACAAGAACTGAACTCAAAAATAATCTCAGTTCTGTCTCTTGGCTTAGCCTGAAGACACCCTGCTGTATCGTGTAATGCACAGTCCCACGACTAGACACCCAGGTGTCTAAATACTATCCTGGATTCACACAATCCTGAGCTGATGAGGAATAGATCACAAACCCTTTTCAACCTCAGGACTTAATCACACAAACCAGGTCTGGTTTCTTTGACAAAAAACAAAGAAGAAAAATACACGATATCCTAACTGTTCAACATGAGCCAAATGATCTGGGATGTGGCAGTCCAATATTCTAAACAGGTGAGTATTGTCCACATAAAGTATTTGACACTCCTTGGAAGACCCTCACTGAGATGTCTTCAAGATAGTATTTTATGACATTTTTGAATACTTTTTAAACTAATGGTCAGCAAACATTTATTTATTCTTAAACAGAAGTGACTGAATCTAGCAATAACTAGATTTACCACACCATATCAGGAGATAGATAGGGTGTAAGAAAACAGGAGTGAGCAGAGTGGAAAAATGGAGGAGCGATAACGTATTATATGAGCAATAGGACTGACACTATTGAATGGAATGACTGAAGAAGTTAATGTATGTTGTTTATCTGTTTCAAGTTCTGTAACTCATAACTACCTTTGTATGGAAGGAACTGCCAGAAAAAAAAAAAATGGATATTTACTTATTTAGAGGGATTTAAATGTTGAAAATATAGCTGTCTGGAGACTTTATATGATTCTAGTGGAAATTTAGAGGTTGCATATTTGGATGAAACTAAGGGCTTTTGTGGATAAATGCCCAAAAGCATTTTAGTTGGACAAGCCTCTCTTCTGCGAAGTACCTGCAGCTGTGTAGCAAAATTTTCTCGTTTAGGACCAGCAAGTACAGAAAAAGCATGAAAACATGCATCTCCAAAGCTGGTGACATGTTCCTTAAGAAAACAGTTCTGCCAAGCAAAGATGTGCATAGAGATTCCTTTATCAACTCTGAGCTTTTAATATGTAACAAATGAACTCATTCTGCAGTGCAAATCCTACTGAGAAGCTATAAAACAGAGTGTTTCAGTTAACTTTCCAAAAGTTGCATTTTTTTCAGTTACGCTGACAAAACTGAAATATCTTTTGTTCAGTAAAAATAGATAGAGATTGTCGTGGTTTAACCCCAGCCAGCAACTAAGCACCACGCAGCCGCTCACTCACTCCCCCACACCCAGTGGGATGGGGGAGGAAATCGGGAAAAGAAGTAAAACTCGTGGGTTGAGATAAGAACAGTTTAA
>JAVJGG010000005.1:22961457-22981655 GCA_035590195.1 Aviceda cuculoides
CTTAGTCATGCGAGAACTGTGTTGGTCTATTTGCCTAGAGAGAAGCTCCACTAGAAGCTTAAAACATCTACTGTTTCCCAAACTAGCATCTCTTATACTGTCAGTATACCCTAGAGGCCAGTTTACAGTCTTGTACCGGGAAAATCATTCTCTGTTAAATCCTATAATTATTTGCCTAATGGGAAAATTGGCTGAGAACATTTTCCAGCTGTTATTAACTAGATGGGCCCAGAGTGGTGGCCTTGTTTGTTTTAAAGTAAGCTAAAATAGAAGAGCAGCTGTGTTACACTTTTGCTTATTTTTCCCAATAATGAACACAAGTGTTATTTCTGAGCTGCAAACTGTCTACCTCATTCTGACTTCATACTCTGAAGCCTTCCTGTTCAAAGATAGGACATACTAATAGTGGAGTGAAATCCTTGAGCCAGATGTATTTTGAGAATACGTAATAATAATTATTTAGCTTTTATCATAGAAGGTCTAAATGTATTTGATTGTCATTCAGCAAAACATTTTCAGCCTTCTAAGCAGTTCATTATTCTGATCTACAAAATTCAAGACAGACGAACCCTTGGAATTTTCTGAAGTGTGAGCACAGCTTGAATATCCCAGAAACTGTATCTTATTTGACTATAGTGAATTTTTTCTACCTAGAATCTGCGCTTCAAACCCTCTCCAGGAATTAAAGATGGGACAGTCTCACCTAACTTCAGATATCGACTATGTGAGTATCTACCTCTGAGCTAGTCATACTAGGTTCATTTTATTAGTCAATGGAGAGGAAGAGGACTTTTGATCTAATCCATCTCATCTTAAAGAATATACTTCAAAAGGGTTAGATGACTTGCATGCACTTGTCTCCTTTGACAAGGAAGGATTCCTCCTATGAAGGAATCTACATTGTTAGCTTCAGTGTGTATGTTCACACTGGCATGCAAGTCCCATTCTGAGGGTAAGATGGTTCTTTAAAAAATGTGAGTTAGGGTCATGATTTTGTCTCAAAGCAAAAGAAGATAAACTGTGCTTTTGTCCCCTCTTTACCCACAGGTCTCTTTCTAAGGTCATACAATATACGATTCAGCTAGCGTTTGATGACTTGCAGGGGGAATGGCAGCCTTCCGGATGAACTCTAAGAGTGTGCTCCCAGTGAGTGAGGAAGTAGAATGCTTCATAGTGAGTGATTTAGCACCTACTTTCACAGTGTTTGACAGGGCACCATATCACGCATTATTTCTAAATTCATCACACCAGTAACTCTTTCATTGTAAGGTAAGAACAATACTATGCAAAATATTTTAATGCTTTTAGTTCTTACATGCACACACATCTTTGTATCCAGCTTCTTGATAGATGGTCTTACAAAATGGCTCAGAGGTAATATGCTTTGCAGATTTGTGGGCTAAAGCCAAGTGGTTGGAGAATCATACTTGTAATAATGACTGATGCGAAAACTGTCTTGGGTGATACAGAACAGGATTTTCTGTTTGCAAGAACACTGGCCTCTCTAGTTTGTTTGTTTGTAGGTATTTGTAAAGGGCAAGTTCATTGTTACCTCAAGACTATTTTTAAAACCCTTCCAGACTTTCTGCTCCAGTTGAAATCTATTCATTTCACTATTAAGCAAGGCAATGTGACTGACACAACCTGATGTGACACTTCACAGGGCAACTCATTGCTCAGGAAATACAAAACGACAAGAGCTCCGTCACTTTGTTGAAAGAATACGCTCTTTGGAACAGAAATTAAAAACTTATAACAACATATGCTGTTATCCTGTCCCCTATAATGATAAATAAAGAAACCAAACACAGAAAATTAGGCACTCGTTTACTAGTTTTATGGCAGTAAAATACTCTAGCCAGTTGAGGATTGAAGCGTTTGGGGTTTTTTTTTTGTCAACTTATGTAACAACAGATGAAGTGTATGTCAAGGATGCCATAACCCAGCTCTACCTGTAAGGCATCAGAAAGCTGCCTTTCCTTCAGGTTCATATAAGACAAGAATAATTACCTGATTAATCTTCTACCCATCAGTTCAGAAGAGAAGCATTCAGAGCAGGTCTTGTCTCTCAAGCAAAGACATAAATGACAGCAGCCTGTCCGTATCATAGCTGCAGGAATTTGGGTTGTAAGAAATCCAGTAACTATGCATGCCAAAGAAAATAACATCATCGTTTTGCACATATGGAATAAAATTATGTCCAGCATGACTGGCTGTCCTCCAGGGCAAGGCTTTTTCCCTTCTGCGGAAGCTTTTGTGTATTCCCTCACCTGTTCAACAACATATGTGCATATCTGAGGTTTGTTTTTTGGTTTTAGACACATTACAGATGTCTGCTAGTTCACACTTAAACCTGATATTCATCACTTTAGTATGACTTGCCTCATCAGCCTAATTACTACTGCTTTTTAATTTTGCTCACTGAAATAACTGGGCTCTCGGTTTCAATGACTTCTGCATTATCAGCAGATGTGGTTTGTTTCCTGTAGTGCTGTTCCGTAGGTCATTTGTGTTATTTGAAGGCAACATAGGCTCAAACAGTTACACCTGGCAAGTTCAATTACCATTAAACCAAGTTAGACACAGTTTCTGTTTTTCACCCTGTTTGCATTTTCTATCTTGTACTTTCAAGCCCTCTTTCCATTTGTAGCCTGCTTGTGCCTTGCCACAGATGAACAGTGAAACTCTGATACTGTTAAAATACTCAGAAAATAATGCATCGGAAGAATTTACCTACTGGAGAAAGGAAGTCTTTCACCCGTATATTTCGGATTACTGGATAATAAAAACTGATAAAAGGCAGAAATATAATATTTTTGAGGTGACCAGTTTAGTAGGTTGCCTTCCCTTGCAGTTACTAGTAATCATCTACTGTGATCTAAGAGTGTTTTATTTGCCTCAAGGCTTGAAAAAGAAATGTTTTGAAGTATTTTCCTCTTTCTAATATTCAAGTCTCCATTTTCAGTAATTTTATATATCTTTAGCATTTGATTTCAATATTTTAAAGGTCTTTTCTTGTTTTGAACACTTGGCTAGAAAGTATTGGTGTTTCAGAGCATCAGCTGTATGCTTTCCTACTCTTTGATGAAAATATGTCAAAAGGCAGCTCCTGTGCTCGTATGGTAAGAATGGGATATTTCCATCCATCTTTTTGTTCTTTTTTTTTCTCTTCTTGCCCTACTTATGCTGCATACATTATGTCCTTCGATGTGATTTAGTAAAAGCTCCCTCCCTTACTTAAACTTACTGTTTAAGTAAGTGCTGTGTAAGGTATACACATACCTACAGATGAGGGTCACACAAATTTCATAATGCAATATTATCTAGTATGGATGCTTTATTGCTTACTTGACCTCCTGAGGGGCTGTTCAGGAGCTTTACAGCAGATGGATACAGATGTTGTATCCAAACGTTCTTCCTGGACTCTGAGGTAAATATATATAAAATCCTGTCTCAAAGGATCTGTTCTTCCTCTGCCTTATCCCTTTGTTAAAACATGTCTCCCCACTAAAAGCACCTATTCCTTAATTCTTTTTTTTTTTTTTTACTTAAAACAGAAAAAAACCCAGCTCTGCTTGGTAAGACTATTTAAATAAAAGGTTTTAAGACAAATCTACTTGCTGTGTTCTGGCAGACTGAGGTCTTCCCTGCAATCTTCCTAGCTTAGAAGTAAAATTACACAGTCATATATAGGTCTCCAGAATAAATGTCTTCCTTTTACTTTAAAGACTCTCCAAAACTTTGCTACCTACCAAAAGCACTTTTTTTACATCCTAGGGTCGGTTTTCCTTGCTTGTACTCTTGTTCCTGCTCTGCCCGATGCCCCCTGTGCATGATCTTCCCTTTACTGAGCACATCCATTTGCTCCGAAGAATGATAGTCTTTTATGCCTCCAGAGATTGTCTACTGGTTAATTGATACAAACACTGATCAATGCTCCCTGTTACCTGGCTACATACTTCTTTGATAGGATACACAAAATACCACACCATCCATCCCATCGGGGAATCCCGAGCGGTGTACAAGGCACTATGTCCATATTCAGCCCAACCTCTCGTACCTCTTTGGCTGACCTCTGCTCCTTGAGCCCAGCCAGCTCCAGGCACTCGCTGTCACAGCTCGATGCCATGGGGCTGAAAGAGGTGCCTTGTCCTCCCTGATGGTGCCAGATGCCTGTACGTGGCAAGTGGTTCTCTGCTTCAGCAGCTCAGGACCCGCTCCATCCTAGTCACTGTGCAAAACCTTTTCTTGGGTAAGCGCAGCCCTTAGTGAATGAAAGCAGTTGGTTTTATACAGTAGCTTAAGCGTAAGTACACATTCCAGTTCTCAAGTGTTTTAAATACAAAGCAATAAGGTAACACAAGAGGGAGCAAGTCTCCCTTCCACCTGTTGAAATGAGGATGCTGATACTTCAGGGCCCAGGGGGAGAGCAGGCAGGAGGAACCTACTGTCTGTCAGCTGACAAGGACATGGCTACTGTTATAAAGAGATCAGTTACAGCCTATATACTGTTGCCTACTACACACCCAAACTCCATAGTCCAGATGAAGTATAATTAATGATGGAAAAGTGATTTTTAAAAGTGAGCTGAAAATTCTACAACTGCTTTTCCTGAAAACCTTTCTGAGAACATGCTCTGTATGTCTATGGGAGCTATGTGTATAATGCAATTCTCATGCTCGTTAAGGAGAAATTACCAAACATTCATCTGCGAGAACAAATACCTTCTTCACTGTCTACTGATGTTCTTGCTACAATAGCATAAACAATCTTGTCTGTAATTTTCTTCTGTTTTATATACCACAATAAACCTGATTTTTAAGAGGCATTTTATTTTTTAACACTTGTAGTTTTGCAAGATTTCTGTGGCAAATTAGTCTCTTGAATTGACCTAATCTTATATACAATACAGCTGAGCCTGGTAATTAACCCTATGAAGGTACTGTCAACACAAAGATGGAAGAAAATGTCATAAACCATGTTCTGACATATCTAGCACCGTGGGGGTAGGGTTGCTGTTGTACATTCTGCCATTGTAATAAATAATCTCAGCTTCTGTCAAAAAGGCGTGCGGGCAAAAAATTCCTATCTTAAAACCTATCCTAATCAAACACCAAGGTGAGAGACCTGATGTCAGTGGGCCACTGCTAGATGTACAAAAGCTGGAAGCCCTGTCAGAAGTCTCTCCCTTCTTGAGCAACACTGGAGATGCCCATCGGTCAGAGCAGCCAGCTGAGGGAAGGAGTGCTGCCTGCTCGCCGGTCAGTTCCTACAGACCAGCGGTGGCACGGGAGCCCGACAGTGGCCGCAAAAGCTTCTCCTGCTTCCCTTGGCACTTCAATGTATAGAGTGAATAGAACAACAGACTGCACTATCAGTAACTTACGGTGTGACCGACATGTGACTGTGACATAGCAGCAGCTACAGGACATGTTAAATGAACTTTACATCCACCCGGGTGAACTTACAATTAGGCATGATCTGATCTTACAGACTGACATATGGGAATCCAGTTCTTTTGGGATTCCTCATTGTTCACGTCAGAATAATTTTTCTTCTGTTTTCCTCTCTACTCCTGTACTCCCATCAGTCACTCAAGGTGCCACACGAAACTCATTTTTCCATCATTCAGAGGCTTTATCCTGTCTGCCTAGGACAGCCAATATTCACTTCCATTCTGCCCTACTCCTTGCAGCCTTCCCGCTCCCCACTCTGTGTAGTTTATATCATCACCTGGGTTAAATGAAACAGAGTCTTTCTTACAAGGTCAGTTTTTCTCTCTTCTGTGCCTGGCTGCCCTGTGGCCAGGTTGCTTCAGATCCTACAACACAGTCTGAATAATAATATTTCCCACTGATTAGATAACGCACACAACAACTTGTGACGTGCTGCAAAGACTCTTTGGGAATATGTGTCTACAAGCAGAATCTCAGGAAAACTGATAAGCAGCGTGAAGATGTTGGACTGAGCAGAAGTTAATGTGTATAGGGGAACCTGTAAGGGTTGCATAATCACTATCTCGCACAAAACATACAGCAGGAGTGGCCAATAGGGCCTATAAATGCCTTTTGAGCTCATAGTCAGTGCACTATCTTAGGCAAATATAGCCTAATTCCCTCCCCTGTTCCCTGCAAGTGAGAAAATTGAATCTGCTAATTGAATATCCTGTTTCCCTGCAGAGGGTTATAATAGCTGAGATACCATATGAAAACAAGAATGCAGACAGATAACTACAGGCTTTTTTTCTGCAAGTGGGAATGGCTTGCCCTGAGGTGGATAATAGAGTTGCTATCCTTACCTGTTTGCCTGCTGAAGTAGCTCTGGAACTTCCACAGCTAAGGTAAACTGGAATTTAGTTCATGAGTTTAGGGACTAGGAAAAGTGGAGTTTCTAAATCCAGATTGGTGCAACATACCAATCTTGCACTTTGGTTGATACTAAAACACTCAGCTATAAACCTCTTGGCAGATCTTCATCTGTTTCATGGGCAGCTCTGTCAGCAGCAGCAGCAGAAGGAATAGGCAGTTGCAGGCTGGTCAGTCTTAAAAAGTAAACTCTCATTCCTGTGAGGTGAAGCTCTAGCTTCCATCACGGCACTAGTGGAAGCCAGGAGATCCCATCGTAATTCAGGGCCAGTGTGGCTTTGAGGCATATGACTTTTAAGTTTTCAAGTTGTTTAGTGGCTTTGACCTTGAGAATACTACAATTTCTAATTACAGATGACTCCTTTTCGGGTACCCTTGTCCTTTTTTATATGGTGCAAATTGCTCTGGTTTGAGTGACTGCATGGAACTGCGTTACACAGTTATGATCAGGGTCCCAATGTACATTAATACACATAAAATAATAAAACCTCCACCTTTTATTCACTTTGCTCACCTCTAATACATGTTGACTAGCTCTATTTTATGAAAGAAAACCCAAACATTTTCTTTGTTTTCTTCTTAATGAATTTTGTGAACTGTTTGTATTTTAGGAGAAGGATATATAAGGCCTCAGCTTCTTATGCTTCTTCATTGTTCTGAAAGCTGGCTTTTACCCATTTCATAAGGTACCAAAATGTTTGTAGCATGAATTATTTGTTCCTGTCAGAAGGTTCAGAACACAACAGATCCCACGGTTCTTCAATTTTTTTTTCCCAGTTCACACTGAAGGATAGTGCTAATGATATTTTTACTCTGAAAATGAGTAGTTCCTAAACAAATGCAAAAGTTGCTAAAAACTACAAACAAGCAGTAAATAGGAGAGGAGGTGCACAGTCAGTTTCAAAGTATGCACAGAAATGTTTGCAATAATTTCAGTAAAAGTTTTGAATATTTTGAATTATACAGGGAACTGAGGTTGTAATAACATTGTCTGAGATGGCTGAGAGTATTTGGAATATGTGTTCCTAACTATGCTTTTTATTTCACCACGGTAGCTAACCATTGCATTCTAGCAGATACTTAGTTCATGGGAGATAATATACTCTAAGTCACTGTTAATTTCATTATAGTAATTAACAATTTATTGTAATCACACATACATTTCAATTTTTCAAGTATATTTGTGCCCATTGAATCAGGGTAGCAAAAAAAATTTGCTCTTTGGTTGAACTTTCATTGTTTTTAATTTTGATGAAAAGGGGCTTTTTAACCTGGAAATGAGATGTATCAGGGTTCACCGGAGAGAGTAAAAAAAAAAAAAGTATTTTTGGTCACTGACCTCACTTTTCGTATCAAAAAAATTGCTTGCATATTTTTGGTTGCACATTTCTTATGAGGAAATAGGCTATCTGGTGAGCTAGAAACATGATTGTTTCTGAGCTGTACCTGGAAATGCCAGTGACGATGCTTATTGTCCCAAGTGACCAGATGTAGTCCCTGACCAGGGAAACAACGGGATGGGGGAATAAGCTGAAGGCTCCACCCCTGAGGGCTCTCCTCTTCCCTGTGTGTCAGCAGCAAAGACATTCTCCAGCACCAAAGGTTGTCGTTTTTGAAAGAAAAACCAGACAGTTCTGAAAAGGTGAGCAGATTATGGAAGACAACTGTTTGTGAAACTAGAGTTGTCTTAATGGCACAAAGAGGCTAAAACTTGCTTTCCCCTTTTTACTTCTCTTCAGGATAATTACTGTTCCCTGGAACTCAGTGAGCTCATATCTGTTGCACTGCTAACAGTGGAGCCAAAATATCTCTGAGTGTGAAATATCGAAGGATGGGAGGTTGGAGGAGTTCATTAAATTACCTCCCAGCTCATCATCTGCTCTACAGCTCTGTGAGGCAGTTTAGTTTCTTTGACAGTCTGACCTTTCTGTTTAAATAGGTTGGCCTGCCACAGAGATGGTCTTCTGGGGCTTTTGAGGCCAGAGATATATTGTGCTTAGTAAGATATTTTAAGTTTAATCTTCCATTTGTACCCATTCAGATAACTTTCAGCTGTCATTCACCTCTTGCACTTATCCTTGCTTGTCCAGTCTTGCTGATTTCTTTCTTTGTTTTTTTAATGCACTTCTTGCCCAGATAATTTGCAGAAGAAAAATCAGTATCAGGCATGGGAAAGTGCAATGCCTTTAGGCAGTGTCTCCTTTTTACTTCTTTTCCCAGTTATCTGAGAACCAGTCAAGATGTGAACACCCTCCCTACCCTGCCAATAGAGTGCTCAGCAACACCTTCAGTATCTTTCCAGAGAGGTTAATTCACCCTTTCCTAACTTGAGAATAAGATCTTACATTTAGGAACTGGTATATCATTTTCTGCTGGTGCTACTGTATAGTTTATATCTGGTTTCTGAGAGATAAATACATATACATAATTTTTAAGTTTTTTTTAAGGCTCCATCTAATAGTAGAAATATAGACGTGAGCATTGGGGAAAATATATATATATATATGGATTTGTATGTTTGTTTGTTTAAGCTTGGCAAATGCCTTTGTTCTATACTGCATCTTTAGAACAAGCTACTTCACCAGGAAAGGCAGGGAAGGGAAAAAAAAAAAGCTTGCGAAATAAGCAGTACACAGTACAGCACACACCAAACAAAAGCAGCATTAACAAATTAATTAAAATGTGGGCCACATCATTCCTAACTGCATCAAGTGTCAGAAATAGCAAGTAGTCCAATCACATCTAGAAATAATTAATGGTAATACTGTAGTAAATTAACATAATAAATAACATTATAATTACAGGAATGATACATACAATTACTAAGAAACAATCATCATTAGCAAGAGAGCTTTGTTGCTGCTTTTGTGTTTACATAATTCACAGCTGTACTACTCACTGAAAGTTATCCCAAGACAAATAGCAGCTAACCAGTATTAGAAAACAGCAAATCAGTATTCTTGAGATACTGGGTAACCACAGTGGAGTTGGATGATTTGTTTTACCTTAGTGAATGGTTAATTCACCCCAAAATCCCCCATCAAACACAGAGTTTTGATTGTCCCAATGCTAATTGCATTGAAGCAGTAGTATTCCATGCTTCTCATCCAGCAATTCAGAAGGCAGAACACTCCCTCAGCTTAGAATAAACAAGGGTTAAATTTTAATCAGTACTTGAACCCACCTTACCACCTCATCCAAATGCATCTCGCCATGTCTTGCTCTTTTTCTTTGGAGGGGTTGAGTAAGAGGCTCTAGTCATCTCTGTTGGATTTATGAATGCCATTGTTTTTCTGCTCTATGTAAATAATTTGAATGTGTAAATACTGGAACTCAGCTCTTCTACTTTTGTGTTCTCATCTCCAGTCCAGTGCTCCATGTAAGACATCTCACACGTACCTAAATTGAAATTTTCTAAAAGGAAGAACAGTTAAGCCATTCATCTGAAGTGAAGGATCTGAGCTCAAATCTGTTCTTCCTCTAATGCAGGGGACAGAGCAGAATCTATCTTATCTTACATTCTCTACATTCTAGTAAATTGAGTGGACTATTATGAGACACAATACGCTTAATTATCTCCTCTTGGAGTTTTGTCAGTCTATGGGAAATACTTAAATAGTCATTCCGATCTCTGTGGAAAGCTGGGCACTTGTATATATTACTAGCATTTCAGTAAAATTCTCATTTCCCATCACTCAACAATGTATTTTATTTACTATGGGGAAAAACAAGCATCACACAAAAAATCCTAACTACATTACAGTACCTTATTAAATTATGCTTCTTCAGTTTTCAGTCAGTTCTCTAGTTATGTTGCAATTGTTATGCTTTCAAGATAGTAACTATAAAAAAACATACTGGAATTCAGTAAGGGCAAACACAGGAGCAGTTGTAGGCTGTTTACTTCTTCTATCTGTAATGAGGTTCTACAGATGTATAGGAGTCCCTGCCAAAAGCTGTTGAAGCAAGATTAGGTTTTCAGTTCATTCTGCATTTTATTTTTTAATTAAAATGTTGCCCACATTTTCCATTCTTTTGTAATGAAAGAGTTGGGATTAAGAAGAAATAAAATAGTCACTTCCATGGAAACACAACAGGGTTCTGTGTATTCTATACATCACACAGTATCCCTACGGTCAACTCTGAATTTTCACACAGGAGAACCTGTATAAAACCTAAAATAAAATAAACATGGACAAAGAGTGCAAAGTGGGTGTTGATGGAATTGAAAATGAGCTTTCTCATGTTGAGAGGAAATCAAAATATGCTTTCAGTAAAAGTCGTGGGTAATATAATGCTGGTGTTCCTTAACAATTAAATCACATATCAAAAATCACCATGCCATGCTGCATTGCATTGCCCACAATTGGAAATTCTCACATGGTTTCTAATTTTACAATAGTAGTCTTGTATTCTTACATAATAGTTAAAAATAAATCTTACAGGGTCTATTGGCTTTGTCCAACTTTCTATACCTGCTTTAGCTAAGTAAAGTAACCAGCCAGGCTCCTTGTACTGGAAAGAAAACCACTCCTCCACAGAATAGTTCACAGCACCTCAGTTAGGATCCTCTGAACCACCCTCCGGAGGAACCTACTCCAACCTGCTGATGATAAAGGCAACGTACAGAGACAGCCTAGGCAACTGGATAATTTGGATGGCCAAAACTGAGTCGTGCCAATGTTTATCCCCATTTCAACACCCAACATGAGCACACTGGCTCTGAATACAATGAATGTTAAGTAACCTTTTGAAATAGCCTTGAATTCATGGTGTTTACTTTTTCCTTGTTTTCCACTTCCTTTCCCTCACAGTTTGCTAGAGGTGTAGAACAAGATTTTAAAGGTCATTTCAGTGCCTAAAGTGGCAAACTAGTATCTAATGGGAATTTCATAAGTGGTTAACTGCAGTTGGAGTCAGGTACAAAATATATCTTCAAAGGAATGTGGGAAGACATTGTTCCTTTAAATCAGTGAAAATCAGAGAATTTTTTTGAAAACCTATGTATCATCCATCTGCTCTTGAGGTACATTAACACCTCTGCAAGTCTGCCCTAGAGCTCTCTGCAAGGATTCTCCTTCACACTGCCATACTGATGTTTTCCACAGATTTAGCCAGAAAACTCCAAAGGTGTGTAAACTCCCTAAGATTATTTTTAAGTTCAGGGATATGTTTTCTGTGATTGCTGTGGCAGCATAGTGTTTTTCATTATATTTTTGAGCAGCAGGATTAAAGAGAGACAAAAAAGAGGTCATCAAAAGGGGCCAAGGGGGGTTATTTCCTCCTCAGCATGATAATGAAGTAGAGCTGTGTACACATCTGATAACAGATCAAAAGCCCGCTGAAACCAAAATGTAAAGTTGGAGCTTATGTTTTGACTTTTCCAGTACTTTATGCTGTACTTTACATTAGAACAAAACCCAGTCTGTTTTTTTTTTCAAACCAAATCGGTACAGCAGATCAAGTACCTCTTTTCATGTGCTGTGATCCTTCATTTGGCATTTCTGTTGTATTTGCTACCAAAAAGAACTCCATGGGGGATTACTCTTGGTTACGCAGTGATGTAATCATGAGCAATGTGATAAATTGTAAGCTGATAGGCAGCAGAAAACCAGTTCTACAGCAAAGCCTATCAGTTCTGCAGGTTTTAAACCATAGATAGTTATGTTTGACTCTGGAGTAAAAAGAAAGTCCACAACACTCTTTCTGGAGAGGAGTCTTTCCTGTTTCTGTAAAGAGCTTGAGAAGGGTGTCTTTCATAAATATAGGGCACTTTACCCACTCACCCTACTTTGTTTCTGACATTGCTAATCACTGTAGCTATGTGGCATGTTTTGAATTAGCTTTGCAAAGAATAATCTGTCATCTCTTCTTTGGAGCAGGCTTGAGAGCTCGGACTTAGTTTCTGCCTAGGAAAATTAATTACTGTGGTAAACCCTCTAGACATGAATTGTCTTTCCTAGGAGATTTAAGCCTTCATTACCTCTAAGGACTCGGGGTTATACCAGCTCCTGTTTTCTTGCTAAAATGCATACCATTGCCTGTCTGTGCTCCAAAACATTACTGGCAGGCCAGGATATTTTATTTATGTTCTTAGAGGAAGAGCCACTTTTGGACGCTCTACTAGAGGCATGCATCTTCTGGTTGTGTATCACTAGGAATACTGGCCCACAAAAGAAATCAAAGCGTGTTTTAATAATGACTAAAGCACAGTAATTGGAACAGAAAACTAATGACTTGCCTAGTTCCCCGAGTACAGCATCTTGTGGTCAACTTTCAGTGCTTAGCTGGCACTCAGACATGAAGGAAGGCAATCACTCAGGTCAGAAGGAGAATCTTAGAGACAGAACTGGTACTGCAAATAGCAAGAAAACACTCAAGACAGGTATATATCAGATTTACTTTGTCCAAGTTCAATTTAAACCAAATCACTGCTGTGTAGAAATAATAGGAGATAGAAGGGAAGGACCAGGTTTTAGAAGGTTTGGAAGTATGATTTAAAAATAGTAAACAATAGTTTGACATTCATCAAATTAAAGGTGATGTGTATGCTGCTACTTAGGGCTGGCTATTTATACTGTTAATCCATCACTGCAGAAACTCACAACTGTCTGCTTTTCTGTATTATGTTGAACATAGGAGTGGGAGATTAAAACTCTTTCCGTTTACCCTCTAGCTCCAAACTCCTTTCTGAAATGCATCAAAAGCCTATGTGTCTTGAACTCAGAAGAATGTGCAGCAGCTCAGGACAGTATGAATACTAACTAGGTAAGCTACAAGAATGACATCCCAGGGGTAGCTGATGCAGATGAAGATAGGTATATTTTTCTGCCCAGCTCACCTGCCAGCTTCAGAAGTAGCAAATTGTTTCTTTTCCTCATAATGAATTAAGAAATAGGAAAAAAAATACTGATTAAATAAAAATTGCAAGGCTTACTAAATGAAAAAAACCCCTTTCACAGACTATTATTTTATTCCTGGAATTCAAAGGTGCAGATGAATTTGGGATTCCCAGTAAGTCCTTGTCCAGTAGTTGCTGGAGAAACTACCAGGCTGAGAAAATAGGCTCCAGGAGGTGTCGTGGTTTAAGCCCAGCCAGTAATACAGCACCACGAAGCACTCGCTCACTCCTTCCCCCCCAGCCCCAGTGGGATGGGGAGGAGAAAATATAAAGAAATGCTCATGGGTTGAGACAAGGACGGGGAGGGATCACTCAACACCTATGGTCACAGAAAAAAGACAGACTCAGCTTGGGGAAAAAACCAAAATCAATTTCATTTACTACCAATCAAATCAAAACAAAGATAATGGGAAGTAAACCCAAATCTTAAAACACCTTCACCCCACCCCTCCCTCCTTCCTGGCTCAACTTCACTCCCATATTCTCTACCTCCTTCCCTGCAGCAGCACAGGGGGACAGGGAATGGGGTTGTGGTCAGTTCATCACATGTCTCTGCTGCTCCTTCCTCCTCATACTCTTCCCATGCTCCAGCATGGGGTCCCTCCCATGGTAGACAGTCCTCCATGAACTTCTCCAACGTGAGTCCTTCCACTGCTCCAGCGTGGGTCTGTTCCTCAGGGTGCAGTCCTTCAGGCACAGCCTGCTCCAGAGTGGGTCCCCCACGGGGTCACAGCCTCCTTTGGGCACCCACCTGCTCTGGCGTGGGGTCCTCCCCGGGCTGCAGGTGGGGATCTGCTCCCCCGTGGACCTCCCTGGGCTATGGGGGGACAGCCTGCCTCACCATGGTCTTCATCATGGGCTGCAGGGGAATCTCTGCTCCGGCGCCTGGAGCATCTCCTCTTCCTCCTCCCTCACTGACCTGGGGGTCTGCAGGGCTGTTTCTCTCACATGTTCTCACTCCTCCCTCATGGCTGCAGTTGCACAGGTTTTTTTCCCCCTTCTTAAATCTGTTCTCCCAGAGGTGTTAGCACCATCGCTGATGGGCTCGGCCTGGGCCAGAGGCGGCTCCGACTTGGAGCTGGGGAAGCTTCCAGCAGCTTCTCACAGGAGCCGGCCCTGCAGCCCCTGCCCCGCTACCAAAAACCCCACCACACAAACCCAAAAAAGGAGGCTACTGCATTGTTTTCTGCTCAGACAAAGCACAGAGAAACCAACCTCTGGGAGAATTATTCCAAAACTCTTCTGCTACTGCCATCACCTTACACACCTTTAAGGTGCTAGTGGCTCCAATCAAGAGCACAGAAAAAACATGTTTTTTTTTTTTAAGGGTGGACTAGTGAATACGTGCCCTTGCAGACTAGAAGACTCGAGGAGATGTAATCAGGCCTAGAGGTCCTGCTTATTGTACTGCCTAGTTCTATATGACTAACACATGGTTTGGGAAAAATACATAAAAGGAAAAATTTGTTTCTGTGGCTGAGTTCTGTTGTTATCAACTAACTAACATCACTCTTTGAGTTGTGTATTTTTTTTCTCTTTTTCTCTCGTCTCTCTCAGGTTATGACTTGTTCTATAGCTAGTAAGCTAAAGTCAACTCTTCCTTGCAATTACTTCAGTATGAAAACCCACATATTTTCTAATTTTTTTTTCTTAATTCTGCCTTTTGAGGTGTGCAGAAGTGCTTAATCCAATCTCTGAAAACAACATCTTTACTTCCCAGGCTGAAAAACAATTATCAGCAATTGATTCTTATTAAAGGTAGACTATTCTTCTAGTAGTATTAAAAGATTGGTTAATTAAATTCTTTGTATTACCATGTTCCTCTTGAGCTCAAAACAACCTGAAGTTATTTGTGTTTAGAGAAGGTTTGCAGATTTCTGTAGGCCTCTATTATGCTAATTGTATTAAGCCCTCTGTTGGTAAATCATTCGGAGGAAACGGACAGGGGTGGGAGTAAAGATCAAAAATAGTAACAAGGGAGTACAAAAATGTAAGATTAATACAAGTCTCAGAATTCCTGCATCAGGCAAGGTATGGAAATATCTATTCTCGTGTCATTATTTGAACAAACACTAGTGTGGAAGTCCTTGTTTTGGAGTAGCTATTTTGATAGATTTTCAGTAAGCTTCAGACTGAAGAGTGAGAGAACGCTCAGTTGCATTTTAGGAGCATTGGATCTGTTCTCATTTTGACCATGGTGAGAGGACTAAGTACAACAGATAAGGGCACTTGAAAGCCGCAGTGTACTGGCAGGACTGGCTCAACAGTTACAATATAACAGTCCTGCTATATCTGCTTAGTCTAATGATGAGATCAAGCATACATGGTACAGAAATACTGCAAAGGAGACACTAAAATGGTTCATGACTTAAAATAAAAGAGTCTAAAAGCCTTTAGAAGATTATTATTCCATTGAATGTAGATTCTGATTAATACAAGAATCTTGTATACTCCTCTACAATCCTAAAATGGACCAGCACTTTCTTTGTTAAAATTATAATCTTTTCATGACTTTGGATCAGCTTGGGCTCACTCAATCTGCCTGATAAGGAAACAAAGAGGATTGCAAACTTATATTTCAGTGTGTATATATTATGCTTGTTTGTATAAAAATTAATGCATTTTTAAATTAAGTAAAAATAGAAGCAGAGGTTACAAAAAGCACAAGTAATTCTTAGGAGTGGGGAATAGAACATAGTTCATCCTCCTATCAGTTAAATGCCTTTATCACTGGGTCAGAGAATCGATTGTCCTTATGCTCGTTCTTTCTTCCTCTGCTTCCTCTTAATCCTCTAGTATTTCAAACAAAGATGAACAACTGTTTTATCTCTTTTTAAAAATATAGTATAGCTTAATGGTTTCAGACTGACCTTAGTGAGTCAAAGATGTGAATTTAATTCCTGTCAGGAAGAGAAAGGATTTGGACACAGGTAGGCCACTGCCTATCTAAATCTCATAACTGCTGAACCGTTGGCTAAAATCACTTGGCCTTGATTCGAAGGAAACACTTGACTTCTGCTTTTGTCAGAAAGGACTTAGGCTGCACCCTTCACGGGAGGCCTGAGTGCCGTAAGTGCTGAGCGAAGTGCGGTGACTCCTTACAGCTCAGAGATGCCTTGAGAGGGGAAGGATTCAGGCAGTCTCATCAGCCAGGAAGGCCAGCTTGCAACCCCGTTACGGGACCCCAGCTTCTCTTTTCAAATGGATGCAACAGGAGTTGGTAGGATTCTGAGCACCCAGCAAAGCGGATGGGGAAGATAAGGCATTTAGCTGCTGGGGGGGTGAGTGCAGTCTTCCCTCGCTCCTCTGCAGGGAGGCAGAGTGGAGCCATCCTGGCAGAAAGATTCTCAGGCTCCAGCTCAAGCCATCAGCTGGACCATGGTAGTAAAACACATTCCCATGTGCAGTAGTCCTTGCTCACTGTATTGACTTTGCTGGATCTATTTTCTGAAAGAGCTGATTCTTCTTCTGTGTTGTATAAAGCATGTAGCTCAGGGCTATGGATTTTACTTTTGTTCCCCCATCTAATTTCCTTTCTAAATTTAAATTTCAGTTTTCTTCAGAAACTATGGGAGTTGGACTTTTAAATGCTACTAAAAACTGATCATCAATTGCTCAACAGTGTGCTACCTATGTAAAGAGCAAAGCTGCCATGAACACCTTTAAAGAGGAAGTATCAATGCAATTTCTTCTGTGGTATATAAGGCACAAACAAACAGATGTTGATTCTGCATGTTTTCTGAGTCTGATGGTAACTGTTACATATTCTTCCGTTATGATTGATCAATTAATCTATACCAGAACTTTATAATTCTATATTTTGATATGCTAGTGAGTGATCTAAATCTCTAGACAACTGGAAAAAATAATTTCTTCCTTTCCCCCAGATTCCTTACACAGCTTCAGATCAGCCCTTTTTCCTTACTTTGTTAATGAAATCAGTTAGCATCTCATTTTCTCTGCAATTTCTTCTCATAACTTCAAACGTAACATTTCTCTTATCTCTGTTTAAACTGAGTGGTTTCTGTTGTTCGAGAGGTTGTGCTTTCCCACTTCATGACTTTAAAAGTGAACACACCATTGCCTGCACAGTTGTCTTGTAATGTTGTAATGAATATGTTAAAAAATTAGTAGTAGCTAACATACATAGAAATACTTCATGTTGTTGTCCTCTACAACACAGAGAGTTCTTAACACTAAAATTTACTTGTTTGTTACCTATTAATTTTTTACCTATAAAACATTCCATTTCGCAGACAAAGAACAAAGGGACTGTTTCTAAATTTCTGCATTCATGCCATGTGTCTTCAGCCATTTCTAAATCAGTGGAAGTCTTGCTTATGGAAAGTCTACAATTTCTACTGAATTTTAAAATGTTAAATCAGTGCTATTTCCACATTGATCTTGCCTGAAACATTTACAGTAACATGTTATTTTCTCTGCCAGAAATCAAATGTATTCTATATACTATAATGAAGGACTAAAGTGTGTTTATTTCAAACTTAAAAGAAAATGTTCTGTTCGACACTTTGAAATATTATTTTGTATGTATGAACCAGCAGAATATAGTGTGGATAAACACAACACTATCTTTACCAGAAGATAACCACAAGCTTTGAAACAGCACAGCAATAACTCTTTCCAGGACACTGTGATTAGAGACCTCCTAAGTACTCATGGAAAAAGAAAAAAGGGATTACAGTTCAGATTATAAATAATAATAGCTTCAATCTAGCATTTCTGAAAATAAATAACATTTTTATTTCTCGACATATATTTTAAATATTATGCAGTCGATGTTTATTCAGCTATACCAAAGCAACTACCACTATTGCAGTTCTTTTATAACTAAAAATATGCCTTCAGTAAAAAACAAGCTATTGTCTTGTTTAAGAATTGTGAAGGGAGAAATAGATCCAAACTGTGTTGCAGCGCTACAGTCCCACAAACACACTTTACGCAGCAGATCATTATTATATGTGGGATGATAATTTCTTTCTGTGTCTTAGCAAAGCTGTATGGAATGGGGGCTTTGACAAACTGCTCTTGTTTTTGTCCTTTCCTTTTTTAAATAATTTGAACTCTTGGAAATACTCATTTTAAATGTACAGCAAGGGCATGGAGACATTACAGGGCAGTGGTCTAAAGTGTCCCTTCATGAAACTTGCATCAGGCTTTTCACTTGTGGATTTTTTATTGATTTTTAGGGAGTACATGCTGATGGAAGGCATACATACAGAAAAACAACTGCCTTTGAAATACGTTTGTTATTGACAGAAAAGAAAAGCAACATAGATAAGTATTGATTAATTTGTGTCATCTACACAAATGTAGTTAGGGAAAGTTCTCTGACTTTGAAATTACATAAAAGTATAAATTCATAATCATAAATTCTACAGTCCTGGCTACATTATATACATTCTGTGTAACTACTAAGGATGCCATAACAGGTGCAATATTCACTAAAATGTCTTTATACTGGGTAATGCAACATTCTTTCTTTTAAGCAGTCTAAATTATACATGAAAAAGTAAATTTTGTAAAATGGTTTCCTACGAGAAATATGTTTTGTGCTATCAAAGCTTTTCATTCTTCAAACTTGCCCTGTCATAAATCAAGTCCTGAAAATAGATAAACATTAAATGCATGATATATATTAAAGTATTAAATATTCAGAAATATCTTATGGTTGATATAGGTTTATAAAATTACCCCATCCTGTATTAATAAGGAAAAAGTGCCGTCCTACTCTGCAGGTGGGCTACAACACATCAAATTAATTAGTTTTGGTATGATACAAACTGTAATAAAAAAGGAGGATGGTTATCATGGTACTTCAAGCACGACCTTTGGGTGACCATGCAAACATGTGGGAATAGTCCCCACCTGAGAAAACTGAGAAAATGCTTGTGTAAGGATGTGTGGACTGTGAGACCATCCGCTTCGGTAAGACTGTCAGATCAAGGAATTTTAATTTCAAAGGGGATAATGAGCAAAAGGGAAAGTGACAAACAAAACTCACAGAGACACAAAACTGATAAACCATAATGGGAGACCATGACAATAAGTGAAACTTTTCAGCTTTGAGCAACCTGGTCTAGTGGAAGGTGTCCCTGCCCATGGCAGGGAGGTTGGAACTACATGATCTTTAAGGTCCCTTCCAACCCAAACCATTCTATGATTCTATGATTTGCAAAAGCACTCAGTAGACAAAATACTGACACAGGTTCATGCTGTGGATTATTACAGGCTTGAAGGTGTCAGATTGGTTACACCAGATATTGAAAATGCCTACTGTTTCATTCTACATATCCACAGCAATAGCCAGGAAAGTTTCTGTATCTGTCCAGACTGAAATCAAAGTGACCATATTCTTTTGGCCCTTGTTGTGTACTTGCAGAATTGAAACTTGTTCTGACATTAATGAAAACAGTCTTTTTGCTTTACAGAGGAAGCCAGTTATACCAAATATATTACAAAATGAAATAAATAAATTTCCTTTGTTCAAGACCGAGGAATTTGATGAGGTTGACACTTGAAACCAGCTAACATCTTTTTTAAAGGCAGAAAGTGTAGGCCAGCCAAGTTGGAGACATTTGTGTTTAAAATACAGGAGATGGTCTTTTAGTGTGTATACTCAGGTCATAGAATCATAGAATCATAGAATCATTTAGGGTGGAAAGGACCTACAAGATCATCGAGTCCAACCGTCATCCATGCCGACTAGACCACGGCACAGAGTACCTCGTCTATGCGCTTTTTGAACACCTCCAGGGATGGTGACTCAGCACCTCCCCAGGCAGCCTGTTCCAATGCCTGACAATGCTCTCGGTAAAGAAATTTTTCCTAATATCCAACCTAAACCTCCCCTGGTGCAACTTGAGGCCATTTCCTCTCGTCCTATCTCCAGCCACCCGACAGAAGAGACCAGC
>JAVJGG010000005.1:23001092-23016632 GCA_035590195.1 Aviceda cuculoides
TGGTAATTTTTTTAATAATTAATCAAAATGTATAAGTTTGCATTTTATTAAAAAAAAATCAGCTATTCATGGTTGAGTCTAACACCTATTTATTTCAGAATATTCACCCAAATGCACAGGAAAGCTCTTCACAGCAAGACAGCCAGCAGTTTCTTATATTGACCTAGAGAACAAGAATATTTTTACAAGCTTCTGAGTTTTCATTCCTTTTTTCCTTCTTCCTTTTCTTATTTTTAATGTTTCTTCTAGAAGTCAATAAATCACGTTGTCCTAGAAAATGTAAGGTTTGTCTTTAAACCTCACCTGTTTTTTGCTTGAATATAACATAGCACTTTTATAGTCTCTTCTCACAAAGTTTGTAGAAACACTGCAAGAAGCTCTCTTTTTTTTTTGTTTTGGGAAAAGAAGCATGAAAGCTGGTAAGAAAACACCATTGTAAGTCTTCCAAATCTGTTTCTTTCTGCTTCCTTTGATTTTTGAAAACTTTCTGTCCATCATTAAGATCACAGAAAATTATAGCAAGGGATTTCAGAACAATTTCAAGAAAGAAGTAAGTTTTGAAGAGTACTTATTTCCTTAAATGGAAAACTGACACAAATTAAAAAATTCTTTTTATTTTTTCTTATTTAATGTTAATTCCAGTTAATGTTTTTCTGAATAGCCCAATGGGAAGTTTGTTAATGGAAAAACTGTATAGAGCAGTTACTCACCTAAGTTTCTCTGTTATTCATCTCACAGTATAAGCAATTTCATGTTGTTTTAAGCTTTGAATTACTAATATGAAGGCTAATGTTAACTATGTTAGTTTTCTGAAGAATTTATTGCTCAGATAATACCTATGAGGCATTTTTTTGTGAATTCAAAGAAGCTAATTTCCCTGTTTTTGTCTTTTCAAAGTCTTATAACTGGACATACTTATCCAAATTATCATTCCATCTGCAAATTGTGATGGGCATGGGATCTGTGCTATGGATGTCATTCATCAGGTTTTAACACTGTTGAATGACTTACCATTAGTATAAGTGTCATCAGATCTCGTAGTGTTGTACTTTGAATTTCTGGCACTAAATGTATTGCCGGCTGGAATTTTGGTCTATTCGCTTTTTAATGACTGGCTGAAACTTTGTTGCGTACATCTAAGTAAAGCACAGAGAAATTGATCATACTGATGATGTTTCAGTCAAGTAGTAAAACTGTATACTAAACCACATGCATGTGTGGGAAGATAAAATCCAGATTCAAATTTAAATGTCTTAACCTGTTTCCTTAGGAAATTTAGTAATTAATTCTTCAAAGGCTAGGACTGACAAAAGAAGTAGAGGGAATTCAGGGATTTAGGGCTAATCCTGTAATCTTATAAATGTCTACTGACTTAATGCCTAACTGTGGAGGTATAAACTCCACAACATCAGTGATATTTTAAGTACCCAAGGTACTAAAAGGTTCTCCTTCTGTGTCTGCATGGTACTGATTTCATGCTGATAAGACTAGGAAATTTCTGTTGGTCTCAAACCAAAATCTATTCCCTATGTACAAAGATGTCCCATTAGGACACAAATTCAAGTCGGCATTTTCTGAAATTGCCTGATACATGGTTTTAACATAGGCAAATAAAGTAAGGATCTCTAGTCACCTGTTTTCTTAAAGTGAGTAATTACTCAATGATATTGAAGACATACAAGAATTTTAAATATTAGTCTGTCATATTTCTGTTATAATCTAAAGCAGAGTGAAAATAATAATAATAAAAAAACCACCCACAACCAAAGCCCAAACCAAACCTGTCACTTTGTTTCAAATACTCTTGAAATATTTGGCTATTCAAAAGCCAGTGTTCCCCATCTACGATTTCTCTTAATAAATGAAAATTTTATGTGGCTGGGATTTGTTTTATGAAGAACTCTCATGCTAACATGCTGTGTGATCATCAGGTATCTTGTCTGACTGTTGAAGTGTATGTGAAATAAAGACAGCAGCATTTCTCTTCAGGACTTTAACTTTCTTTGGGGATTCATTGTTTGTTTCTTTGGTTTTTTTTCCCACAACAAACTTCTTTCAACTTTTGACATTTCTATTTACCACCCCATTTTGTCCAAGACAAAGGTCTTTACACTATGCTTAGCTTCCTTTTTTGTTTCTCTTTTGCACAATATAACCTCCAGTTATTTCTAATTGAAAGAAAAAGCCATTGATGTCTCATCCATGCATGGTTTGATTTCTTCTGTTGTATTTAATCTTATAATCAGTTGGTGTAATTTTTCTGTTTTAGCTGCTATAGTTACTTTATTTTCAGAATATCTCTTAAACTAATCTATCCACCTATAAAATTTATTGAGGGAGACTGTCTTTCTAAGATGGAAGTCAGTTTTTAATAGTAATTAAAAACCTAATTTTAGAGTTTCGAGATGTCTTAACTGGAAAATAAACATGTTGTAAAAGAAGTGAAATCCCTTATAAAACTGCATTTGAAAATGTTGAAAGTTCAATGGGTTGGAGATGTCATTTGCAAGATCCATTTGGAAGACTTGCATTTCATGCTTTTTTGTTTGTCTGACGAGCAGGAGCTGCGATATTTTCATATGTTAGTCAAAAAACTTTGTTGGTGGCCTTGGAAAGGACTTCAGCCCATTCTTCTGTGCCAGAAGAATAGAAATTATCACAGGAAACTGTAATGTATATGTAAGGCAGGGAAATAAGGTTTTCCAGTAGTGATGTAGTGATGTACAGATGTTAAAGGAGTTTCCTGAGGAAAATCAATGTGTGCGTTTACCTGCATGTATCTGCTTTAAATGAAAAGAAACAAACAGAACCCCAAATAACAATTCTTAGGACAGTTTTAGGCAGCAATTTTGAAAACAAATCTGAAGAAACCTGTGTACAATGAGACTAGAGAAATAAGCTTGAATATATGATGATGACCTTTCTAAATCTACAAATTTCTTCAGAACAATGATTGTCTATTTGTTTTTCTTAGACATGCTCCTTAAAACTGGTAAATTTGTAAATCATTATTAAAGCTCTAATCACAAACAGAAGCATAAAAAGTTGAACTTAGTGTGGATTTTTAAAAGGATTTTTACTCCACAGTGAAGCTTGGTTGTGTGGAAATGGATGCAGTTGAAGTATGTCAAATATGTTAGGTGGCTTTCTCCCTCTTCCTCCATAGTTCTACTTAGTCACCCTGGTCAACTTCAATATATTTGTGCCTCAGCTCCTCACCAATGAAATGGGGACTGTTGCATTTCTTTTAAATACTGTGGAGTCGGAATGTACTCTACCAGTTGTATGTATAAATCACAAGCTACCATAAACTTTTTAGATACTTAACAATTCTGAAGGAATAAAGATATTTGAATCACAAGTGATGTCAGTCACTTCTTAACCACAGACATCTTGTTTCAATGCAGAAAATTGCTTGAGGTTCTTTTCCTGAGAGCAGTTAAAATGTGAGTGTCCCTTCACCTTTTTCCAGTGCAGCCTTCTCTTATATTTTGTCAATAATGTAGGGGCTGCTCCACTCCTTATGGGAAATTAGCTAATGAAATAAGAAAGTATTAGAAACAAACTAAAGGATATTTTAACTTTATTTCTCTGTCCCTTTTCTATTGAAACAAAAAGTGCAGAAGGATAATTAGCTTTGCAATTTCCACTCCTTTTTCAAATTTTGGCTAAAATAAACCAGTTATTTATTATAACTGGTATTATAATAAACTCACATACACACACATGCACATGTACACAGAGCTAGAAATAGTGCTGATATGTACGGGCAGCTATGACTCTGCTCCTGTAACACTGGATTATGTGCTAATGCAGGGATCTAAACGAGGGTTGCATGTGGCCCTTGACGCTCCATAGGATGGTATCATCACTAGGGATTCTTGGTACGTGGAGGAAACCAGGTTTCCCATGCTAGGGAAACCACAGGATTGACCTGGGAATACATGGCTTCCTATTTTTACATCAGAAAACTGGAGATCTGAGTGAATGCAGGTCTCCAACTTCATGATTATAAATATAGACTTCCCCTTGCTTATTTTTCTGTTCTATTTTCATGAATGCTACATTACTTTGTACACAGAAATGCACTTTCAACAAAAGAGGTGGAGAGCAGCCCTCTTTCCTCTAGTCAATAATCTGGTGCTTTGACGCTTTTTTACAAAGCGAGGGTGTTCGTGTAAACTTTCACCACTGAGAAGTGCCTACACTGTCAATCAATTTTAGGAAAAGAGTGCCTTCTCTTTCTCTCCCCAACAGGCAGCTTGTACAAAGGAGACTTACGCAGCCCTGAATCAGTCTCGCGTTAGATACCTTCCCTTTGGCAAGCTCTGGGCAGCTCCCTCCTTCGCATACAGGATCACTGAGTAACATTTTCTGAACCTCCTAAGAACTCCCCTCAGTCAATAGGGAAAAGTATATAAACTAAGTACCTCATTTAAAAAATTGGAATCACTCTCCTTCAGCTAAATCCTTACCTTTACCTCTATGATAGATACTTTAAAAAGGAGGATTGAATCTTGACTGGTTTGTTTCAATATCTGACAAAATATATAACTCTCCTTAGAGTAACTGAAGTCTTTTTACCAAAAGTAGCATTCTGACACCAAAGACTGGAATTTAACCCCATTTTACTAAAATTATAATCTGCTTTTTTGAAATGATAGCACAGTCTACAAAGTGAGTAAAGTGTACATCTCGGAACAAGTATCCTATATTCACTAAAGTATCTGGTATCCACAGCTAAGCAAGAGCTTGCCATACAGTGTCATCTGCTTATTGTTTTTATTAATTAATTGTGTTATTGTTTTATTAATTAATTTAGACCATGTGCACATTAATTAATTTAGATCATGTAATGTATATTTCTGGGGAGCATTTGTGTTTCCTGATTAACTATACAATTATTGAAAATCAGGGGAGCTGTGAGTGGAGAATAAAGGCAATATATAGTAGTAAGTATAAAACTTTAATAATTTTTTTTGCCATATTAAAAATAATAGTCAGCCTATTACACTGGAAACTGTATGATCTTACAATATTTGTACTAAATTTTTTCAGTAAACAGCTGAAAGAAAGTTGATTTACTTTTCTTTTCACCATTAATTCTTTTAAATTTTCTTAAATACAAAACAGCACCTGCTGATGATAGCAATAACTTTTTTCAGAGCATGGCCAGCAAACAATCCCAATTTTTATTTGAGATAAGTAGTGTTCTGAACTTTAATAAAATTAAATTGCAGAAGAGTTTTAAATATACAAGAGCTTTGCGTTATTGTTTGAAGCTTCTTTGCTGCCTTTAAGACTTATTAGCCTTTGATCTTATTTACCATTACAGTAATCTAGGTAGTGATTGCTTTCCATATTCTCAGACTAGTTTTAAGCTCTGCCAGTGAATACATAAAACCTTTGAATGCATTAAGGCTTAATCTTCACTTGTTCTGCAATTCTCATCTTTCTGGAAATTTCAGTGTTTCTTCTGCATTAAATAGTAGACAAAATTTATTTTTCTTGACAGCACTGAATTCTGAAAATACTGTTGTGATTTTGTAACACTACAGAAATTTTTCAGACAGCTCCTACATCAGTAAACAGCTTTGCTTTCTTCCTATCTCTTTCTACCTACTTGTCCTTGCCATGTTGCTAGTTTGCAGTAGATATATAAGGTAAGATCTAAAATAGCTAGCTGGGATACCTCTATCTATATTTTGTGACAGCTCAGGATTCAGCCTTTCCTGTGTAGCTTGGCTGGCCAGTTGTGCTTTGCTGGGATCAAGACTGCTCAGGATGTTTTGCTAATAGCATCTAGGTTAGCAATATAATCATAGCTTACATATATATGTATATGCAGTACACAATTGTTTGTGGTAGAGTACAAACACATCCTCATTGCTGGCTGGTACAGGGAATAAACATACTAAATCCTAAAAAGTAACCATTGTGCAGACAGTAGAATGAAAGGCAACCATATTCTAATTTTAACAATTAATATAAGTGTAGAATAACTTTGTACTAAGAAAAAACATTTTAAAAGAAAGACTATGTCCTTTTGTATTGCTAAAAAATTGTTTCCAATCTCTTCTTTTGTAAATGTAATTAAAGTAATATTCTGCCCTACACATATCTACATGTGATTTGAGAATGCTAATGTACTACAGAGAAGAAAAAGGTAAATAAAGGAAGAACGCTTGGTTTCCAGTTCATTAGAAACTCTGTGGTGGAAAATCAATATTAGCTAAATGGAAGACAGAAAAAGTAAAGGAAAAATCCATCTCTGAGCCTCTTGCTAAAAAAAACCCTATGTATGTTTCATTGGCAATTGAAAACATGGTATTGTATAGGTCAATCAGTATAGTAAAGTCGTATGAAACTTAGTAGAAACCAATGTGTTTCTGCAGAGCTTTAAAAGCCACAATCAATTTTTGTGTAATAAACTCCTAGCGATTATCAGGGTACCACATCAGAATTATCAGTGTTTTTCTTTCATATATAAAGGGGAAGGAAGTAGAAAGCAGCTCTTTGAACCAATTTCATTCCACAGTAAAAGTTTGGTAGTTTAATTCCCAGAGTTAGGACATGGCCTGTTTCAAGACTATGAGCACCTCCATGGGGTCCTTCCCTTCCATCTTCTGACACAAAAGCAAGAAAATAACGCTCGCTTTGCAGGGCTTTATGTGTGTTGTAAGTTTCTCTGTAGAGACACTAATCTGATAGGCATCAGTGGCAAAAATCCAATTCATTCTACTGAATTCATGATTTTATCCTTAAAGTTCAGTCTAAGTCAAATACCTTTGGTTTTTTGGTTTAGTTTGGTTTTTTTAAGACAGACCGTATTATGCTGCCATTAAATCTAGGTTGGATGTCATAAAACTATGCCCTAAAGCTAAGCAGAAGATGGTGGCTGAATGCAGGAATTTCTGGGGGAGCTTTTATTGCCTGTAAGCAGTGAGTCAGAATAGACCCACAAGACCACTTTATGACTTAGGAAAACTGCAAACTATTTTTGCTGGTTTTTATAAAATAAAGTTTTTACAGAACAATCTTCTGTTGGATTTCTTGATATGTTTTGGTTTATCATCATCAAGAAAAAACTGGAATTATATTTCAGGAACAAAGTAAGAAATCAGTTTTCACTAAATTACTGTTAGCAGACTATCACTTGCTGTATTAATAGTATTATCTTCTTCATATAAAGCCAGTTAAAGGGATTTGAATGATCACCATTTTAAAAAACAAGCATTTTCAGCAGCAGTTACCAAACACAAGTAATGCAAGTCGTGAGCAAATAAATGAAACACTAAAACTTGGGGCATAAATCTGGAACAAATTGCATCATTGACAGCTGTACGTGAATGATCAGGACATATATCTTGAAGTCTGAGAAAGAAAAAATCTGCGTATTGAAAGGTCAGTAGTTGTGAGCAATAGCATTAAATGTTAAATTAAATGTAAATTAACTTCTGATTCATCCAGACTGAATTTAAAATCAAGACAGATCAATTACCAAGGTTTGACCCATGTGTGTCTATGGCCTAAAATACTACAGACTTTTCAGATTCTGATTCTAACGGGAAGGTAAAACAGTCACTGGAAACAGCACTCATCTCATTTTAGCCATTGAATTGCTGTGTCAGCTACGCCTGTAGCCTCCTTCCAAAGTAGATGGAGTAACATAGGCACCTCTAAAGGGTGATTCATGCTGTCCTAAACTATGTGTCTCTGGTAGGATGAATGATCTTCTGGAAGTAGCTTCTTGGGGGACCACAGAATAACTTAAATTGCCGCATTAGGTACAAAGTATGCCTAACTTTAACAGCAAAATCTAGGTGAGATGCATCATAGCTCGTGTGGTCATTTTTTAAAAAGTGCTGATTTTTTTTAATAGTGACTCTCAACAAGACATGATAGTATCCAATAATATATTTTCAGTATGTCAAAACCAATTTTCTTTGAAAACAGAAGCATTTTTGTGGTGGTTATTATAGTCTCTTTAAAAAACAGTTAGAGGACATACCTGATTCTTTTCTGAGTTTATAGTCCTTTAGGGACAAGACTCTAAAGGTTTTCAAGAAAAAGTTGAGATTAATCCATGTTTTGGACCTAGTCCTCACCTAGTGTAAATCACTGAGATCAAGGGAAGTATGTCTGTCCACTGGATCTTTAGATCTGGATCATAAATCCCAGGTAGTGGCATTTTCCTGTCAATGCAAGAATGATTACATTTTAAGAGCAATTAAAGGAAGATGTCTTATTTCACCAAGAATATTAGTTCAAAATACACCTTTATTCCTTATGTATATTTGAGGAATAAGTGACATATTTCTGATGTGATTTATGCCTTAATTTGTGTGATCATAGACTATCATTTAAAATCAGGAATAATGGTGAGTAAGAGCACAGCAATAACAAAAAGCTACTAGAGTAATTCTATAACAGCTGGTACATTATAAAACTGTGTGATTTCATTGTTTGCCTTTTCTACTGATCTTTGACAGCCATGAAATCATAGTCCAAGGAAAAGCAAAATTGGAGATACTTCTTCAGATCTTGGCACCCAAAGTAACTGAGGAGTTGATAAATGAAACAATGCTATATGCTTAGTGCGGAAGACAAAGAAAACATGTTTTTCCTTTACTATTTTGGGGTAACAGTAAGGTCATACGAAACCTGAAGCATTAGGACCAAATGGATTTTAGCTTTAATGATTGCCACTGCTTGGAATTTTACCTTGATATAGTTATAGCAAACAGGCTGTAGGTAATGACAACTTGCTTCTAAGTGATTTACCTCTTTAAATAATTTGCTGTAACTATAATCATAACAAAGTTTGGAAAGGTAAGAAAAGTGAGAAATTTAAGTTAAAAAAATGGAATAAACAAAAGGAAAATTATCGTTGAGCTGAACTACAACTTTTTTTTTTTTTTTTTTTTTAGCTAAATAGATCTTTCTCTACAAAATTTAAAAATTTAAAACAAACCCACAAAAGCTTTGGGCTTTTTTTTGAGGAGGGGTGTCTGTGACACACATGGAAGAAATAACTATTTAATGTGGCAAAAGAAGAGAGACAGTAGAAGATTCTACAAACAGGAGCCAATGTTATGTGCAGAGCAAGTTTAAAAAAGGGTTCATATTTTCTCTTTATTTACAGTGTCAACATTGGGGCTTATCCTTTACTTTAAGATAGGTAGCCAAATGAAGATAAACAACTCTATATCATTTTTATCCTTAGTATGAGCAGTCTTCTTGTGTCAATTCTTTCTTCTCCTCTTTTCCATCCATTTTCATTAACTACCGCTCAATTGTTATTGGTTTGCTTTATACTTGACAGTGTTTCTTATTGCAAGTTTTCTGTTTCCTGCTGATTCTGATTCAGTTCTCACATTGACAAATAACACTTATGCTGGACACATAAGACATACCAAAACCCTTCATTTGACACAGAAAACACACTTATAAAAAAATCTATTTTTATAATGCACTATCCTTCATAGTGGTTTTAAATGATCAGGATGAGAAAACAGGTCACAGAAATTTACCTGATATAGAGCCACATAATATCATTAAAACAAAGGAATGTGTTACTGATGCATGAGATGAATTATGAAATAAAACACAAATGCACCGTTTCAATCTCAGTTTATCCTAACTGTTAAACCATATTCTATTCAATATTCAGTCAGTAAATATAAATATACAAATAGTCAAGCTAGGACTACCTCTTGGATACTGCATCAAAGAAGAACCTAAAAACTCTATAGCAGGAACCATCTGCCAACTTTATCTGCCTAAACACAGAGTATCCAGTCTAATCTAGTTGTGTAGGCTCCGTCTGTAGTCGTTGGAGAGCAAGGCAGCTTTAAAGGTGAATTTATATCCTAAATTAGATGTCTGTAGTAGACGGGATGAGGTTGTCTCTGTCTTCACTGATTCTAAAGGGAGGCTTAGGTTGATGTCTTATGTTACATGTATTCACTAATTTAAAATGTCATGTGGTATATATTTGAGTCCTAACATAGCTGTTAGACATTGTTTTACCACTCTGCACCTTAGCCATCTGCAAGGTGGATGCAGTATGATCATGTCCCATTTGCAAAGCTGTCTCAGATATATGGAAGAAGAGTTCAAGGAGATCTTATGAGTGAATTCTGCTAGTCTTATCCACTAGTTATTACCCTCACACCCATAACTCACATACAAACACCTAATAAAATGTGCAGTTTGTTCTTTTTGAGAGTGCATGACACTCCTGTGAAAAGAATTATTGTTAAGCTCTTACATGATTGTGGCTGGCACTCCTTCCCAATCTGCAGTGTTTTCATGGGTGCAACATGTGGCCTTTTGATGCACAGTGAAGGAAGTCTGCCGAATGAAAACCAGCTAGGATTGCCATGGGAGCATAAAGGATTGTAGCAGCTGCAACGGTCGTACTTCTCTCCAGACACAAGAAAGGATACTCTGTACACTGATCTATGTTTACAGAGGTTGCACAATTGAAACAAACACTCATATGGTTAGAAGAATCTTTCTGAAATTGCCACTGAAGTTACAGTTCGGTATGGCTTCATGCAGGCTTTCCTGGAACAGAGATATCTCCTTAACTTTCACATCAACAGTCAATGTATAATTTATTGAAGTTAAAAAAAGCTAGCTTTAGTATTCATCCTGTGCATTTCAACTAGCTGTATAACTAGCAGCTTATGATTCTTTATTTTTATTTCATTATTACAATATTTTTTTCAACTTTCAGCCTGTGTGAATGTATCATAGTATAAGTATGTCGTGAAGACTTTATGATTTTTGGAGGAATTACTTAGGACAATAATTTAAAGCAGTTAAAAAACCAAACAATTTTGCTAAATACAAGTTCTCTTTTATTGACTTCTGCAATTTTGATCTGAGGTTTACTTTTTTTTTTTTTTGCTATTAATTGTTACCAGCTTCCTTAAGAAGTCAGTTTGCATGTAGCTGTGAAGACCTGGGAGCTGGTCAATGTTAAGTGACAGTAGATATGGGAACAATACAAAATCTTTACCAAAATGAACAATAATTTTACCGAGTTACAGGTTTTGGAAGTTCTTTCTTGGAACACAGTTTTACATCTCTAGTCTGTAGCTTTGTTTCCTTCGTGGTTTCCCTCCTCTCATTTTCTTTTGAAATTAATGCCTTCACCACTTTACTCATAGAAAAATTTGCTCCTGAGTAAAAAAAATCAACAACCCAAACCTCAAACTTAAGCTCAAACCACTCCTTAAATTATATATTGGACATCAATGCTTATTGAGTAATAGCTTCCTATCTCCTTTACTTCAAGCTGTTAAGTACCTTTTCTATTGTATGTTTTAAAAAATTAACATGATCGATGCTGTTAAACAGCACTAGTAACCTTCCTCTCTCAAACTGCACAGTGAAGCAAGTCTTTCTTGATGAAGATCTGCCCTTTTCTTAACCTGGAGAAGTAAAGGACTGGTTTTCTCCCATGAGAAAGATAGATAGATGCTTTTATTTCCCTGTGAAGCTCTTTTTCCAAGCTGAACCTCATCTAAAGGAAATCATATAAAAACTAGCCGCCCAATGCCAAAACCCTTTACCCAGAATGTTCGAGTGTAAGAAAAATCAAGTCTTTTTACATTTTTGATTCAAAATTCCTCACTCACAGAAGTTCTGTTCATGCTTCCAGTTTTGTCATGAGGTCTTACTCTTTCATTGTCTATGCTGTCTTATAGGACAACATGGACAACACTCAGCACAACTAACTATCCTCTTGCCTCATCATAAGAATTGTATAACCTGCTATTGCCAGGAAAGAGACCTGGCTATGCATATCTTTTGAGGGCTGTTTAATCCTACTCCCCAAACTAAACCATAGATTTAGCAAGGAATTTCAAAGGCAGCTTCTGTGCCTGTGCCACCTTGCTGCTAGACATACAGGTACAAGCAGCTATGGTATCTGAGGGTGCTCCCTTGAAGGATCTGAAGGAGCTGAGCCAAATACCCAGGAGGAAATATCAGGCACACTGAGCTCTCAGATCTCAGAGAGTTACAGGCATGTCATGGAGAGAGGTATCTGAGTAGGTGGAAACATAGTAGAAAGAATTTTGTCATCGAAGAATGATGTGGGCTTGCATCATGGCAGGCAGAAGGAAGGGAGATAAATGTTTGTGGCAATGCTTAATCAAGTATTTGAACTTTTGGATCTGCTACAGTCTGCCTCTCTGTTTTTAAGGCAGAAATGGCCTGTTGGGCACCTCCTTCCCCATAAGCTAATAACTGATACCAGTCTTGGGCTGTACAAAAAGACACCATGAAGGCCTTGTCTTGCTGGGTTTGCTTGTGAAGCTCTGAAGGGCAGTAAAGTGGTGACCTACTTGACTGGCATTGAGTAGGTTCCTAAGTTATAAGTAGTTACATTTACTTGATATTAACCTCCCTTCAAGTTTTGTGTAAGATTAAAGGCTTATGTCAACTACTGACAATATTTTGGCACCAAGCTCTATTCAAATGTTTAAAAGAAACATAGATACCTAGTTTCAGGAGATTTTTCTACATCTCTAGATGCAAAATGCAACGGACATGGCTACCTGGATCTGCTAGTAAAACACCATAAGGCCAGTATTTCATCTTCATCAATTAGCTGTAGCCAGCTTCACAATGAATGTGTTCAGTTCAGACAACTCTTTGCTGGCTGTTCTGGACACATATTGGTCAGATGTGTAAATACAAGTTTTAGGTACTTCAGTTAGTGGTTACTTAGTAAGTGGACACTAAAATGTATAACTGCTGGATGGAGAGGACATCACACAGTAAGACTTATAAAAGATCATTCGAAACATGTTATGACATAGCCTTCTTTGAAACTTGATGTGAACATATTGTGCATTGGAATCATATCCACCTTTAATTATTTGTGAACTTCAGGTTTTTTTTTTTTTGCCTCTATGATACACATGCAGTTTCAAAATGGTGTGACAGAATAATTGGCAAGAAAATGAACTATATACTTTCTGTGGCATAACACAATAGACATGTGAAAGGGAAAAAATATATTTGATTAAAGCACTTTTTGCCCTATAAACAAGTGTTAGAGATTTTTTGCGGTTGTAAAGGGAAAATACATTTTATGGGAGAAATGGAAACATTATTGTTACTATTACCATTATTACTACTACAATTATTTCCCTGCACAGTGTAGATTATACATTTTGTTTCATGGTGTTAAATTACAATTTTTATTGTTGTTGAGTGAATAATTTCATTACTCAGGGGGAATATTAAAATTGGCGGTTGCTTCTAAAGTTTTTTTTTCACTTAGGAGTTTCAGATACACCTACAAGAAATTAATAAAACCATGATGCAAATTTTATCTTTGTATTATTGTCTTTATTATTTACAACAACAATAATAGTAATAGTGATAATTTAGAATAATGGTTTGCTGTGCAACTCCTTTTTTTTTCTGTATCAGTAATGTAAAGTACAATCCAAGGTCTTCTCTATGAAATTCCAGTCATTTTTTCAAAGTTGTAGTGCTTAAAGTTCCCTTTTTCCTGTTTTGCTCTGAGCACTAATTGAATAGCTTCATTCAGATAACCAGATGGATTTAGAGACCTTACGTATATCTAAGTAATATAGGTGTCCAAGGGGAATAAGCACATTTATTCTCACCTGACTCTTATTGACTCATGCATACTATGAATTTGATGCTTGAAAAGCTAATATTCTATATATAGAGAAACGTATTTCCCCGTTAGTCAAGAAGTTGTTTTTTTCTTAGTTTTGTTTTCCAATGTTTAACAAGGTCATTGGTGCTTTTATTTACCTTATGCATTCATGAATACTTGTAGATATGTCAAATGTACTGTATGAAAGAATCTACCTTATAAAGGCTAAATAACAAGGATTAAATGAACCATGAAATGCCAGAAAAAGCATATCTTTTCTATCACTTATTTCTGGTTTTATAAACTGTTTGACATACTTTTAATTGTTCAGCATTTCCGTATGATCAGAGAATAGTTTTAAGTAAAATATTCTTTTGGGGGCCAGTTGGAACCAATCTGTAAAACTACTCATTTTGAAGTATCTTTATTTCTTCTGTGATATAGATGTACAAGTCATTTATATATCAATGAGCATTTTCTTTCTTCTCCCATGCATACAAATGAAGTTGGCTAGTGTTGATTTTTAACATTTAAAACCTTTAGGCACACTCCAGTCTACGATAACCTTGGGTCTCAAATATGAAGGCCAGACTTCTTATGCATAGTATAGAGAATTTGGTGCCTACATGTAGGATTCACAAAAGCTATGAGCTACCCAAGATGGGAATGCCAAGATATGGAAGCACTCTGAGACACTTGATATTATATAGTCTCAATAAAGAATCCTCTTCAGGAAATAAATATCCAGTTCCAGGTCAGCTCTTGCAAATCCTCTGCTCCACAAAACCTGCAGACAAAGAGTTTGGGCTTATTTTACTCAGAAGTTCAGAGTTCAAAGCATTTGTGTTTCCTGATTTGGGGTTCTGATCTGATCAGAGGGTTGAAATCAGGTCTGTTTGAATTGCAAATAAGTGTCCTAATCGTTGAGGTGCTGGATAGTCTGGTATGAGTTTGTCTTGAAACAGTTTTACTGTGTATAAATCATTAAATATCCACTGGCATAGGAATTGAAAGAGACGTCTCCCAGCATCCCAGGGGAGTACCCTAATCATCAAGATATTGGATATCCTAGTGTGATCTCCTCTCAATATACAATTGAAGATATTTCTCTTTGTTTAAATAATTAAACTGAATTTTGGAGCAGAAACTTGTAACCTGACTTTTCCATATCCCAGAAGAGAATACCAACCAACAAGATGTACAATCAGGTCTGCAGTTTCTCCTTCTTTTTCTCAGTCCCATTGAATGTTTAATTATTTAATAGGGAGTGAAACAGTCTCAGGTGGAACAATTGCTGACCATACTAAAATAGCCAGTAGTCTGGATGTAAAGATATTGCTTGGGATCTTTAACTTGTTAAATTTAGTTGTCTTTATAAATCGGACCAAAAAAGGAATTTCATGATCCTAAATAACGCAATTTGGGCCAAATGACAGTTTCCACTGAAATCAAATCTTATATAGCTCAGGACTGAACTAGTAGGTGGGAGGAGACAAACCAGTGGAAAAGACCTGGAACTCTCCCATAGGAATGTCTAAACCCACAGTTATTCTGAAACTGAGGAATAGTACCTTCAATGGGGCCACAAGGCAAATTCAAGTAGCAGAGAAGGAAGTAAGAAAATGAAGGCAGAAACTGGTTTAAAAATATTGTTTTTTAAGACCAAGTGCTGTATGCAATACCACCAAACATATGTATTGAATGTATACTTCAATAATCACATCGATTCATGTCTATTGATTGTAGATGAGTATGTGCACCTGTCCTGGTTTCAGCTGGGATAGAGTTAATTGTCTTCCTAGTAGCTGCTACAGTGCTGTGTTTTGAGTTCAGTATGCGAAGAATGTTGATAACACCCTGATGTTTTCAGTTGTTGCTCAGTAGTG
>JAVJGG010000005.1:23022172-23038382 GCA_035590195.1 Aviceda cuculoides
TGTTCTATTAAACTGTTCTTATCTCAACCCACGAGTTTTACTTCTTTTTCCTGATTTCCTCCCCCATCCCACTGGTGTTGGGGGAGTGAGTGAGCGGCTGCGTGGTGCTTAGTTGCTGGCTGGGGTTAAACCACGACACCAGAAAATGCACAAAAGCATTAACAAATAATTTTGTCTGTAGATCCTTTATTATCAAAAATGAGAGAAGGAAGGGGCATTCAATGTCAGTCACCTTGTACAGAACCTGGATATTGACAGCAGCAGAACAGTGGAAGCCAGAAATAGGGAGCATAACAAAAAAGATTAATTCTCAGTGGAAAGGTGATTTTCTCCTAAGAACAAACTTTATACTTGCTGTGAAGTTAAAGAAGAGCACACAGCAGAAAATGATACCGGATAGCAACCACAACTTGGCTGCTCATAAAACTGTTAACTAAGCACACACAGTATTTGCAGCTCGGAATGTGCAACTTTACATAAAAATTTCAATCTGTGGTAAAATATGTATATTGAAATTCATAGAAATGCTTACCCACTGCAAAAATGTTCCATGTCCAAATTAGATGCCTTTCATGAGGCAGTAAAATATTACAAATTCAGTATTTTTACATGCCCGTTTTCAAGTTGACTTTACACTACACTTGCAATACCAACATTGGCAGACCTCTACCATTAAAAAAAATAAGTATGTGAATACCGAAGTCCATTTTTAAGTTCATGTAGTCAGTCACAACTGAGTACTGAAGGACATATTTTTGTTGATGCTTCGTCCCTTGCAGAGGCCGTATCTTTAGATAGATGTCAGTAACACAGGTGACAGAGGAGTGGAGTTTTTTCCACATCATGTAGAAAGCTGGGAAAGATTTGGGTCTGTGGAGAATCCTGAAGGCTTTGTAAGATTCCTGGTACTCTCAAGAAGTATATTGCTTCTCTAAAGCATAAGAAAGATACAGGGCAAGGTGTAACTCCCCTTCACATTATCCCAATCCAGAACAACTTTTGAAGGCCTAACACCTGACATACTTTGCAAGGCTGCTGGGCTGTTAGGTGAGCCCTAGTTCCACAGCTAACACCCCGGGAACACCCAAACTTGAGACTTGCGATTCCCCCAAGTCCTTCTAGCCCTTCCACCAAAGTTCCCCCACCACATTCCCTCTGTCACTTGCACCTGTGGCTGGGGGCATTCCCACCAGGCCCTCTGAGGGCCTGCAGCGCCCACCAGCTGGTGCCAATTAACCATGCTAATGCCCAGGTGCTGCCGCACCAGCTCAGAGCAGACTCCCAGCCTACAAAACCTGGGGGGTGGGCAACACTCCTTCTTTCAGTCAGGATCAGTTTAGGTCTGAAGACAGAAGTAGGTTTCCTCTCAGAAGGAAGACCACCAGCTCAGCCCACAGAAGGGTATGATCTTTGCTGTGGCTATTAGCTTGTGGTATTGCCCTCTGTTATTGCTGACTGGAGCAGCTGCTGACGGTGCAGCCTTGCAGGAGCAGGCTTAGAGCACTTGCTGCCTTGCTGGGAAGGGTGCTTGGGTGAGGGTGACTGTGCTGCCAGTCCCGCTGCCTGTGCTTGCAGTAACCGGGTGAGGCCTGTGCTTTTCGGACCGGTATGGGATAGGTCATGGTGGCGGTATCTAAATACGTTTGTACTGGTTCAACCAGGCATCTGGACAAAAACTACGAGGATGGTGTCCACTGAGGCCTATGAGGCGCACTGCAGTCATCTCCGCCTCAGCAGCTATCCCCGCGGGGACCTGACGGGCACGGCCCTCAGCCGCGGCGGACCCCGCCCTGGGTGAGACAGAACGGCGGGCGGGCGCTTGGCCGCCAGCGGGACGGCGGCCCCCTGCTCTGCCACTGGCCGCTGCAGCCACCCGCGGCGGGGCCCTGGTTGCTGGGCGGATCGGGGTCGCCAGGCGACAGGCTGACGGCGCCTTGCGCGCGCAGCGGGGCGGGCGGACTGGGCCGCTGTTGGCTGAGGGGTTTGCGGGCCCGAGGCGCTGGGTTTGTGGTGAAGTTAACTTACAAAAAACCCGAACAAACCCCAACCAAGTCAAACCCCACTTGTGCGTGCCTCAAAGAGCCTGTGAGGTGCGGTGCAGGGGCTTGGTAGCATTTGCCTCGCTCTGAGGGACATTTAAGTGTGTGAAGCGGTCTGTGGTACGGCTGCCTCCTGCGTGAGGCCTTGGAGTACTCTGGGGCAGTGCAGCCTGCTTGCAAGGCCTGTCTTGTTTTTTTTTTTTTTTTGTTATTAATATTTAAAAATATTTGGATTTTTTTAAAATCTGGTGCTTTGGATACTGAATAGAAAGTTTTGGCTTGAGGCTGAATGATGGCATAGAAACAAACGTAGATTTAATTGCACTTATAGAGGAGTTCAGGAGAACACTCAAGGTTTGGTTTTTTTTTTTTTCCCCCTAAGACTTTTGACTTCAGAAAAAAGCTTTTGTGATGAATATGCTCACTGGCTACTCCAGCTCTGGGTGCCTGAACATATTATTTCTCTACCTACGATTAAGTGAAGTTAGAGCTAATGTTTTCCTTTTGCCTGCATGAGACTTCAATAAAATGACACAACTGTACTACAAAGCAATGTTATTGCATATTTATCTTAAAGTTATGAGCAATTCTAAATGAGGGTCTCCCTACATTGTTTGGTGTGGATGTTTCTCGGGAGTTGGTGATAGTGGCAGGGCTGGAGTGCTGTTCCTAAGGGATAGCACAGCACTGTAGCCAGGCTGATAACCTGTATTTTTCTGAATTTCACTCACACACAAATCCATCTACTCTGCTGTGGCTGTTAGGGGGCTGGCTCAGATGGCCTTTTACATGTGGTACTTGCTGTTATCAAGCTGGGAGCTATTTCTACTGGGGAAGTTAGGAATGAAGCTTGTGCATTGCTCTGCAGGATAATTTAGGTTGGAAGAGGTTTCTGGAGCTCATCTAGTCCAACCTTGTGCTCAAAGCAGGACCAACTTCAGAGCTGGACCATGCTGCTCAGGTGTTGTGGGCTGGCAGTGGTGAGCAGTGAAGCACCACACAGCTGCTTGTTCAGTTCTGTTTACCCTTGGTGAGATAGGGGAAGAAGAAAGGAGGAATAAAAGTGAGACAAGTTGGGGGGTGTGGTGTGGTGGTGTCAAGATTAAAAAGAATAAAATTGATTAAGCGGAAGAATAGAAGAAAATAAAACAAGTGATACAGAGGCAGTTGCTTACCACCTTCTTTGGTTAGACTGATGCCCAGCCAGTTTCTGAGCAAAAGATGGCTAACCCTTCTAAACCCCCCTCTTTTCTCTTTTATTGCTGAGCATGATGTAATATGGTGTGGAATATCTATTTAGTTGCTTTGGGTCACCTGCCTAGTTGTCCTCTGTTGCACACCCCTGAATCTATTCACTGGTGAGGCAGGGTGAAAAGCAGAAGGCCTCAATGCTGTGCAAATGCTGTTCAGCAAAAGCTATATTACTGTATTATTAGTACTGTTTTGGTAAAAAAAAATCTGAACGGCAGCACCACGTGAGCTGCTATGAAGAAAGCTAACTTGATCCTAGCCAGGCCCAGTCCATTTGAGTTTTGAAAGTCTCCAGAGGTGGTGGTTCTTCTTTGGGCAGGTGGTGCCAGGGCCTATCCACTCCCACTGTGAAATGCCCCTTTTTTTACTGTGTAATGGGAGTTTCCTTTGCTGCAACCTGTTGCTTCTTGTCCTTTCACTGACTGTCTTGGGGAAGAGTAGGAGTCATGTCTTCTCTATAGCCATGCTTTAGGCTGTTGAGGACAGCAGTGAGATCCACTTCTTGGAAGCTTCCTGTTCTCCAGGGTGAATAAAACCTGTTTCTTCAATCTCTTTCTACACTTCATGAGCTCCAGCCTCCACTTCAGTGGGGAGTTAGAGGTTCATTTTGGTTTTGCCTCCACCGAGGGCCAGTTGTTGGTATTTTTTGTGTGTGTAAGCTCAAAACTAGGCAGAGTATTCCAGGTATGGCCTTACAGCTGCCAAGTAGCAGGTAGAGTCACTCAACTTTCTTTGACCTTGCTGATCCACACACTATTGACATATGTTAAAATCCCCTGTCCAAAAGGATCCCTTGGATCCTTATTTGCAAAGCTGCTACATAGTCTGTCTCTAGCCTGTACAGTTTCATGGGGATATTCTGTCCATGGTGCAGGACTCTGGTTGTCTGCTTATTTTATCAAGTTCTATCTTTCTGCTACTTTAAAGCAATAAAGTAGAGCAGCAGTGCAGAATGAGAGCCTCCAATCTTGATATTGGATATTGTAACTTCCTTACTGTCCTGTAGCAGGTGCACCTGGAATATCTGAGTTAGCTTTAAAGTTTTGTGCCTCTTGAAATTGAGGGAGAGATGTCCCTTTCTCAAGTGTCTTTCAGATTACTTTGCAAACTGCAATAAACTACAATGCAAAATCTGAAATATCTGGTTGTATGAATTTAGGGTAATATGCTAGTTGCTGTTATCTGCTGTGGTGAGTGGAATGGAAGGTACATTGGCCTGGCACAGATAATAATTCCCGCATATCAGTTTTGCTGAGTTACTTGGAATATTCACCCTAGTTTCAAATGACTGTAAAATCTTACAATTTGCAGGTTTACATTCTGAATTTTTTATCTATTCCCAGGGTCTGCCAGCTATATTGAAGTGATATTGTATTATGTATGGGGAAATAGAAAGCTATCATCTTAAAATAGACCATAATATTGCACCTTATTAAAAAATACAAGTGGATTTTCTGCCAGCAACCATGACTTATGATAATGACTGTTATCAATATGCAATTACTTCTGTAACCCTAGAACATATTGACATTCATTTATTTAAAGATAATGTAACACATTTGTATTCATTGAGGTAATCTATGGATATGATTAAATGTGAATGCCCATCTTATACCAAATATAAAATGAAAAAAAAAATTGTAATCAGACCTTCTGCACTGCTAAAAATAGGCTGCATTAGATTCTGAAAATTACATTTGAGCTTATTTGAAACATAGTGGCAAACAACCATAAAGAAGCAAAAGAATAACTTGGGCAATTACTAATTCAACATTCTTTCTAATGATATAGGAGAAAAACTTCAGTTAAAACTGCAATCCTATACCTGTGCAATGGACTACAGAGTTTGTGACCCATGTGGAACAGAAGTCCATGTAAATGGTGAATCTTAGTGGAGGTAGAAGTCTATTTGAACAGGTTGTGTAAACCTGTTTTGAAGATGCAGAGGTTAGATGTAGCAATAGACAGACATTTAAATGTCCTGTTTAGGTTTTGAATCATCATTTTATCCCAGAAATGCTTCTGTCTTGCAGAGAACACAGGGTTTTCAGTCTTCTAACTAAAATACATGTATTTATATATAGCACACATGCTACATAAGAGTAGTTCTCCAGTGACAGGTTATGATAATAAACACTTTGAGGTCCATTCCTTCAAAGACACTAAGCAAAGCAGTCTCAATATTCTGAGCTTGCAAGTACTTCTGTTGGTGATGTTTGGGAGAGTGAAGCTCAGCATGTTTGGTATCCAGTTGTATGGTATTCTACATGTGTTTCTACAACTAACTACTTTTTTCTCTGCTATTTGTCTAAAATATCTTGGATTTAATGAACTTTGAAAGAAAAAAAAAAAAAACAAACCCAACCAAAACTCTATGGTATTGGTTTCTTGCTTGAAAATTAGGGATATCCCAGTGAGCTGTTGGATGCTTCATAGAATCATGGAGTGGTTTGGATCAGAAGGGATCTTTAAAGATCATCTAGTCCAACACCTCTGCCTTGGGCAGGAACGTCTTTCACTAGACTGTGTTGCTCAAAGCCCCATCCAGCCTGACCTTGAACACTTCCAGTGATGGCTATGGCTTCTTTGGATAACCTGTTCCAGTGCCTCGCTACCCTTGTTGCGTGTGTTTTGTTTTGTTTGTTTGTTTTTTAAGTAAGTCTTCCTTATCTCAATATAAATTGTATATAATCCAATCTGTTGTCCCTTGCCCTGTCACTAGGGCCCTTGATAAAAATCCCTCTCTATCTTCCTTATAAGTTCCCCGTTATTTATTGAAAGGCCGCAATATGGTCTTCCTGGAGGCATCTCTTCTCTAAGCTAAACTTCCCCAACTCTCTGTCTTTCCTCACAGGAGAGGTATTCCAGCCCTCCAGTAGTTTTCTCCCTGCTCTGACAGGTCCGTGTCTGTCTTGTACTGGGGATGCCAGAGCTGGATGCAGTATTCCAGGTGGGGTGTCATGAGAGTGGAGTAAAGCAGAACCACTTCCTTTGACCTGCTGGCCATGCTGCTGCTTATGCAGCCTGGGATAAGACTGGCTTTCTGCACTGCAAGTGCACATTGCTGCCCCATGTCCAGTGTTTTTTTTGTCCACCAGTATCCCCAAGGCCTCCTCAGCAGGGCTGCTCTCAATCCACTTGTCCCCCAGTCTATATTGATAGTGAAGATGGCTCTGAGCCAAATTGCTTGTCAAGTGCAGTTCTCTTTCCAAATAACAAAGCTGCATTTTTGTCAGGTATTGCTAAATATGTAGATGCATTGCTAGAATTTCTTTATTGAATGTATGGATATAATTGTAGGTTGACCCTGGCTGGGTGCCAGGTGCCCACCAAAGCTGCTCTATCACTCCCCCTCCTCAGCTGGACAGAGGAGAGAAAATATAACAGAAGGCTCATGTGTCAAGATAAGGACGGTTTGATAAAGTGAAAGCAAAGGTTGTGTGTGAAAGCAAAGGGAAACAAATGATGTTATTCTCTACTTCCCATCAGCAGGTGATGTCTGGCCACTTCCTGGGAAGCAGGGCTTCAGTACATGTAGTGGTTGCTCCAGAAGACAAAAAATGTCCCCCCCCTTCCGTCTCCCTTAGCTTTTATAGCTGAGCTGACGTCATATGGAATGGAATATCTGTTTGGTTAGTTTAGGTCAGCTGTCCTGGCTATGTCCCCTCCCAAGATCTTACCCAGACCCAGCCTGCTGTTGAGGGGGACAAAAATGTTGGAGAGCCAGCCTTGACGCTGTGCCAGCCCTGCTCAGCAGTAGCCAAAACACTGGTGTGTTATCAACACCTTTGTAGCTGCCAATGCAGAGCACAGCACTATCAGGGCTGCTATGGGGAGAATGAACTCCATCTCAGCCAGACCCAATACAATGGGGCAGCTCCAGCTTCTCTGGACAACCTGTTCCAGTGTCTCACCTCCCTCATCATAAAAAATTTCTTCCTTATATCCAACCTAAATCTACTTTCTTTCAGGATAAAACCATTGCCCCTTGTCCTGTCACTACAGGCCTTGGTAAAAACTTTCTCTGTCTTTCTTATAAGCTCCCTTTAAGTATTGAAAAGCTACAAAAAGATATCCCTGGACCCTCCTCTTCTCCCAGCTGAACAACCCCAGCTCTCTCAGCCTGTCTTCATAGGAGAGGTGTTCCATCCCTCTGATCATTTTTGTGGCCCTCCTCTTGACCTGCTCTAGCTGGTCCATGTCTTTCTTGCATTGGGAACCTCAAAGCTGGACGCAGTACTCCAGCTGGGGTCTCATGAGAGTGAAGTAGAGGGGAAGAAGAACGGTGTAGAGGTAGTCAGTAAGGCCTCGTATGATTATATAGGCTTTTACAAGGAGGCAGGGGATTTTTTGCCTCAAATACTAGGCTCTCATCTTATTGTGGCTTGTAGGTGCTACTGAAATATAAATAACAACCGAGGTATTAACGTTTTCATCCTTTGCTCAAGATCTTTCATTGACCCAGCTAATGACACACGAAGTAGCACAACAGCTTAAAGCTATGTTTATACAAGAAATTAGTGATCCCATTAACATAATCACTGTAGCCACCTTTCTCTACAACAGCTGTGCTACCACAGAGTCTCTTCAGTTATATGGATTGTAGCAGTAATGATAGGTAACTGCTGACAAAGAGAAAAGGACACTCACAAAGAATGATGAACCTCTGAGGTTATGGGAAAGTAGCTAGCTGCTTAACAGGAAATTTGGATACCAAATGGAAAGTAAAGTTACATTTCTGCCTCTTATCTGGTAAAGCATCACAGGCAAATGTTTGATTTATAAACTGTTCTTTCCTGATTTTTTTTTTGTTTTTTGGGGGGTTTTTTTGGTTTTTTTAATTTTCTCTTGACGTTGATATTTTTTATTTCTTCTAACATTAATGTGGGTGTTATCACCTATACAAACTGTGATATGAATGTGTGTTCAAAGCCTGTAATAATGAAGTATATTTGTAAAAATACTTTAAAACACACCAACAAAAATAACTGGACTTTATATGGAAACTTTGACCTTAAGCTAGTGTCATTTCCTGTCAGTCCAGTTTCTTTTTCTAAACTGAAGATATTTCAGCCTTCTCTTCTTGGGCTTTTAGTTCCTGCTGTTGTCAGAGGGCATACTCAGGACAGGTACAGGGACATGACTTTCGCATTAGGGAAGGCTGCTCTTGAAGTATAGACACCTTTTTACAAGGTCCAGCTCCTCCTCATTTTGTGAGGACATTGTTTAGGTTAGATTGTCCATTCCTTCCCTATCAGTATTAGGCAGAAGACAACTCTCTACCGGCTGCTTCCCAAGATAATATTTTACTGCGCAAAAAAATTGACACAGGCCTTATGTGGCAGGATGAAGGGGAATCATGACTCTCATCACAGTTAATAGGAGTTTTGGTGTTTTCCTGAATAAACATAACATTTCATCAAGAGATTTTGGGGCATTTTCTTTTTTCCTGTGTCCTGGATTCTGCTGGGATAGAGTTAATTTTCACAGGAAGCTGGGAGGGGGCACAGCCAGGACAGCTGACCTGAACCAGCCAAGGAGCTGTTCCATACCATGTGGCATCATGCTCAGTATATAAATGGAGAGCGGGCTGGGGGGGGGGCACTTGGCTTTTCCTGGGGGAAGTGGCGGAGCATTGGGTTCTGGCTGGTGAGCAGTTGCACTGTGCATCACTCATTTTGTATATTCTTTTATCAGTAATGTTATTGTCATTGTAACTTCTCTTTTTGTGTTGTCCCAGTAAATTGTCCTTATCTCAACCCACGAGGTTCAGGTTTTTTTTCTTTTCTCCTTTCTGATTCTCCTCCCCATCCCAGCAGAGGGGGACGGGGAGGAATGAGTGAGCAGTTGTGTGGCCCTTTGTTACTGGCTGGGCTGAAACCATGACATCCTGTTACCTTGTTATTTTAAACAACAATCTATCTTGATTCTGTACTTCTTCCCATCTGAAGACACGCATTTTATTAGACTTAGTAGGACGACAACAACAACAACGTTTGAATGGCTACTTTAAAAATACAATCTTAGGGTTCTTAGGGTGAAATTAAGAAGTATTTTGTGTGTATGTGTGCATGTTTTGTTTGATTTAAGTTTGTCAAAACAAGGAGTAAGGATGAAAAGCATGAAATGGCTAAAAAAATATTTCCATTTTCGGAATTCTGAAAAAAATGGTGCTAATATGCCACAGGGCTCAGTCTCCATCACTGGCTAGAGAAAGTACCCCTGGTAAATTGGCGGCCACAGCCTTCTCCGCAGCCTCCCCTGCAGGTGTGGTGCCCTGAGCAGTGGCACGGGCTGGGGCGAGCTGGCGGGGAGCCCCTGCGCTGGAAAGGACCTGGGTGTGCTGGTGGGCAGTGGGATGAGCACGAGCCGGTGGTGCCTTGGCAGCAAGGGTGGCCAACAGCTCCTGAGCTAGCAGGAGTATAGTCAGTAGGTCAAATTAAGTAATATTATCCTGCTTTACTGGGAATGGTTTGGGTTTTTTTGTCTGAAGAACCAAAAAACTTAGGGGGAGAGTAAATAGCAGCCTTCTGATACCTACAAGTAGGTAACCAAAGAGATAGATCCAGGCTTTCTACTGAGGTACCCAGTGAAAGAATGAAAAGAAGTGGACATAAATTGGAACAGAAGGTTCCAACTGCCTAGCTGGGGAAAAAAAAAAAAAAAAACCAAACCCCAAAACAAGGTCAAGCCCACTTCACTATCAGATAGTTTAAGCATTTGCTTAGGTTGCCTGGAGAAGCTGAGTTCTGAGTATTTCAAGGTTCTACTGAAAAAAGCCCTAAATCTCATGCCTGAATTCAATGTTGACTCTGTTTTGAGCAGGAAGGTGTACTGGGTGACTTCTCAAGGTCCCTTCAGTGTGAATGATTCAGTGATTCTCCAATTTTTATGGCTGTTCAATAAGACCAGTTTGACTCAGTAGCATGAAATGTCAGGAAGCACTGGTACTCTGAATGATTATCAAAATATAAGCTGAAGGGAATCAATGAAAGTTGTATGCGTATATCTTCAGGAATAGCTGAGCCTAATAAAGCAGCATTTATCAATAAACCCCAGGCAACATGGCATTTTTTTAATATAAATGTTTTATCTATTCTGTCACCTTTGCCTGAGATGTTTCAATTCAACTAGAATTGAGAATTTGATTTTCATTTCCTCTTCTCACAAAGATTATATATGACTTCCTTCAAGTTTAAAATGGTTTCTTACAGTCTGTTTAGATGTAAGGCGACTCATTCTTGACATTGTAGAAAGTAAATTAAATTTATGCTGTCAGTAATCTTTGAAGTGTCAGTTTTACTAATACATCCATATATTTGCAGAAAAAGTTTTCTGATTGATTTTTGAATCTTGAGTAAACCTGTATCAATGCCAAATGCCACGTAATTTCATACCTATCTATACTCTTATGATGTTAAGATAAATACTTAGCATATGTACATTGCAAGACTGAAAAACAGCCTTTTGTTCTTTTATGGATGCTACATAAAACAAAGTGAAACACACAAATATGTAAACCCAAAGGGCTGAGCTGAAATCTAGACCCAACATCTGAGCTGATGCTACAAGTTCTCATCTGTTCCATCTGAACCAGGAGATAAATTGCCGTTGCTTGCAGTTCTTTCAGTCAGGTTCATTGAGTCACATTACCTCACATTTGGGTCCATGACCTCATCTCCTTTGCTCCCAACTCGGCTCCCTGGACAGCCTCTGGACCTGGCTCATCGCTTGCCATGTTTGGGGCTCTTAATGGACCCTGTTACCAGCAACTGGTGCTGCCTGCTGTGTCCAGACTCCATGGGACTATGCTCCTTGGTGAGGGCACAGCCTGAGCTGGGTTTGCCCAGCCCTCATGGAGCTGCTGGTCCTCGCTGCTCCCCAACAACCAAATGCTTAATTAAGTAACATTTGAGATTATACCCTGGGTGGTGGCTAAAAAAGCCCATGAGGTCAGTTCTCAACAGTTATCACAGTGCAGCTGATTCATAGCTAAACAAATAAAAATAGAACATATTTCAGATATCACAGCGTTTCTTCTTTTTTCTCTCCTCTTGAAGAGTGTGCCTGATATTTCTGACACTTAGTCATAAGTGGATTTCTAGAAAAAAGTGCAGGACAAGGCAAGCAGACTGTTATGCTTCTCCTGATATATCCTTGTAAAATTTGTGTCTGAAGTGCTTGAGACAAAGGTTTCTCTGAACCTCCTCCATGAATCTGTCCAGTCAGTTTTTGAACCCATATAAACTTTTTGTGCCCATAATGTCTTGTTATAGTGAATTCCACAGTTAAGAATGCACACCTTTTGTTTCCAACCTGTCACTGGAAAATATGATTTGATTCCTGCCTACTTTTTAAGAAACAGGGAATAATTAATTTCTCTTCACCTTCTCTGTGCAACTCAGAGTTTGATACCTCTTTTGACAAATAACAAGGCCAAAGAGTCAGTCTGTGTAACTGCTATTTGCATGGAACTTGCTCTATAGCTGTAGTCATCCCAGCTCCTCCCTGTTACAGCCCTCCACAGTTATACCTTTCTAAAAATATTCTTTACTTTCAGAGATCAACTGTCAGAACTGGACTAAATATTTAATCTGTGATCAATTTATGTACTGGCATAATGATGTTTTGTGTTTTGTTCTCTGTCTTGTTGTAATAACTGCACAGTATTTGAAGGGTTTTTGTTGTTTTATTTCCTTGTTTTTCTTTATTGGGTATTGAACAGTCTTCCAAGAATTATTATAATTTTCCTTTCTTTTTTTAAAATTTTTTCCCCTTTTTTTCCTAAGGAGGAAATACTTAGTTCAGAGTATTTTTTCCTCATATGTTTCACTTGTAATTTATTGACACTGAATGTCATCTGCTATTTTATTAGTGATAACTATTAGGACACCTTTCTACAGTTCCTCATGGCCATCATCAAAGTTTATAAACTCATTATTCCCCACCATTTGCTAGTCCAGTTATGAGTTTTTGTGATTCAATATACTATTCTGTTCTATACAATGCTTCTTGAACAAGGTGTAGTATGAAGATGATAAGAATTTTCCTTAAGCCCACATTTTATTGGTGAAGGAAAATTAACAATTAGGACTGGCATGAAGCTAAACTGAGAGTAAAGGCAGTAGGTCTATAACAGGCTGCTTTAATTAATGTTTTTATGTGCTAAGGTATGAGGAGTACATTAAAATACTTAAAATTATGATAAACGGACTAATTCACAGAAACTGTTAGTTAAATATTCCCTACCACGAGAACTACTAATAATTATGGAGGTGCTTCCCACATACAGTATCAAAAGTTACTTTGTGGATAAAAATTGTTACTATCTGAAGACTGTGGACTTGGACAGTTCACACATAGTCTAAGAACTTTCTCCTGCTGGGTGAAAAGACTTCTTTGCCTTGTAAAGGATTTAAATGAACACTTCTTAGTCAGCAGACAGCCCCTTTCATTGGATGGATGGAAGTATGTAAATCTGCATGGAAGTTTAGATCATTCCTAAAGGCTGAAATGCAGTGGGCACATTTCTTAAAGGCGTAAGAATTATATCTTACTCATCTTTTCTACATTTCTTATTGTTTATTATAAAATCCTCTTTGCTTATGTCAGTGACTGCTTATCAGAGGTATCTCATTCTTCATATACATTGTATTGAGATCCTAGCCACCTAATGCAGTGCTTATTATTGTAAAACCTAAGCCCTTTAGTACACCCACCCTTATATTTCCTAAGGCTTTTGAATAGAAAAGAACTTCTAAACCAGAATAACAACAACTATTTCCACAAGGGGACATTCGGTATCCTTGTTAAAGAGAAGATATTGTTACAAAATACCTTGAGAATATCTTAATCCTCAAGTGGTCCAATTATGGTTGTAATAATTACAATGGTAAAGGAAAAGAAAAGGACTTATTGAAAACAATCATGATGAACACATATCCCGTTTAGGAAATTTTGCATTGCTTATTTACAAAGTAAATACAAGATATCATGAAAGCATGTAAATGTAGGGAGATGTATAGAGAAATTAACTGTCATTTGCAAATGCGTGAAGATGGTCCTGTTGTGGTACTAGAAGGAAGTGGAGATCATATTAGTTTGTATTTGTTAGGATTAAAATTAACATCATCATAGAACTGTTCCTGTGTTTTGATTGTTTGTAAGATACAACTTCCTTGAAGTGTGTCTTTCCAGTAATTTTTTGTTATCTTCCTCTAGAGTACTTTTTATTGGATTGGCAAAACAGACTAGTGAATAACATGGTGTATTTCTTACCTTTCCATCTTTGTAAATGTGTGTGATAAAACCAATTTTAAAAGGATAATAACTTAAATTTCATCTATAAATCAAATAACATCCACTGCTTAGATAAGTTCAGAATTATGTCACTTCTTTTTATAGTTATTGTATAATGTAATACTGATGTACCTTCAGGGTACCTGTACTTCTTTGCAACTTGCTGCTGCTAGAGCAATCCACAGAGGGCCTGATGACAGAGCACAATTTTCTATGTTTTTGAGGCTAGCTTAGGAAAAGAACTTTCTGCTCTGAAAGCTTATTTCTCTTAAAATGTCTTTCATTAGCCATTCCCAACATTACCTGTTTCTCCACCATCAACCTGAATTCCTCTCCATCTAGGTAGTTACCTATACTAATGGCTGTTCGTTTACAGTGATATCACCTTTTTTCCTGAATCACTGCCTGGAAAGCCCTTGCGATGCAAAGGTTGCTAATACTGTTATTTATTCTCCATTTACCTTCACTCTGTCATGAATGTTTCATATGAAACCTAGGGAACTAACTTTTTGCTTTGAGCTTTCTCACTTTTTGTATTTTATTATTTTTTTAACTTGTTTCTCTCTCTCTACTTTGTAATTTCCTATTTCCATATGTTTTCCCAGCAAAGGAATAATGATCACTTTGAAGTGCTGACTTCTTAGATCCATTCAGCTGACAATGTATAAACACGAAAAACTGTTTGAATGTATCTTTTCACATGATAATTAGGAAAGAAAAGCAGGACTTTTTTTTTTTTTTTTAATAGATAATGCCAAACCATTCCAAAAGAGATGGCACAGCAGTCTGATTAGTCTTATTACTTCCTTTAAACTGATTTGTATTGTGATATTCTGGTAGCCTTTGCTGTTAGCATCAGTCCTTATTCTCGGATGTCCAAAGGGCACCCTTTGTATCTTCAGGTTTCAAGATGATGGAAATCTGTTTCCAGCTTCCAAAGACAGAACTGTTTGTGCAAAAGCTCTTCTAAGTCCTTTAATGAGAGATGTCAAAATGAAACAATATATGTGGTGCTCACTTCTGATAAATGTTTGATATCCCTGACACAAAAGTTTTAAAACGTCTTCAGAAAACAGACAGGAAAAAAAACCTGTTAAGCCAAAGGCAGCATATCATGGACCAATTAAAAAATAAGCTAGAAAAAGAAGCCTAAGTTTGCTTGTACAGAAAAACTTAGACACATTTTTAGGAATTTTTATATAAGTAATGTGTTTTTATTAAAGTGCACAGTTGATTTGAATTAGAATGTTAGGTTTGTAACATCTAAAGTATAATATTCAGGAGGGTGAAAAATCATTTGATCAGATTTAAGGATAGGAGCATACCTTGCTAAGCTTGTGAACAGTAGTTTCTGATATAAAACACAAGGACTCAAACTGAGTGGAGAAATGGAGAATCATAATTCAAATAATATTAAATATAAGAATGTTCAAAATATAAAAACAAATCCAGGTTTCAGTTTGATAACTGAATGCTTTTTTTACTTGGAGATTGATTGTATATTAGAGTAAGTTATCTATAGCTAAGAACTCAGTTATGTCATATTTTACATCTCTATTGCCTTGATGGTCCCGGAAACAGTTCAACAGTAAATATCATAAATATAGCATAGACACTTAAGAACACATTTAGAAAACTAGCTCTTGCCAGAGAGTTACAAAATTCAGAGAGAAAAAGTTAACTACATTTGAAGCATTTTATAAACTTTCAAGACCTTCAGTTTCTCTCATGCCTGCACATATTGTTTTTTTTATAGAGTTTGACTCAATCTTTCTTGAAAAGCAAGAATCTTTTTCATCAGCTCTTTTGAACTTTAATTACTGGATCCATAATGATGCTGAAAGCAATGGAGCGTCTTTTGGATTAATGTTGACTGTAAAATCTACATTACCTATATGTGGCTTTTTAAAGTAAAAACAATGAAATAGATTTCTTAGACCCTGTAAGTTCAGGAGTCCCTGAATATGGAATATTGTTATAAATATGTGATCCCATAATGTTCCATGTGAGTACACTCACTATTCATACATATTGATTTAATAATCCAGACAAACTGTTTCAGAGTCTGTTATCTGTGATGTGTTTGCAAAATTGTACAAGTTGACTGTGTATTAGTGATTGGCTTTGTCATATTATTTCTGCTTTTCTGGAGATTAAATGAATATTTTAAAGAACAATACATTTCAGAGTGTAAACAAAATGGGAAAAATTCTTCACCCTGGCATAAAGCTGAAAGTGTTCTCATGAACATAATTTCTTTTCAACCACCATATGTTTGAACATTCAATAACAACCAAGTTAATCCCTTTAATAATAATAAATAAAATTTAATCAGTTCCTGGTGTATAAATTTTGTTGCCTCCTCCAGAAACCTGACTATTTTAATAAACTTATGCTATTAAATTCTTAAATTTTTTTTTATCATTAATTCTTTGCAAACTGTATTTTTCTTCTTGCTATGTAGATCTAGCAATGGACTTCAGTAGATTAGACCACAGAAGTGTTTTAACAGTAAGGCAGACACATAGGAACTACTGTAATCTGCTAAAAAAAAAAAAAAAAAAAAAAAAATTATTTACCATTTTTTCCTTTAGAAAACAAAGATCTTGTTTTGCTGAAGC
>JAVJGG010000005.1:23050309-23085162 GCA_035590195.1 Aviceda cuculoides
TATCATTATCGTTATTAGTTTCTTCTTTTCTGTTCTATTAAACTGTTCTTATCTCAACCCACGAGTTTTACTTCTTTCCCCGATTTCCTCCCCCAACCCACTGCAGGGGGGGAAGCAAGTGGGCAGCTGCGTGGTGCTTAGTTGCTGGCTAGGGTTAAACCACGACACTAAGATACCATATTTCTAAACAGGATTTACCTAAAGAAAATCTGCTTGGTTATCAAGGAAATACACTGCAAGACAGATGTTGAATAAACTTTGATCAAGAGCACACTTGCTGTTTGCCTGGTTGAATATTGCAAAAGAATAATTTTCAGATAAAACATACGGCACCTCAATGATCACACATAAATTTCCTAGAGAAACTCTGAACTTATAGCTGGGAATGGTTTACTTTAAAAATGGAGTAGTATCTCTTTAGCCTTACAGTTTTTAAAAAATATACCTAAATTGCAATGCCTTACAGCATTATTTGAAAAATCTTTAAATATTTAATAGACTTAAAAATGCAGAGTTCAGTCTTTTCTGTATTTTAACAGCTAAACCATTCTTAACTCTTCCAGGTGGATTACTGCCACTATAAAGCAGGATAGTCCCACTAAACAAAACTGATGAACACTAGAAAATTCAGAGTGTTGAAGTTTACTATTGACTGTCAAAGAGTGGATGTGACAAGTTATTAGCATTCTGATACAGCACTTCTCTGGCAGACTGTCATGTGAACAGGAGGCAGAACAACATCAGCCTATTGTCAGCATAATTAGAATAATGAAAATGTGAAATAATACAAACGTGACTACTGTCCATTACAATTCTTACAATGAACTTATAATTTGTCTCATTCTCATTAAGCAGTGTAAAATATTTAGGGACATTAAAAAAAGAAAAAGAACAATTCACAGCTATATTTTGTAGTGTTTAGTTGTACTGGCATGAAATTTCAAAACTCTTTACTATCACAAGCTGGCACCATGAAATTGCATTTATCAAACTTGTTGTTAGTGCTTAATACTGGCATTATATGATGTGTAAACAAGTTAGTGTGCAAGTAAAGAAAATATTTTCCTAATGTTGCAGTAACCTCAATCATTGGATAGAGTAATAATATAGTAATTATGGGAAATTTAGAATACTTGAAGGTAAAATATTAATTCAATCTGAAAATATTTGCTGTAAAATTTAAATGAAAGTATTGATAATTTTTAAGCATAATTTTTAAAGAATATCCATCTAATGCCCAGGGCCTAGCCCTGTGTTTGTTTTGTAAAAATTTTTTATTGACTTCAACACTCCAAATTGATTCCTCCATGATTTTATTATCTGGGTAAGAAACTGAACAATAAGTCTGGACAATAAAACAACAGAAATAGCAGAAATTCATGCTGAAATAAATTTTTAGAGAGTATCTACTCCCTCCTCCTTTGCAAAGGTTGGATCAGCTATACCTGTATTATTTCTGACCAAACACTTTTACAACCAGCTCTTAGGAACTAGAGCTGAGGGAGTTGCCCCAGCCTCCCAACAAACTGCTGTAGGTACTTCATAGTCCTCACTACTACACATTCTAACATAGACCTTCCTTTCCGTTATTTAAAGTCACTTGTCTCATCTGCAGTGAGTTTTGAGAAGGGAATAAACTCCTCAGAAGCTATGTTTTACATATATGAACACTGCTACTGTCTTTTCCTCTCCTTAGTCTAAACATACTTAAACCTTTCATCTTCCTTTTGATGTCAGATTTTCCAGACCTTTGAAAAGCCTCCTGCTCTCCTTGGGACTCTTTTTAGTTGAATCACTCCTTTTAACTTGCATTGCCCCAGATTTGAAATGCTGATTTTATTAGCTCTGAACACAGTAAAATCACTGTTTTATACTTAACATTCCTATTTATAGACCCAACGATGGTGTTTGCTGACTAATGCTGTAACCTACTACCCTAGAGACTCTTGTTCTCTGAATATAGTCAGCTGGTTTGAAGTAACCTGACTTATATGGCTACTATCAATACTATTAACGATAACAAGAGGAAGCATATTTAGATTTGGATTTCCATTTTGCTTGCAATAAAATTTTCAGTGGAAATGTACAACCAGAACAGTATTCACTTATTTTCAAAGAATTTATTAGAGGATGTTAAACTTTCTTTAGCCTTTTAAAGCAGTAAATCTATTTGGGTAAGGTATTCTAACAAGACAGAATTTTCCTTTAATTTCAAAAGATATGTACAATAAAACAAATAAGTATGTCACACAGAAGATAAATTATATCAGTTTCTGTGGAACATTATTGCTTTATTCATATCGTGTCTTTTCAAAATTGTAGTGCTGAAGGAAAAAAAAATCACGTTTTGTGAAAGTTTTCATCTTTTGAACTGTGGGTATATTTGCTGAAACCTGTAAAGTTTTCTAGTATTAATTTTAGCTATTATAATCCAAACTGGAAATAATCCTCTTCTGTGCTAACCTCTACTTCTGAATCAAAACTCATAGAATCATAGAACCATAGAATGGTTTGGATTGGAAGGGACCTTCAATATCATCTAGTTCCAACCCCCCCTGCCACAGGCAGGGACACCTTCCACTAGACCAGGTTGCCCATCCTGCCATCCAACTTGCCCTTGAACACTTCCAGGGATGTGTCATCCACAACCTCTCTGGGCAACCTGTTCCAGTGTCTCACCACCCTCACAGTGACAAACTTACTTCTTACATCTAAATCTACCCTCTTTCAGTTTAAAGCCACTACCCCTCACCCTATCACTTCACTCCCTAATAAAAAGTCCCTCCCTGTCTTTCCTGTAGGCCCCCTTTAAGTACTGGAAGGCTGCTGTAAGGTCGCCCTGGAGCCCTCTGTTCTTGAGGCAGAACACCCGCAACTCTCTCAGCCTGTCCTCATAGGAGAGGTGCTCCAGCCCCCGATCATCTTCGTGGCCCTCCTCTGGACCTGCTTGAATGAGTCCATGCCCTTCTTATGCTGGGGTCCCCAGTCCTGAGCGCAGTACTCCAGGTGGGGTCACACCATAGTGGAGTAGAGGGGGAGAATCACGTCCCTTGACCTTCTAGTCATGCTTCTTTTCATGCAGCCCAGAATGCAATTGGCTTTCTGGGCTGTGAGCACACATTGCTGGCTTATATTCAGTTTTTCATCCACTAATAACCTCAAGTCCTTCTCCGCAGGGCTGCTCTCAATCCGCTCATTGCCCAGCCTGTATTTATGCTTGGGATTGCCCTGACCCCTATGCAGGACCTTGCACTTGGCCTTGTTGAACTTCATGAGGTTCACACATTCCCACGCCTCAAGCCTGTCAAGGTCCCTCTGGATGGCATCCCTTCCCTCCAGCGTGTCGACTGCACCACACAGCTTGGTGTTGTCAGCAAACTTGCTGAGGGTGCACGCAATCCCCCTGTCCGTGTCACTGACAAAGATGTTAAACAGCACCGTCCTCAGTACTGACCCCTGAGGAACACCATTCGTCACTGGTCTTCACTTGGACATGAAACCATTGACTGCAGCTCACTGAGTATGACCATCCAGCCGAGCCCTTATCCACTGAGTGGTCCATCCATCAAACCCATGTCTCTCCAATTTAGAGACAAGGATGTCATGCAGGACAGTGTCAAATGCTTTACACAAGTCCAGGTAGATGATGTCCATCGTTCTTCCTTTATCCACCAACACTGTAACCCTGTCATAAAAGGCCACCAAATTTGACAGGCATGATTTGCCCTTAGTGAAGCCATGTTGGTTGTCACTAATCACCTCCTTATTCTCCGTGTGCCTTAGCATCGTTTCCAGAAGGATCTGCTCCATGCCTGGCACAGAGGTGAGACTGACTGGCCTGTAGTTCCCTGGGTCTTCCTTTTTCCCCTTTTTAAAAATGAGGGTTATGTTTCCCCTTTTCCAGTCAGTGTGAACTTCCCTGGACTGCCATGATTTCTCAAATGGATAGTGGCTTAGCCACTTCACCTGCCAGTTCCCTCAGGACCTGCAGATGCATCTCATTGGGTCCCATGGACTTGTGTACCCTAAGATTCCTTAGATGGTCTTGAATCTGATCTTCTCCTATAGTGGGCAGTTCTTCATTCTCCCAGTCCCTGCCTTTGCCTTCTGCGACTTGGGTGGTGTGGCTGGAGCACTTGCCAGTGAAGACTGAGTCAAAAAAGTCATTGAGTTCCTCTGCCTTCTCCATGTCCTGGGTAAACAGGCCTCTCGTTTCCATCCACAGAGGGCCCACATTTTCCTCCAAAGATTTAATACCAACATTTGAATGTGTCCCCTTTATAAATGGTGTAAAAGGCATAGCACAATGAAGAAACACTACCTTCAAAAGGTAGAGACGTACTCAAATCAGTTCAAACACCATTTATTAAAATAAATGGCTAAAATGAAAAGAAAGAAAAAGAGAAAAGTAAGCTCCTGGAGACAATATATTAATTTTCTCTTCATAGTGGGCAATAAGTGAAATCTTGAATAGAAAATTTTAAAGTGGAGGCACTGACTGGACCAATAGCTTACAGGAATCATTTTACTACAAAAGTCCCAGAGCTCATTAAGCTAAAATAGCTGCGCTTATGTGAAATAAGAAAACCTCTGCCATTTACATTCAAGGGATGGGGATTACAGAACGACTCAGCTGCCTCTCCATGTCAAACTCATCTTTCTTCAGTTCTTTGTTTAGAAACTAACTGATTCATATTCAGGGAAACACAGTATAGAAGATCTGTTTTTAAATGAATTCATGAGGACAGGAAAAGTGACCCCAAGTAGCTCCTTTTACACCTGGTGATGTAAGCAGTGTCACAATTAGAGCTTTTAGGAGCAGTGAAAGAGCACCGTGCCGAAGAGGCGGTAGCCAGCTCCTTGGGGACTGCAGCTGATTGTCACCTGACTAATTGAAATTCCTCTGCAATGCTGGCTGCTGTTAGACTGCTGTGGAGCTGGCCATTCTCTGCTCTCATCGGTCTAGCAAATACTGTATCTGTCAGTCCAAATCCAAGTGAAGGAAGTTCCACATCCCAACGGCACTGGGAGGGATGTGTGCGCTGGCGTCACAGCAGATATTAGTCTGTCAGCCTTGGCGGGGCTGCCTGCTGCACGTAGTACCGGCTGCCTGCCCTGTGACTCCAGGCTTCACTGCCATTATGCAGTCTTTAGCTTAGCTGGAAATAGTTTGTCTTCTATAGCCGAAGATGCAATGTAGATACATTTATATATCTAAGAGGCACGTTAGGAGTGTTTTACATAAAGTTCCACATTTTTGTTTGTAAGTGTAACACAAGCTGGCACAGGTGAGGAGTCTGCCCTAGAAAATAAAGTGAAAAGTTGAAAAGGGGTTTGGAAATGAGTCATCAGCACCACAGTCTAAGAATTTGTCTTTTGTTTGTTTTGATGTGATTCCTTTTTCCTTTTTTAATGACTGCATGCCCTTTCTTGTTGAGTTACAAAAAAGAGAAGACATATTTTGTCCGTTATATACTCTGCTCACTTTAAGCCATCAATAAACATTTATCTCAGCACTTCACAAACATTAACCCTTCATATTGCTCACAGAAAATAGGCAAGATTTCCTCTTTTCAAAGCTGAGCTCAAAAATATTCTTGGAAATGGCATTCTATTTGAACATCAACATTTCATGGAAATCAGTATTGAAATTTTTGCTTTCTGAAAATTACATTTTAATTTCATGCATCTGTAAAGAAAAGCTATTGACAATTATGTCAAACTATTTTGGATTATAAATCTATAACTTCATCTGGTATTAACAAGAGTTGCAAACCTGACTATTTCAATGCAAAATCTGCAAATGTAATTAAAAATACCAGTACTTTGAATAACAATTTTAGTGTTATAAATGTTTTTTCTGTTATTTATTTGAAATAACAGTAATACTGAATAAATTAACAGGAAAGTAAAGATAACAGAATTTGGTTTTACATAAGCCAGTATCACAAAATAATCTACAACATGCATCCAAACTTCAGACACCAGGAGACCAAATTCAACATCTTCCTCTGCCAGAAAGAGGAAAATGGAAGCTCTGACCTTCACGGGAATGCCCTAACAACCATGTTTGAGGCTAAAGAGAGGGCACATGCATAACAGACCTTTGGGGCAAACAGATTTAAGGATTCATATGGCCACAGGGAAGAAATAGGCAAAGAATGGTTTTTTATGATCATGTTTGGACATTATTTTAGAAATTATAAAACCATTTGTTTGATCCTAGATACAGGGAGTGATATATTCTTCAGGAAATCATCACTGGATACAGTATTACTGGATATAGTATTCAAATACACATATTTGAAATTGGAACAAAATCCAGATCTTCACTTTCACAAATGAATATAGTCTAGAAACCTTCTTCCTGCCTCTACTTTCTCTCTCTCTTTCCATGTATTTTTCTGGTTTGGTTTGGTTTGTCGTCCCCCCCCCTCCCCCCCAGTATTAACTTAACCTGCTCCTAAGGAGTTTCAGTGACAGAGACTATAACTTAGCCAGGCAGTCTGTTTAATGGTAACCACCCTTATTATTAGCAAGGCTTTAATTGTCTTGCTGCAGTTTAAGCTCTTTCTTATTTCCCATCTGCCATGAGAGTTTATTCTTTTACTATTTGAAAGCCTTTTATGTTCTCAAAGACTGAGCACCTCCAGGACTGGCAGTCTTCTCTCTGTGTATGTGTAATGCACATTTTTCTCTTTCTTTCTTTCTTTCTTTCTTTCTTTCTTTCTTTCTTTCTTTCTTTCTTTCTTTCTTTCTTTCTTCCCTCCCTCCCTCCCTCCCTCCTTTCTTTCCTCCTTTCTTTCTTTCTCTTTCTTTCTTTCTTTCTTTCTTTCTTTCGTCCTATCTCTCTTTCTTTCTTTCGTCCTATCTCTCTTTCTTTCTTTTCTTCTTCTTCCCGCCGCCCCACCCCCCCCCCAGGATGGGTTCCTGTTCATACATCTGTGTGATGCTTGTTTTATTTCTCAACAGCATGATACTGTTGACTCATGACCTAGATTATTTTCTGAAGAACTGCTACCAAGCCAGTTATTTCCTATCCTGTATTTATGCAGTCAACACTTCCTGAGGACATCTGTGAGCTGTGAACCCTGCTCTATGGACCACCTGCCAGTAAATTATGTGTTGTAATGTTCAGAATACCAATGCCAAAGTCCTTTTTGGAACTCTACATGGATTGTAGCATTTTTTTAAATGTCTCCATATCAACATTGAATTGATTTTTAGGGACAGTATCATTCTGGACCTGATATTTTACTGTTTAACATGATTTACAAAAGTATGAGAAAGTGAGGCAAAGTGAGCTGAATGTCTTTCCTGGAGATATATAGCAGGTCCACAAAATTAATCAAGTTCTTACTTTCCAGTTTCCATCCTATGGCAAAACCCGGTGATTTTACAGGTGCAGGCTAAGAGGACAATGCAATACCAGCGTCCAGCCACTAGTAGGGGCTGATGCACTCTCCTGAATTGTGTAACATGACTCAGTGGCTAAATAGCTCCAGAACCTCCACTAACGCAGGGCTTTGTCAACTCCTGATTTTCTTCCTCATTTTATTTTCCATGAAATCATCTTAGTTCTCTGACAGAGTACTAAGTAGTCCAGAATTTGGGACAGGATACCTGCTCAGTCAGTCTCTGTATATGCAGTGAGACAGAAGAGCATTTCCTCGCTTGTGATCACGGATGCAAAACTGGATCATTGCCATGTCCTGACTCCATGATAGTACCCAATTCTTCTGCAAGGGAAAACCATGAGCAGGAGGAGGCTGATGGGACCTCAGTGTATTGCAGGGGCCGTGCTGCTCTGCATACCTTCTCCACAGTCTGAACACACCTTCAGCAAACAATCCAGTCTTTCGTTTCTATCATCACTTCAAAGTACACTAAGGATCAGCTCCTTTTACACTCTTCTGCTCACTCAGAAACCCAGAAATCTTTTCCCTCTTCATGATTTCATTTGCTCAATCCTCAATCTTATGCCCAGAAGTACTTGTGACAAAATTGACAGCACAGCAGGTAGTGATGGAATACAGGACTAACACTGGCAAAAGAAAACCATAATTACAATTTCACACGCACACAAACACAACCTATCTATCTATCAAGATAGATACAACAGAGATTGTAACATGGTGCCATAAGTGTGTGAGCACAAGATAATAACAGAAGTTTTGAGAATACAGGCACAGATGATACCGGGAGCTCTGGAGATATAGCTGCAAATCAGAAACAGTCAATCACTGATCACTAAAGGAATGCAACCTTGAAAGCTGTCCAGAGCTGGTTTGTGGTGTAACAAAGAGAATAAAAGCCATTCATGCAGCATATGTAAATCATCCCACATATGTTGCCAAACCAAAGGTAATAAAAAGGAAGTTAAATGACAGTCGCGACCTCTACAAGAAGAGGGAGCAAGGAATGAAAAAAGAAAGAAGAAAATGATCTAGTATTACCTGTGGTTTAAGGATGCTATGCCTGATCAATGCCACTAATCTGCAGCAATTCTTCTGTTCCCTTTGGTAGACAAAGAACATTACTTTTTCTTTCGCATTCACTGTATTTTGCTACAGTAGTTATATGTAGTGTGATCTTTTACAATACAGCTGGGTGAAGTAAACAAGAATTTTTAAAAAAGGTGTGTGTGTTTTCTCCTCCAGTTTTCCCACATGACAAGGTGATTGATGCCATAGGACTGAACCAGAATAAATTTTGGTGCTGTCCTATAGATAGCTAGGTAGATTGATAGATAGATCGATAGATAGATTGATATTCCCCTATATTTTTATATTTATTTACTGAAATGGAATCTTACTCTCTATAACTGATGAACAGTTTTTCATTGATTTAATAGAGCTAGAGGGGTTTATTAAATGCTGTACACAAGGAGAGAAAGTGTAAAATAGGTATTGTAAAGATACAATCAACATATATAAATAAGAAAATATTATAAGTATTACTTATTGCATATTAAAACCTTCCTCATTATATATCTTCTTTTAAGGCTGTAAACTAACAATATTTGTTAGAAAAGACAAATCGCTAACACACTGGAAGTTCGTAATACTAAAGACAATTTCAAGTATTAATAAGTTCCTCGGAAAAAGAAATTGGTTTTGCTGCATGGATATTAATTTGATATGTATCATTATCATGCCTAAAAAAATTCAATAGAGGATGATAATAAAACCTGAAACCTGAACCACTAACTTGATGGAACTCATTCTTAGTGAAATACAGCTCTTGCTTCTTCTAAAATACTTGTGCAAGATGTTGCTATGCTACTGTAAAGTATGTTCGTGTATGCTTTCAGTGAGAAATTTGGCATGTAATACTTCCCTTAGATGTCTTCTCAGGAACACACTGAAATAGAATCATAAAATCATTTAGGTTGAAAAAGACCCTTAAGATCATTGAGTCCAACCTTTAACTTAACACTACCAAGTCCACCACTAAACCATATCTTAAATACATAAGACAATATTTTGATAAATTTGGTACTCTTGTGTTTGTAAGATAGGCAGGTACTATTTGGTAATGACATAGAATTTCTAATACAAATAAACATTTTCTTCTAACATGAATAATCAGCATGCACACATATGCATACATACTTATGTAAAACAATGGACATATGCAAGGTACTGATCAACAATAATGAAAGACTTTGGTTCCTTACCTCCGTTCTTTTCTACAGTACTGCATTTCTTTGAAAACCACCAACTAGGTGGAAAATACTAGTATTTCATACAAGCAATGAGCATAAATTCTTGCAAGGGAATGAAACATAAGAAAACTGTTACTGAAATGTATTTCAATATATTGCAGAAGATAACAGTGCAAACAAGTATGTTAAGGTTTCAAGTAACAGAGCGGTCATAGTTAACTGAAGGAACACTTTTACTGTAGGACGGAAAAGTCATTGATACTAGCACCAGGTACCACTTCCAGTATTCACTGGGCATCAACCATGAAGCAGCAGCAGAACTGATTTGTTCATACCCAAGTTATGAGAGAGAGAAATCTTGTATATGAAAAACTGGTAACACACCATCACTTTTTGGACTGCGAAACATCCAGATGAAGTCACTAACCTGTGAATCAGTCCTGATAAGGATGGGGAGTGAGCAGAACCCATGCTTCAGTAAATGGATAATCTGATGTTTATAACTCCTCTTCTTCATTTATTTGAGAGGATTTGAACCCCAGCAGACACATCCTGAGTGATACTAGTGTTTCTGAAGAACTTGATAATAAAACCACATAAACTACTTCAAAGGCTATTTTGGCTGCCAAACACTACTTTTGTTGCAAATTTAACTATAAAACTCTAGCCTAAGCAGGAGGAGATTTTCTCAGCTGAGGAAGATTGCTCATTAGGAATACACTGCTTCCATCCCAAACCTGCTGTCTGGACTGTGGGTTCTGAGGTGTGATGACTTCCAACAGAGACGTGTCCATCACCCTTCTGAGTTTTATAGTTTCTACACGATTTGTCCTGTATTTAATATTTCCCACACGTAATATTCTCATATCAATGTGGCTAAACTAGCATGAATTTAAAAATGTTTATATTTAGAGTGTGTTATTTCACTTGTAATTTGTATGTGAAGCAGACGAAGCACTGAAATAGTAATGTACCTGTTTGAGTTGGTGTGTTTCTGTTGTGGTTTAACCCCAGCCAGCAACTAAGCACCACGCAGCCGCTCACTCACTCCCCCCACCCCCACCAGTGGCAGGGGAAGGAGAATCAAAACCAAGTAAAACTCATGAACTAAGAACAGTTTAATAACAGAAATAATACTAAATAATAATAATAATAATAATAATAGGAAGATAACAAAAAGAGTGTGAAATATAACCCAAGAAAGACAAGTGATGCACAATGCAATTGCTCACCACCCGCTGACCAGCACTCAGCCAGTCACCAAGCAGGGATCCACCCTTCCAGGTCAACTCCCCCTTGTTTATATACTAGACATGATGTCATATGGTATGGAATATCCCTTTGGCCAGTTTGGGTCAGCTGTCCTGGCTGTGTCCCCTCCAAGATTCTCATGCCCATGCTGGCAGGACATGAGAAGCTGAAAAATCCTTGATTTGGTATAAGCACTACTTAGCAACAACTAAAACATCAGTGTATTATCAACATTATTCTCATACAAAATCCAAACCACAACAGTATACCAGCTACTAGGAAGAAAATTAACTCTATCCCAGCCAAACCCAGGACAGTTTCACAAAGCCATCCTCTATCTACAAGTCTACTATGTTTTCATTTTTAGAATCAAGTTAGTTCTTGAGGGCTCATATAAGCAAATATCTAGATGAGAGCTACTGAAATATTCTTGTTAACTTTGCATGTTTTCATTTCTTAATGTTATTTATAAAAATTTATATGTTCAGATTTATCCAAGGCTTTGACAGAGCTTAGGTAGCAAGAGCATTGTGTATGATTCTATAATATGATCTATGCAAAATATGCTGTGCCAGTCTGAGGATCCCGAGTTGTTTTCTATTCAGAGAAACATACCTTGACCTTTAGCAAGGGCTAAACTAAAACTGATAAAAACCCAGGAGTATGAATTGTTTTGCAACACAAATAATGTATTATTTGAGCCTGTCTATTCCAGTGACTGAATTACACTGTCAGAAAGAAAAGCTCTGCAACCTCTCTGTCTCACAGTCTTCACTTAAAGTCGCCTTGACTTTAGCATCATAATAATGGTAACAGAGAAATACCAATCAAATGGAAATGACTACTGCTAGTCTTATTAAACCCTCACAATAAAATTAAATACAATTTGAGTACTAATTGGAAATAATATTACAAAACAACAGAGACAGTTTTGGGCTGAACCATCAGAACAACTCGTGGCAGTTAATAATTAAGTTAATAATAGTACAACTCTTTCAGCATTTAGAAAGGAAGGAAGGAAGAGCCCTATGTCTCATCTACTGCCTAAGATCCCTTACATTTTAACAAAATGTAACTGCCTGTCTTACTCTTTTTAATAAGATCAAAATATTTTTTCAAATAGATTGATAGGTAAAATAAACACGATATTTCTGGCTTCAGTTTTTTATTGGAATTGGAAAGACTGATTCATTTTTACTGAAGACAAACTTACAATCCAAACTGTATTTCCTGTCTGGACCATGTGTCTTACTTTAGAAACCAAACCATGTGAAAGGGCATCACTGACCTACGTGCTCTCACACTTGCCTTGGCTTGGATTCATCCTGGAAAAAGGCCAGATGGCAAAGCAGAAGTCCAGGTATAAAATAGAGTAAATTCATACAAATCTAGATCAATTTAGACATGTCTTCTGCTGGCAACACAGAAGTCTTTTGGTTTTGTTGTGCCATTGTTTGAGGTCCTGTTAATTTCCTTAGGAATCCATCCCAAATTTGGGAAAGCCACAGAAGAGGAGACATGCTGACAAAAGACACTTCTAGCACTTTTGGAATCACGTTTTCACTGACCCAAGGAAGGTAAATGCTGCCTGAAGTACCCACGCTCTACGCTCATCACCAGTTTCACCCTGTTGTTCCAGCCTCACGGAGCCAAGCTATTGAATTATGGCTAAAGTGAGGTCCAGCTCTGCCATTTACCTGCAGCTGTCCGTACCACTCTTCAGTCCCCTCCTTTTGTCATTCTCTCCCACTTTTCTCCCTAACGTTCTTCTCCAAAAAGAAACAAGTAAAATTTTAATTTCCTAATGCTCTTTTTAAAGGCACTATGAAAGCTAGAGTAACATGTGATGGCTCTTATTAATTTCTGTGTGTATCAGAAATTAATCCAATAGAATCGATAATGTAAATGAAGTTTAAATGAGCCAGGATCAGGCTTTTTGTATAGGAGGCATTTCCTGCATGATAAAAGATCAGCTAATGAGTGCAATCTTCTAAACTGGCTACGAGCTACCCTTAAGTTTATGGCCCACTTGAATGCACTGTTAGCCCATTCCCAGTTACACACATAGAGTTTCTTTATAAGCAGATTATAACTGTAGTGCCGTTTTTATGATAATGTCAACAAAAAGCAGGATGGATTTATAGCCTTGCATTCACAAGTATATTAGCTCAAAAATTCCTGTATCTGTGTCAAAAAGGGAGAAGTTTTGAATATTTCTTTCAGAATCTAACTTTTGGCTTAGACACCCAAAGGCAGATAAGGCTTAACAATGTCTGTCAGGAACTACCATCTATATGGGTGAAACTAGCTAAAACTGCATGTGCTGCCATCCATTGACTCCTAGTTTTTCGTCCTTCACTGTTATACTCTGTCGAGCTGTGGAGTTATTTTAGTGCATCTGAAAAAAAAAAAAGATTATTAATATACCATTTCTATGTTTCCCTATATCACTGTAGGGCTGGCAATTTAAAGATGGCAATTTTATTTTTCTTCTTACATTTTCCATCTTGCTTCCATTTATCTCTATGAGGATACACATATTCAATCTAATTTTGCTACCACGTTCTTCTGCTTTTCGATCAATGGTTTATTTTTCCCTCCAAGATGATCAATTTTGTCAAGCATCCTTGTCCCTGAAAAATAATTTGTTCCATTTCAGTTGTGCCTGCTTCCTCAGGTTTATTTTTTTCGTCCCATCTTGCTTGCTTTGTATCTATTTTTCCTCAATATATATATTTTTTTCTTCTACATCATTCAGCAGCATGATACCCCTGGGTAATTAGTACCATCAGTACACTGCTTTTATTCACTATTACTCTCCGATGAGACACCAGCTACATAGTGATGGTATTATCCCACCCAATTTTTTTCTGCTATTTGAAACATCACCCGGAATGGCTGTTTCATAAGATCCTTGTCCAGGTAGTGTAAATCATACTTTGCAAGTTTTGTCTGTTTGGGGAGAAATTCTGTCATTTTTTCATGAGATGAAAAGTATTTTGGCTGAGTCCTAAGACTGTAAGGACCTAGTTCTGTCAGGAGCTTGCTTGCTTTCAGATGATAAATACCCATTGATTCTAGTGGGACTTGAGATCAGTGTCCTTGATGCTAACATATTCATCTCTCTGTGTCGTGCCAACAGTTCATACTCATACCACGCCGTTTCAAAGCAGTCATCCAATGAGCTAAACCCATCAAGTCAGATCATACAAAGAACAAAAAAGTGCATTGTACACCAGCAGGGGTGTCTAACGTTAATGCCTGTATATACAGGTGAGTGCAGTAGGAGACAACAGTAATGGTTCAGAGATACCCAATCTGTGGTGCTACAATACTGGCAAGATCAAAACCTACTTATTCTAATTGGGTTTCTTCAGTGCAAATTCCTGGTTTATAGACTTTCAAAGACCTGATAAGCATATGAATAATGTGGACAGTGTAGTGTTACACTGTAAAGAATCAGTGTAATGTGATTTCCCAAATCTATTTTGCCTATTAAAATCTAAAAAGAACAAACTTCATGCCTCGGAAGATTTCAGCTGTAAGTGAAAGCTATAGACTAGGATCCCAATTTTGATAGAGATACCAACTCAGTCAACAGGAGTCAGAGATCTCATATTACTACCATGTAATATTTTTTTTCCCTTCCACGTTCATTATTTAGCAGTGCAGGAGTCTTAGAGACAGTGATATAGTGTAAGAAAACTAGGGGACAAGAATGCAAGTTTCTTTGGAGTACAAGGGAAGACTTACTGGCTGTATAAAGACTAGTAACTAGAGTGTGTGCACTATATAGCAACTTTAGTGGAATGATAGAGGAAAAAGTACAAGTTGCAGAGGCAAAAAAGGTTGTAAGGAAGCACCAAAAGGCTGATCTTTATGCACAGAGCTAGAAAGGTATTGACTGTCACTGTTTGTAAGCTGTAAGTTGTTTTCTTTTTAAGGAAGGAGCATGGATTCCATTAATAGAATCATAGAGTGTTTTAGGTTACAGAGATGTTGGAGGTCTTCTAGTCTGACTCTCCATTCACAGAAAGTCCAATTAGATCAGGTTGCTCAGGGGCCTGTACAGCTGAGTTTTTAATATCTTCAAGAATCAAGATGCCACAACATCTTTGGGCAACCTGTTCTAATGTCTGACCATCCTTATAGGGAAAAAAAAAAAATTAAAAAATTCCTTTTATACCTGATCAGAATTTCTTTTCTCCAACTTGCATCCATTGCCTCTCTTCCAATCTCTGTGCACCTTGGAGCAGAGTCTGGCTCTGTCTCCTCTTTACCCTCTCATTGGCTGCCTTGTTGAATAAAACCCGTTCTCTCAGCCTTCCCTTCCATGTCATGAACATTCAATCACCTTGCTGGTCTTTCATTGGACTTGTTCCAATCTGTCAATGTCTTTCTTGTATGGGAGAGACCAAAACTGAACACAATACTCCAGATGTGGTCTCACAAATGTTGAAGAGAGGGCAAGGTTCACTTCCCTGAAGCTGCTGGCAAGAGCTGGCTGCCTTTGCTATAAGGTTTCAACTCATTCAAACTGTTGTGTATCAGCTTCTTTTCCCTGGCACTGCTTTCTGTCCACTCTGTACTGCTTATGTGGCTATTCCATCCCTGATGCAAGACTTTGCACTTGCATCTGTTGAACTTCATGAGTTTTCTGTCAACACATTTCACCAGCTTCGTGAAGCCATACTGAACCTCCAGCATAGTGATCCCTCCACCCCGTCAGGTTTGCCGTCTTACTGAGAGTACACTCCATCCCATCATCCAAGTCATTAATGAAGACACCTTATTACACAGGATAAAATAATAACAAAGAGTGGTTTGCCACAGATAAACTGATTTTAAAAAAATGAGCTATGAAAAACAATATTTCCATTGCCATTTAGCCAACAGATTCATTTTACCCATGTGAGTATTCCAATGATAATATATACAAGATCAAGTAGACAAGCACAGGTAACTGAAAACTCACAATTCATTTGCATGATTAGCAAACAGATGAAGAAAAATGGAACAAGAGAAGGCCTTTAATAAGAAGTTTCTCTGTGTAGTAAATAATTCTCAAGTAGTTGTGGTCTTTACTTGTCAATCTGTTTATACTGAAAAGTTGTTAGTGTTCAGTCAGCACTGTTCTGGTGTGATATGAAAGATAAAAAACAGTCAGTATTATTACTGTGAAATGGCTGCTTTAAAGTTAAATTTAAAGGTTAAATTTTTGTGCTGGGCCTTAACAAAATATATAAAAAATGCAGAAAAAAAGACTGAAAAAGTTCCAGGTGACTTTCAGCCTTACACATATGACCAGTAAAATACTGCATACTGCTTAGGCTGTGTCATCATCCATCATCTTAATCTCCTTATATCAACTTCCAAAGAACATCTTACTGAGGAAAAAAAATGTTTTTGTGACAGGTCATCAACTAGTGTTTTTATCCAGTGCTTCCAAGAGTTTGTCTGCCTTCTTTCCATCTAGTTGTGTACAAAGTTCTGAAAGATACAGAAATGCCATTCCAATTAGACACCAGTTAATTCCACGCTTCTTTTTCTCTCAGTACAAAGGCCATTACTTCTATGTAGTTAAATCAAAGAACAGTTGGGTCTCTTTGTGAACCAATTGTTTCAACACACAACAAGGAAGGAATGTCCTAGTGCAACTCATGCTTGCTAAAAGACACAATTCTACTGGTTGCAAATGCACATGTTATATATCTATGTTTAAATGAAATGCATAAGAAAAATAATGAAACATTAACATATCAGAATGTAGCTTCCCTCTGCACCATTTTCCTCCTACTAGGCAGGTGCTGTGACCAGGAAGAGTAGTTAGAGTTTCACAGAACTACTGCACAGTGAATTTTCCCAGTGCTTACTGGGACGTATGATTAAAGAGTCATATTTCCTAACTTGTGTGTGTTTTGATAAGCCTTGAAGAGTAATTGTTTTGTGATTTTTCCAATGATGTAACTATAAATTCTTATTAGCTGTGTTTTTCTACAGTGTAGAGCATTTAACCCAGTAATTCTAAAATACATGTTTATACCACCTGAATAATGCATTAATATTTATTTAACAATGTAAAATAAAATAAATAATAACTTTCTTTTATATTATAATACATCCTTGAGAAGAACACAGCATTCTAATAAGTACTCTAAGAAAATGGTAAATTTAAAAAAATTTTAACAACTTCAGCTTCATATATATATGTGTGTGTGTATAAATATATGTATCGAGAGAGAGAGAAGGAAAGAGAGAGAAAGTAAAAATAATTATTTATTATTTTGATTTAGGTAGGTTTGACCTGAATAAGAATATTTTGCTGCATGGGCATAATCCTAAATATATAGTTTAAGCAAATACCCACAGTTCAGCAAAGGAACAAAAATTATTAAATTGTATTTTTTAAGTCCTTGTGTTATAGGACCTCTAATTCAGTCCACTAGTCTTCTACAAATCACGCTTCTTGAAGGACTAGAATTCCCAAACGTAGTATAGCTGATTTAGCAACAAAAAGATATGAATAGGATAGCAAAAACAATGTCACACAGCTCTGCCTGTATTATGGGAAATATAACCAATGTGGAGAATTCTTCTTTTGAACTATGCCTGACCTTTCTGAATTCTGTGGTTTTGCTATAGGTAAACTGTAATTGCAATTTCTTTTTTTCTTTCTATAGATGGCAATAAAAGTCGAGTGAGACAGAAATTCCACTTTTTTTCTCAGAAATTCCTTTTTTTCCCTAAGAAAATCCATTATTAAAATTACTGAATTTTAATAATACAAAGAAAAAACATGTTTGTAGCCTTACACTGTGAAGAATATCCAGAGTGTATGTAAACTGCTTTTGTGACTAAGCTGGTGTGACGCCGAGTAACAGAGACTTCAGCTAAACTAAAAGAAACTGCACCACTAAATATAAATAAATACATAAATAGATAAAATGGAAGCTCTTTAAAGGAAATAGGAGGGAAGAAAAAAATAAAGCAAAAATGAAACGACAAAACCCCAAACCAAAACAAAAAGGAAAATCAAGAAGACTCCTTTACTGTAAATATATATACCTTATTAGTTTCATATTTACTTATTGCAGGTATACGTGACTTTTTAATAAAAAATAGCTCAAAGACAGAACATTGATAAATCAGAAGCAATTTTAGAGTAAAATCTCTCAATAAATAAGGATATTTAGGAGATAATTAACAAAAGCTTTTCACAATGTCAGTAGGAAAAATTAAGCAGTCTTTCACAAAACTTGTTATTAAAAGTTTTCATTAGGTATAATTTCTCTACAAAAAAGTAGACGAGAGAGATTCTTTGGAAAACTTAAAAAGTGATATAGTAATAATATTCTAACAGTATATCTAATAAGATGTCTAATGTTGTTGTTGGAGTAGCAAGGAAAGGAATTTGGAACTGGTGTTAAATGAACACCTGCAGGTGGCACTCGCCTTTAACAGCACCAAGAAAGGGGGTTCTTTGCCTCTCTGGATGTGTGATCAAGTCTTTACATAGTGCAATATTTGTCTTTTTGGTGTTTATGCACACATTTTCGATGATCTTGTTACGGAGATCAGTGAACGATTGCCCCCACCCTTTCTGCACTTTCCTCACGCTGACCTCTTGGCCGTCCCTATGGTTGCTGGCCAGGGAGAGCACACGGATTGCACACCAGCATGCGTGGTGAGCTGGGGTTGTGCTAGCCACATGGCCGCTACAGGAGATGCCAGCATTTGGAAACAGGAGGGGAGCAGGGCCCCACTGGCTGAATCTCATGCCTAAGGCATCAATCTTGTGGGTTTGAGACTAACACTTATAAGATGTCATCTGTGTGTGATTAAACTTGTAGTGAGCTGCGGATCTGTCTCTGGGTGAATGTGTGGGGAAAATTTGTAGCAAAATGATTTTGAAAATGGAGATAACAGATTTTGGAAACTCCCCAGTGTCCTTGCGCAGGCTGCCTGAGACCAGGCAGCTGAACAATAAGGAGCCTTGGGAGCTGGAGGATGGAAGATTTTGTGATCCTGCTCCTAAGAAGAGTGTGTGGACGAGATGGCCTAAGACTACAAAGCAAAGACGAGCGAGGGAGCTAGCCAAAACCAGACAGGGAAGTGAGCTTCAAAACTGGCCTGTGTTCTTAGAAGATCTGCTGAAGTCTTTGCATTTCTCTAAACATGTTTGATCTCAACAAATTATGTCAGGATAAGGTTGCCATAAAAGATGTCTAGTGGTTTTTCTAGTAAACAAAGCAAAGAATTGAAGAACAGAATTGAAAAATTTTGTCTGCTAGGGTAGTTGAACAATGACCTATTGAACTGGATTCTATTACTTACTGTGCCATGAAACTCCATGTGATGCTAGGCAAAACAGTTAACTGATTTTCTCTGGGTCCCCACAGTCTATATGCTGCTTATGACTACCTTAAGAACCTGGATTTTTTCTGGCAGAAATTCTGACAAATGCATGGAGTCACAGAAATTAACCAGGCCTGTGCTTTTAACTTTCATATTCTATTTAAAAACAAGTAAGGTGCAAAAAACCGTGCATAAATTGTTTAAATAGGGACAGAACCTTACTATGTCCATTCTAGCATCTAGCTCAGTTCACCTACTGGAGAGATAATGGAAAAGTAATGTTATGAAAACTGATGTATTGACATATTTGAAAAACTTCAGTGCTCTAGCAAGTGATGAATGCCATACAAAGTACATAAGGAAATCCTTATTTCTTTCTTCAAAGCAGAGTTTGGATAATGGGCAACAGAAAAAAGCTAGGCTTAAAAACTGATTACTAATAAAATGCAATCAAATATTAATCAATGGGCTATGTCTCAGGAGTTTTCTATCATCTTAACTGAATGAGAGATGCACTATGAGGGAAAAAAAGTAGGAAAACGTGACTATGTAAGAGCAGATGGTATGAAGGTGTAAGCACATAAGAACTGAGGTGTTTTGACTCCATATATGTGACATTTCATAACTTTTGAAAACATTTGGGGTTTAGACTAGATGACCTTTAGAGGTCCCTTCCAGCCCAAACTAGTCAATGATTCTATGATACCATTGCAATGTTGATTATGCTATTTCAATACAGGGCTTTCATGTCTATGACAGATATTTGTATTTTTGTGAGAACCTAGTAATAGGTATGCTCATCATAAATGAAAAGAGGGTTTAGCTGTTGGTAGTACTTTCCCACACAGATCCACAGTGACACTCCAATAACTTCTCATTTGGTATTTTCAGTATTGTTTGCATGTTCACAGATTCATACTAGCTCTGCTTTGCAGAGTTCCTTATGAAGTAGAGCAAAGCACTTTGAAAATGCCTGTTTTGGAGCTAACATGGATGTCAGTGAAAAACAGAGCATTCACATACAAAGTGTTTTTCATATTGTCAAAGCTGCAGGGGAGTAGAAAGTGCTTGCAAGGAACTATGGAAAGCCAGAATAGCAGTAACAAATAGGGGATGCCAGGCACAGCAATGGCTCAAATTCTGCCCTCATTTGAGCTTAGATTAATAATCCTCTGTCCACTCACTATGCAGAGCATTGAAACCTCCTTGGGGAGTAAGCATCTTTTTGAACAGAGCATGATAATAATACCCACTTTTTACATAACAGCCATGCAAGAAATGGGAAATTTGGGTTCTTCAAATGAACCGTGAACTGCATTCCAGGACAGTAGTTACAGCACATTATTTCCAGGTATAAAACATAAAAGGAGAAAACCAGGCTATCTTTGCTGCTCCTGTAGATGACACTGTATAAAAAGGACTACGAGAGGAAAAACAGGGAAGCAAGAGTTTGCTTCTGGGAGCTAACTATTCAGGCAGAAACTGGCAACTAGACTTCAATCCCCAGATCTCACAATGTTTGATGTCTTTAACATTATAGGAAAATAGATATATCCAAGTTATCAAGGACTCACAGATTAATATCTTCATCCCAGAGCTACAGCTTTATGACTAAGTGATCAGCCTACCTTAGTTAACTTATTGGAGGAGATCATTATCTTAGGAAATGTAGTTTTGAATCCTTTCTGTGCCTAAGAATTTTTATCGCTTACTTCCCAGTAGTGAGCACTAACCCCAAGGCTGTTGTCCAACATGTCCAGATCTTCCATCCAGTTTAATGAAATCAGCCACATCCCCTGTGCTTTGTGCTGAATTTATGGTGGTTTCTTTGTGGTAGGAAGGAACAGAACAAGCCTAATAAATTGTCCGTTACAAGGAATTATAGTGTGTTTAGATTAGTCAGGGCTTTGGCAAGGGGTAGATGTGCTGCTGGTTGGATCAGGATTTTCAGAAGTCACAAGCAGTTAAGTTCTGGGTGGCTCTCAGGTTGAAAAGGTAGCATCCTAGCCAGTTTTAAGTGCCTCCAGAATTAGGCAGCAGTGCAAATGTGTAAATAAGCATAACATTTTTTCTAAATAGTGTTAAAGTTGTAGCCAAAGCAATTGCTACCTTCAGTTTCTGTTCCCAGAACAGATTACAATGGTTTGGTGATTATGCTGACTCTAAAATACCTATATCTATGCCTGTAACATCTCTACCTCTGTCTCTGTCTCTGTCTCTGTAAGAGGGGAATTCATTAACTGATAATGGTTTTGGATATTTCCCAAATGTTGAACCTTCAACTACTGATAATGCACAAGAAGAAAACACACATGAAGCCTGTTCCACTGGCTTTTATTCCTGACTTTTCTACTCTATTATTGCAATTCTAACAGGATTTAATTGTTTTTCTGCATTTTTGTCTCTGTGTTTTAACTGGAACTTACTCTGCTTAAAATAATGAATTACTGTGTCCATTATTTCAGGAGATACTTTTCTGCATTCACGTAGGCATCTAACGAGTAGATGTTCAAGGCTAAGCAAGTCACCTTACAAACCCTTTGTACTTAGGAGACAGGAAAAGGTACTTCCAGAGTGTGATTCATCTGATCCTAAAAAAAGCATCTAAAATAGATTAGATGACTTTTCCTAAGATTATTATTCATCCGAGGCCTTTAAAGGGCAAAGCAATGTTGATTTGCTGAAGAACTGAGCATCAGAAAAAAAAAAAGCAAAGACAAAGTTCTAAAGGCAAATAACACATACACACACACATATATATATATATCTCAGTGTACAAATATACTAGACTTGGTTATGGGCTTAGAGTTTTTTCTCTTAGGAAAAAACCCACTAGTATATTTGTGTATATAACATTATATAGTCTCATATATATACTGAAATAAAGCCATATATATTAATATACATAAAACTGTACTAGGTTTTTGTTTGGTTGGTTTAATATATATATACGCTACATAAAACAGTTGCCAAACAATACAGTCTGAGGTACCTCAGCAATAACTAATTTCAAATGTGACATTTAAGGGTAAAGTATATAGTAACGGCACTCATTTAGGCTATAGATTGCCAAAATCTCACAGCTACACTATTTCTTCAAACAATAGCATGCTGTGCACTTTACATGCTGGAGAGTATATGAAGTAAGTTCCTATAGTTATATACATATTGCTTCTCCCCAAATCCACAGTGTGTAACATCAGTGACTTCTGCTTATTTTAACTAACATAAATGAGGTTAGAATCCAGCCAGTGGTTGAAGTGCAGTTTAGATTAAGTGTGCTTTACCTTCCTTAGGTAAGTAAATATCTGCTTGTTTTTAAAAATCTATTCCTAGTGATTGAGGGAGGCAGTTTTATTCTCAAATATAGGATAAAATGGTTTCTAAAGTCTTAACATGAAAGAAGCTGGTGAACACAGCTTCCTCAAAGTAGGCTATAAAAATGGTTTTATTTGTTTACTCTTAGCTCTGTGTTGTGTGTGTCAGAGTCCTGAAGTTCTACATAACTTTGAAAGTACCTTGTCCTCAAAATAAAAAAGAACAAAGTTTGGTTTCTGTTTTCTTCTATTATTTCATTTCTGAGTTTCCCATCCAACAAGCTAGTCAAATAGACTCTGCTGCATGAGAAAAACACATGACAGGGGAACACATCACACTCAATGTCCTTGGGCATATTTTGTTGACTTTAAATAGTATCTAGCACTTCATGACAGAAAATAATTTCTCTTTCAGAACTTTAACAACTCAAATAACACAAGGATAGGTAGCCCTATGCTTGTTCACTAATTACAGAGTTAGAAACACTTCAAAATATGTCCTTGGCCAAAGTCTTGCCTGCATCATTTAGTAAGCTGGGAGACTGACCAAATTACAGTTAATAGTAAAATGTAACTTTTTTACTTTTACTATCAAAAAATGTCTTGTGTTCCCTCTCCTATTGAATTACACAGTACCATGCTAACTAGGACTGTTCACATTTCTTTTGTCTGAGAGAACAAGTACAAGTATTTGCTGCAGCATATTGCTCTAAAACTAACTGTAATTTGGTCAGTACTCAAATTATATTAATGACACATATATATATATATATATTTGGCTATTGGGGTAAAAGAAGGATGGAGTTTTCATTCCTTTTCTCTTTTCAGCAAAGTTCTTTCAATGTGAGATATAATCTGATCAAAGGTTAGAAGGATAGTCTTTCCTATATGATGTATGAAATATGCTGTATGTTGTTACAAAATGCTGTAGTTGTAGTGGTTTTACTACAGTTATACAATTTTCAGCCATTATGGAAATATTTTTCCTCCCCATGTTGTCAGTCTTCAAATACAGACCTTATATCACCTAAATTTAGAAGATGTCTACATCCAAGAATGTAACTTCTGGTGCCCTTTAAAGTCACTGGAGAAAACAGGATCTCTTAAGATATGACTCATCTGATAGATGAGTACATTCAGATGACATCGCATTTCATCCTAAAGTGTCTTCCTGTTCCCATTGACTGTAAAGGAAGTTTATACAACTAGTTCAGACACAACAGCCTGTATTTTAGGCTCTACATTTGATCAGATTAACCCTATTCAAAATGTCCATTTTCCATCTACAGGGTCAGTCATGAAGAGCCAGTACTGGAAGATGAGACATTTGCTGAGAATGGAGCTTGTGGTACCTACTTGGCATTCTCTGTCCTCCCTGTCGATGGAAATTGTTTAAAAAGTGTATGCAGCTTTAGCACATCTGTCCTATCACTAACTAATTGATAGGACATTTGCAATATTTGCAAATATTCATGTGACTGGATTTTAATGTTCTGAATCCTCACAGACAGAACAGTTTAAAGCTTTGCCCTTTATGACTAATGAGCAGTGAATTCTCAATGTGTTTTTCCTAGATAATGCTTATCTCATTATAGATTAGAAACAATGTCACATGTGATGGCATGAATGGAAAATCAAGTAATGATTAAAAGTCATTAATTCTGTAAGATTATCCTTCTAAAGAAATGTTAAGAAATATCAACCTGTTGGGAAACAATCAATAAATGTTGAGAAAATAATCAAATAAACAGTGAATTATGGAGTACTTTCTAATACTGCAGAATATCTTTAAAGTCAAGTTTTCCAGACATTTGAGCATTTAAATTAAGTATTATTATGAAGGAAAACTCTTAACTTTACATACATTATTTTCAAGTTAATGCTACACAATCTTAAACACAAATTTAACCATATGCTGACATGTTCTTTTCAATAGGGATGGTTTATCTATTTGATGTGTGAGTAGACTGGAAAAAATACACATGAGAACATCTAATACGTTATCAAGTTTTCTGCAGGGTCAAAATAAACCTACATTATAAAATACAGCTCTTTAATAACCTATACCGATAAACACTAAGAGATATTTGGGTAATTATAGGTGACCATTAGACAGATGTTTAAGAAGTTACTTCTCAGTGGAAATACCATTCCTTTGGCTAGCATACCTAATCTACCACAGTGTAAAGTAAAATGGATAAAATATAAAATTAAATTATTCTGAGTGCAAAATAAACCAATTTTATTTCTGCTTTTAATATACTAAGAATGAGCGCATATTCTGTTACTTTGATGGAATGAACAGAGATTTTTTTAAAAGGGTTCTGTGAAAGCTAGGTGTAAAACAGATTGATTTTTAATGCTTGGGTGGTATCAAATAATTTTCAATGCATCAGAAAATATAAAAAACCAATGCTACCTCAATGAAGTCACCTCTTCTGTTAAGAATAGCAGAGGAAAGCATTTAGCCTACTGTGCATAATACACAATAAAAGTTTATCTCAATAGACAGGACAGTTTCTCCATACAGAGCATGCCATTACCTTCCCTGTGTTTTGAGCCTCCTATGGAATAATCAGCACATAGTTACAGAGGTAGAACACTTCAACCTTGGCACATCAGCCTCAATATCTCAATTGTAAATATATTTGGATATAAAAGTTATGCGTCATTTTGTCCTTCAAAGAAATGAGCTGTTTCCTTGAATGTAATAAAAAGTGTTTGTTGAGTGACAAATGCAGAAAATTCCAGTAGGTTCTTATCTCTTCAGCAATTTGAACTCATTACTTTCTTCAAACATCTACCTGGAAAAAATATCAGAAAAAGAGGTCCATGTTGAGGTGTCCTTGTGACGGTATCACAGTGATTGCTTAAATATTTCACGTCTGCTTCCACAGTGAACATTGTGCAGAGAAATTCATTAGTGTCAGGATGATTTTGTTGTGAACAGATCAAAGATGAAATTGCACATTCTAGGTATTGTTTTTCCATTACTTCTATATAAGTGTACACAGTATATTTGTTTTGATGATGAACCACACCTATTATATCCTTGCATTTTTCTACAGAGAATATTATTCCCAAGCAATGTCACAAAATTGGGGTTTTTAACATCTAATTGTTACTCTGTTTTTCAACACAGAGGATAATATAGATATACATACACAACAAACATATATATGTATAAGTGTGTGTGTGAGTGTGTGTGTGTGTATCTATATATAAAGAAACTGGTTTTGCGTAAATGTAGAGACACGCTCAAAACATTTCTTAAATTCAGGTGTTTTAAACCCAGACATAGGCTTGATTTTACTTCTTTAGATCACCTCATTCTTAAAACCAAACCCTAAACCTGTCCAATATACCTACTTATTCCTTCCCTCATTTCAGTACTTATTTTTATAAGTTGATATAAGTCCACTCAACATAGTTCATGTGACATGCAAAACTGAGGTAGGGAAGAAGTGACAGTGTCTAGGTCATCTGCTTTCCTCTGCTAATGTTTTATTCCAGCTTAGAACCTGGCCATCAAAAAAGATTTCTCAAATATTTTTTCAATTGAAATAGGAGTGTTCAAGTGTATGAGAAGACAATCTAGTAGAAATAAAGAAAGTAATAGACAAATAGAGAAGGGCTACATTGCAGTTTATATTCTGAACACCCACACTTTCAACCTTCTGAATTCCTGTTACATGTACACAGAAGCTTTACAAAATGGCTATTTCTGTCAGTAGTGGAACCAACAAGGCTTTGGTGACTGGAGGTTTTGTTTCTTCATACAGGGTTTCTGTGCGGATCCTCAAAAAGCTAATGCAGCTTTTTCTGTCTTACAGCATTGCCTGTGGGCATTAGTGGATCTCTTCTCAGCATTCAGTTGCTAGTTCTCAAAAATTTGCAAGAATGTAGTCTTTTTCTTTTTTTCTGTGACTTCTACTCCTCTGACAAAACCGGCTTAAACTGGTCAAAGGTTCAAAAGGAGGTGTTTTTTTTTTGTTGTTTGTTTTATGTGGTGTGTTGTTTTGGGTTTTTTGGGGGGGTGGAGGGGTGTTTTGTTTTTACAATGAAAGAGTATACTAATGGGTTGTACTATTATACAATAATTTATTTACCAAGGCGGGGGGGGGGGGGGCGGCCACATGGACACCCCCCCACCAAACCAGAGAAAAAATATTATTATTACTGATGTTCTAAGAGCACCACTACTTTTCTTAAAAGTCTAGTGTGCTGATAGCATAAATTAAAGATGCATTTAGAAATCTCATTTCTAGAAACTGCAGAGAATTCTCAGTCACCAGTAAAATATCTTAAATTGCATAGATACACATACATCTCTTTTTTTCTAAAAGCCTCTGACAATATCTTGAGGCCTATTATAATAAATCTAATTTTATTACTGGATGACCCTCTACCAAAGGTCCAAATAAATATATTCACAGTGTTGCAGGCCTTGAGACCCCTGCTTATTTGACTTACTCATCTTAAGCTTATTTCCCATGCAGTACTCAATTGATTTTGATTTTATTTTATAGACAATACCAAAAAGTTTGAAATTTGTAATCATATTTCTCTAGGAAATCATGCAGAGAGGTCTCTCCCGAGATATGACCTAGATATAGGTCATAACATATGGTAAAATGGGATGAGTTGCTACAGCGGTGTCTATTGAAGCTGAAAAAATAAGTAAAGAAGCACTGTCTATCTGTCTGTGCCTAATCTTGTCTTCCAAAATAACTATGAAGGAGACTGGGGAATATTCATACCACAAATGGGACATTGTATAATCATCTTCCACCTGGATCCCTAACATTGGGGACTTTCTTGAATCAGGAGTCAGCAGAGTCCCGTAAGATTAATATAGCATGCATCAGTTGCCAGATTCTTTGATGATGTACAGCTGTTCTGCATCATATCTCCAGAATAAGCTGAGTTCATTTCGTGAGTGAGGGAAGGACTTACACTGGAGAAGTTGGTGGAGGACTGTCTCCCGTGGGAGCAGGGGCCGAGCGAGGAGTCCTCCCCCTGAGGAGGAAGGAGCGGCAGAGACAAGGTGTGAGGAACCGACCCCAGCCCCCGTCCCCTGTTCCCCTGCGCTGCTGGGGGAGAGAACCGGGAGCAGGGCTGAGGTGGGAAGGAGGGAGGGTGGGGAGAAGGGGTTCTAAGGTGTGGGTTTACTTCCCAATATCCTTGTTTTGTTTTGACTTGTAGTAAATTAAATTGGTTTTGTTTTTTCCCAAGTTGAGCCTGTCTTTTGCCCGTGACTGTAACTGGGGACTGATCCCTCCCTGTCCTTGTCTCGATCCACCAGCTTTTATTTATATTTTCTCCTCCTCATCCCACTGGCGATGGGGGGAAGGAGTGAATGAGTGGCTTCATGGTGCTTTGTTACCTGCTGGGCTTAAACCATGACACTACCAAAGAGAACTCATCCCTGGGGCTCACAGATAGGCATTTAGAAAATACTTTTGTTTTTTTGACTGAGTGGACCAGATTGCACCTAGTGCACATAATTTTACAAAATGGTCCCCAAGGAGGGTAGCTAATCTGCCTTCCAGTTTTGAAAATTGAAGCACTGCGATACATCTATGTAGGCAGTATACTTTTTCAGGAATAAGGTATTTACAGATAAGTGCACTTAAAGTAAGTGAGTTTGTTAAGCAGCATTGCCCAACTCTGCTCATTGTTATCTACAGATTGCGTGGAAAGTGTTTTCACTTAAGTGGGTAACAAGTCAATACATTTCCCTAATCTGTCTTTCAATGTAAAAGCAGGCACATGCACTGCTGGTATTTAAAGTTATTTATCAATTAAAGGACAAGGAATGCAAGTTTGCAGCATGTTCCTTGATTTGGAGGCTGCATGGTACAGCCATATTGGACCGAGAGCTTTGTTACAGAAATTCAAGAATAAAAGAGCTTCCATGTTTTGAATGAGACTGTCTCCCCTAAAGCTGATATCATGACAAGTAATCCCTAAGCAAGGTTCTCCCCCTTGTGTGTAATGGAGTGGTTGTCCTCCAATCTGAAAAAGAGACTGGAGTAGATCCCAAAGCAGTCAAGACCACTGGTGCAGCATCTTGTACCTTCCTTCAGTTGTCGTTTTCTCCCACAAGTTTATGGCAACAGGACTTGAATGGAAAGTTTTAAAACACTCAAATAGCTATATTTTGTTTTTGACAGGTGTGGTAAAACCTAGTGGAGAGATACTGCGTGTTTGCTGATCTTTCCCTTCTTTACTCACATACGGACACAGAAATCCTAGGGGTGAGTAGATTTCGCACAAGATAAATTGTGGCTTCTGCACCCAGGAACACAATTTCCTGGCTAGTGAAAAGGTGATCCGATGCCTCTGCAGTTCAGAAGACAGCACAGAAAGGTATATATTAGTGCATGATATGACAGAATGTAGATAAGTTATAGACAAACAAAATTTCTTCACATATATTGGTCAATATGTAGGTGTATTATTCAAAATATAGCTAAAATCAGACCTTTAGGAGAGCAATCCTTCACTTTCAGTCTCAAGAGAGAAGCAAACTGGTTTGAAGACCTGTATTTTACATTTATTTTTAAACCTTTAACTCAAATCCACACGCTAGGTCTTGATCCATGCACAAGCCAAATGCACATGCGACTACTTTGATTGGATGTACATGTAGTTGTGCATGCAGATGGCTAGTTGGCTACCTGCCTATTTGAATAGGGTCAAAATTAACCAGATTCTTTAGAAGGGTAGGTCGTCAGCCACAAGGAAGAAAGATCCCAACATGTCCTGTCTTTTGCAGAAATTAATGCAGATGATTAAGTACTTTTGCTGTATGAAGGTCTGTAGAGATCCACAGAGAACTTATCAAGATGGTCCAGGTACATTTCAACATTTATTACATGCTGTGTCACATAATTCAGCTTCCAGATCAGATTAGTTAAGAGACTGTGATACTACTCTACATCTGACAGCCTTCAGTATGTTCTGTCTTGGATCAAAGTCCCATTCCTCAGCACTCCAAAGCTCAGCCCCCAAACCATCACTCTGCCGATTTCCTTGGTGCTTGGTATGCAGCAGATGGAATATGCCTTGAGCATCCTGGGGCTGAGTGTTAATCTGAAAACTGCCACTTTAAGACACCTTTCATGTTTCTATAACCTCAGCTTCCTTACTAAGTGAAGGAAAATAGCTTTATCATGCACCTGTTTATCAGCCAGTTTATTCCCTTGTGCTATACAAAAAACTCCACCAGTACACTGGAGGACCTCATGAGGAGTGGAGAAGTGGTTTGGTCAAAAAGTAAGTTTTACTTGCCATACAAAACTGCATCATCTTTGAGAAAGGTGAATTACTGGCACTGTAAAACAAAACTGCCATAAAATGAAATGGAAGAAAATATGGTTTTATTATGAACAACTCAGCAAGACTGTCTTCTATTTCCAGGACCTGACAGTTTGATTTTGTTAGTTTTACTTGTAAGGAAGCCAGATATTTCAAGCAGCGAGCCTTTTAACCTTTTTATTACCTCGGGTCCTACTTCTTTTACTCTACACAGTCTTCCTTGCTCTCTGAGATTTTCTTGGTGTTTATCGCCCAACTTGTATTGAACTTCTGAAACCTTATAAATTATGAGTTTCAACCTTAGGATTTAGCAGTTGCACCTTTTGTAAATGTGCTAAATGAAAAAGAAATGGACATAACATAAAATATTTGTGTTTGGGGATACTTTTTAGTTAATACAGTGATAATTAAATATGTGCCTAACACCTAGAAGTGCTTTGTGTTTTGCCCACAACCATCAGCAAGTGGTCATGACCTATTCTAGATATCTTCTATATAGCTTCTAATATACTAGGTCTATTTTTTGGGTAATCTAGGAAGTAAAGGTATCTTATCTGCAAGAAGTTAAGGTTAGCATATCCATTCAGGCTTGGAGGTAAACAAGGCATAAGTATTTTTGTGCACTGTAAGAATGAAATCACCTAAGATGTTCTTAACCTTCTTTTAACTTCTCAAATTCTCGTCATTCTCATTTCTCCTATAAATAGAAAGTCCTAAAGCTGTTTTTCATGCATTTGACAAAACACTATTACATGCTTCATTTGCATCAATTACACAAAAATCAGAGCTGAATGGCCAGTAAGTGCAGGTAGAACTGTACCTTTAATGCTTCAAGAAAGCAATGTTTAACAAAGACTACTCGGAAAGATCTATAGTGCTAGAACCAACCATTCTTCCTGAAAACATTTTGTTTTGGAAATATAGGAATGGACAAAGAGAATGGAATATATTTGTGACTTAAGTTTTAAATATACTGCTAAAGAGATTAGCAATTAATCCTACACACTTTTCCAATTTTGTTGCTTAAAAACTTCAGTTTGAGTTATTTGTTTGAAATCAAAGCATAGCAAGGTCATTAAAGCTCTTTTTGCCTTTATGGTTATATAATCATCATGAAATATTTTGGAAGTGGCTTTATAGGTCTCTGAAAAAGGAAAATTAAAGGAATTGGGGAACAAGGAAGGCTTTACTGAGGGGAGGGGTTATAATTCAAAAGGACTTTGTTTTTCTAAGAATTTTCTTACTAGTGTTTATTGGTTTTTATTGAAAATAAAGTCAAAGCTGTTACACTGCCTTACATGTATCAAAACAAAGTTCAAAGCTGTAGTTCAGTCTATGTTGAACTAAACATAAGAGGGAAACACTAACAAAATTATGTTGCAGTATTCGAACTGTTGGAAAACTGATTCCTAATTAAATCTAGCATAACTGTCAAAATAACCGTGCAGTACATTTGAGAAATGAGACCCAGAAGTCACATGTAAGAAGTCTGAGCATCAGGCTTTCTCAGTTTACTGGTGCTGTAAACTAATAAATCAATGTCTTAAAAGATGAAAGATGAGGGAACAGCAAGAGATATTTTCACACTGTACAGAACAAAATGCATTGATGTAGTGGATAGTTTTAATTACATTTAATTGTTGTACTTTAAGCCTTTAACAGAGGATTTTTAATGGACACAGTGAAATCTTTGCTATTAGTTTTTAATGCAATTCAATGCCTGATGCCAAGCTGTTAAAAATTGATGAAATGCCGTTGAAGTCAGTGGAGTCATAGATACACTGTCTGAGGCTCAAGTCCCTTATTTTGCATTAAGTGGAGCCAGTCTTGTCTATTAGACAGTGTAAACAGTGAAACATGCTGTGTAAAACCTGAAGTGTGGGAATGGCACCTTTCGGGGAGGAAAACTGGAGGTCATCATTGCTGGCTGAGGTTTGCTGGTCCAGGGGCTAATGAAAACTGACAGACTTCTCCTCTGGAAAAAAAACATCTCCGCACAAAAATAACAACCGTGCAAATTAATATGGTACACAAAGGGGATGAAGATTTATGTGACTGTTTCCCTCATCCCTTTCATATGGCTTCCTTTTTTTGTGCTGTTCCCTAATGATGCTCATTTGTCCGCTTCACTTACTGCTGCCTGCCCTTCCTCCAGTGCCACTCCTGTATGCTGGGCTCACACAGGGCTGCACCTTCCTGGCCTCTCATTCTCGATCTCCACAGATTTTTTTTTTTTTTTTGATGGTGGTCAGACTGTTGCAGCTGAGGAAGCTCTATTTCCCCTCTCTTCACACCACCTCTCTGCCAGAGTTGATCCTCCTCGCAGCATGGGTGGTAGGATGGGCGGCAGCCCTGCACTACAGCCACTGCAGATCATAGCCTTGGCATCACATTCAATAGAAATAGGTGGCAATTTAAGTTAATATACTAGGCTGTGAGGTGACCGAGCCAAGGGTGAACTGTTCTACTGCCTGCTCGGCTGACCTCTGAGTGCCAGGCTTAAACCTGACAGAAGCAGTGAGGCAGGGCTGGGCTGATGAGGCTTCAGCCCAAGTCTATGGAGATCAACAGGAGGATTCCTACCACTTTTAATGAAAACAGGATATTGGCTTTAGATTATCCACAGGACTCAATTCTGCTGTGATAATTACAAAGAATAAAGAGATCCATCTGAGCAAAACTTGAGTCAAGCCCTCATTTCTGCCCCCCACATTGTACACAAATCTCTTCTGAGAAACGATGGGTTCACCTTTCTCAACTTCCATCTTCCCTCTTACAGTCCTTCCCTATCGTCTCCTCTCCACTGCATCTGAAACCAGATTCAGGCTTCTTAGAGTCCCTGGCTTTCCATTTAGAGTGCAAGATGTTAGCCTTTTTGAATGTTGTGAGATAAGTATGTCACAGAAGATGTGTTTTCTGCACTTAACTGGAGAGTAATTAATCCCAGAGCTTTTTCCTTTCTTCTGAGAATGGTACTATCAGCTACTTTCTGAGGATGAGAGGCAATTGGCAACAGGCAGCTTACCTGATGAAGTGAGATGGATGGTGGAGTTCTGTGAAGATAATGATACTGAGCTGGGTCTGTCTGAGAAAAGAACGAAGCAGAAGGGAGGGAAAAGAAGGAGAACTGAGGAAAACCAGGCTATTGTCACCTTGTCCCTCAAAGACAGGGTTTAGGGAAAGCTCACCTCAAACATTGTTCCAAAGTGGTTGGTTACTGTCCTAGCTGCTATCTATCTAAAGCAGCAGAACAAATGTAAAAAAATATATGTGCAGGTACACACAAGTACAGACACATATATATACAGTATGATAGTTGATTCACTTTAAGTATAAGATGCAGTGTATTAATGGGCTTCAGCCTGAAGTTGAGTTTTTCACAGCACAGTGTGAAGAGCTGTTGTCGTGAAAAACATCAGCATTAGGTAACTTGCTAAACTCCTTACTCGGGTACAGGAAAACTTACAGATAAGTGCTCATTTGTTTTAATTTGCACATTTGTGGCTTTGTATTTTGCAAATGGTGTTTTCTGCTTTGTTTTTAGCAAATAAGCACTTTTACTTGCTTTTGCCTTAGCCTGCCATGAGATAAAGTTATTTTTAAAGTCACTTTCAAATGACAAGCCATTCCTTCCCTGCATATGTTACCACCTTCTGAAGTAGGAGACTGGGAAACCTAACAACTCCTTGACTCCACAGAGCATTGCTCCAGGTTGGGGAGTGTTTAAGAGTGATGGACATGTTTTCATATCAGCTGCACAGGCTGGTTTGAAAATTACTGGTGTGGGAGTCTGAGAGGTTGATGTGTCTTCCTGTGACTGGCAGAATGCAGAGAAGCTGGCTGACCTATAGCAGGGTGTGAGGTATGCATGTAAAGTGCAAGATTTTTCAAGGTGTTATGGTAATCACACTATTAATCTTTGATAAGGCTTGTGAAATCCACTATTGGATAAACTTCAAGAGTTTGTCCATGTTCACAAAAGATTTGGGAATGTGAAAAATCTTTTAAGCAACTGTTGCCATGGTCTACAGTAAAGACCTCCAAACTCTTCCATGGACTTGTGTTCACTCTCTTTGCAAAGACTTCTGTTAAATACTGAGTGGGTACAAAAAATATCAACCTACCAGTCCACAGAAAAAAGATCTTATTCATTAATCTCACCAAATCCACATTTTTTTGTCCTAGAAATGGAAACATTAACAATCTACATATGTGGAATAACGTTTACATGGGTCCTTGGCAGATCTACCTCAAGGAAAAAGACTTCAGAATCTGCAGATTACAAAAACAAAACAAGTGCATAAATTACACATGCTTTTTATGATGGAATAATCGTTTGGTTTTGGAAGCTTCAGCAACCCAGAATAAGCTGTTATTTATACCTTTGGGGTTGTTATGAGTCCCATGAGTATTATCCATTTGTTCAACAAGTGATGATCCTTTTAACATACATACAGTTGATATAGCCAAGAAGAACTCTTTTCTGTCTGTTAGAGAAACTTCTTTTCATTGGCACCTGGAGACATTTGTGTCCTGCTGTGTTTATTAAACTGCTGGCCTAGATATTGCTGAAATAGATAGCTTTGGGGTAACAAGGGGGATATGTACCAAAGATATTTTTTACCACTCATTTGCTCTAGCTGGGGTTACATGTAGAGACATCAGATCAAAGAAAACTCAGTAGATATTATTTTGCAGCCACAGAGAAGTGAAATTTGCTTTGTAAGTCAATGGACTGCTAGGTTTATTGCTTGTATTTCTTTTCTACTTTCTATTAGAAGCTGAGTATTTGAAAAATGTAACGCAAAACTTAATCTGAAGAAATTCTCCTGATAAATGCACTATACCAAAACCAGTAAGCAATGCAGTGTGTGCCCTGTTCTCCTTTCAGGAGGAAAAAAATAAACTAAGGTGGAGGGGGGGGGGGGGGGGGGGGGCCA
>JAVJGG010000005.1:23091773-23117916 GCA_035590195.1 Aviceda cuculoides
CTGCTCACACAGCTGCTGCAATCAGTGTGAGACCTTCTTTAGCTACCACTTTGACTGCATAACCAGGTTCTCTAGAGTACCGTGTCCACAGTCCTCTAGCCATTCCCCAACAATTTCAGTATCAAATAGTGCTGGTAGATGTTTTGTAGTCCTCTTAGGACCTCTCTACCTCCACTAAATCTTTACCTTTAATGTGTTATTAACTCAAAACACCAACAAATTGTAAAGTAATAGGCTAGCCAGCTGGAAGACAATCATGTGGAAAATATATCTAAACCTTATTTGTATATATGATTAGACCTCACCTTAGCTGGATGTCATAGTTCATGTCACCTCAGAACTTGCACCAACCCACAGTTGATGATTTTTTCCCACATGATGCATCTGGCATCACTCAGTTCTGTCCTCATCTTCCACCTCTCACTGAGGCTCTGCAACTTCTGTCATGCCGGTTCCCACACTCCCACACTCATCTGATCCCAAACTGAGCTCTGAATGTTTGGCTGGAGCTTTTCATGTACTATGCAGGAGGAATAACAAAGAGCTCGTTGAATCCTTTTCATCAGAGTACTTTGAAGAACTCCCCAAGGCAAGAAAATATGCTGTTTAGACAGACCTTTCACAATATTTTGACCTGGCTACCCATTCAGTTTGTCTTCCAAGAAAGGGAGTAAAATCAGTGAAACTGTTCTCAGCACTGAATAAGGTTTTTTGTTACTTTCTCACTTAGGGAGGAAAATTGAAAATTAAGAGCTCTAGGCATTCTGTGACACTACTGATAGATCAGAAAATATATATCTGCCAGCAGGTATGAATTGCATCGTTTGTTCTTGAAAGGCAAAAGCACCACATGTAAACTAACCAAATAGCAGGCAGGAATACTTACTCTTGAAATAATCTTTGAACTACTAATGAAGCAAAAGAATTTCTGTTCCTATGAAGTCTTGTTTTGGCTTTACATTCAGGTAAGGTGAAAGAATCCCATTACATATCCTAAATCCTATGTATGTCCCACACGTGTCCAAAGCATGACACCTCAGCTTATGGAGAGATATGTTGTAAAGCAATATCATTACTTTGGAGAGCTTAAAAAGAACACAGTAGTTATGCATAACACAGGTAAGAAACGACTCTCAGTATGGCTGGAGTGCCCTGAGAAAGAATGAGAGAAAGGAGATGTGGGAATAGTTTCACTGATGGCTCTTTAATCCCCCAAAGTAATGAAGAAGGACTCCAGTCTACCACCAGATTACAAAGCAATTAATTCCCGAGTTGTACAGCTTGGTTCTGTGGAGCTGGCCCTGAACAGAAGGAGCACACTGAACACAGAGGAGATACCATAGCTGTCTTGTATTGTGTCTGTTTTTCCCAGTAAAGTCCTTCCCAAAGGAGACTTTATAAGGCTGTGAAATCATGTTCCATCTTTCCAGAGGCAAAATCAGTTTAGGAGGCTACTGCCCCTCAGTTATTCTAGTACAGCACGTCATAAAGTTTTGCTGTAGAGGTCAATCACTAAAAAAATCTGTGGAAAGGGTCATATTTATCCAAAGTTTTTTTACCGATCCAGTTCGTAACCACGCAAACAGCTAAATTGCTAGAGATGGAGATACATGTTGTGATGTGTGGGACAGGCTGACAGATGTGTTGAGAGAGAGTCTGCAGTATCATTGCCTGTAGTACATGGTATCTGCTTGATTTGTTTGTTCACTTTCTACTATTGTTTCTACTGTGAAAACTTCATGTTCTGATAAACATAAATAATTTTTATAGTTGCATGAAAGGTCAGAAAAAATTCTCTGCAGTGAGGGGTCCTCGCTGGACAGTATGTTCTGAAACAGACAATAAGTCCTTCTCCACTGGAAGAAATATCTTGAGTTCAAGTAATGACCAACAAGGAATGGGATATATAGCAATAATAAAAACAAAATGGAAGACTCTGCAAAAGAGAAGGGAACAGGCAGATCAGCCTCATTTTTTTTGTGGAAAGAAAGGTATTTTCTCTAGAGACCCAGAAGAGCCTGCGTGGTCTTTGATGTAACCCATGAAGCTACTGAAAACTGATGACTAGAGAACAACACCTTAGAGAAGGACTTGCACAACAAAGAGGTGTGGGAAGGTGAAAAGTATGGGTTTGCATCCTTTTATTTTAATCACCTGGAAGGTCTGAATCTTCTTTATTTGAAGAGTTACTTGTTCCCATTTTTGCTTTAATAAAAACAAACATTAGAATTTCAAGCCCCCTTTGATATTTTGGGGTACTCTTTACAAAGCAACGGTATAGATGGTTCTGCTCCAGAGATTTGGTCAATTTGTTATTTCATTGTGGTATTCAGGAAAACAGCATGGAACTTTGGAGAGAATCACTGTAATACTGAAAATCAGCAAAGAGTGTGAGTCATAGGGTTCCTCTGTAATATGAAGCATCAGTAGTAATAACACAGAGTACAAGCTGATCAGCAACAGGAATCTCTAAGGAAGGATAAATAGAGAAAAAGGAGTGCAAATTAAGAGAATCAAAGATGGAAGCATAGATCATTCAGGTGTCAGTCATGGAGAGGCTGCCCAAAGGCATGGACAACCTGCTCTCACCATCAGTATTATGGAAGGAAGACTTCCTGATTATTTCTACCATTTGTTCATTGGAGAAGGTACATTTTCACACTTCCTAGTTTAGTGAAATGACATTTAAGGGCAAACCTCAGTTTTAGTGTAAAATTCCAGGCATTAGTCACAAAGCATTCTCTGCATATTTTGCATCTAGGAGGCCAAATGCATACTGTAACCTCTAAAACTAGTAACATTCAGCCCACATTTGCTCTCTGAATTCCGAGAGTTTTGAAGATTTACGTACGTAGAGCACATGCTTATGCCTCTATGCTAAGGCTCTCTCCAGTTTGAAAAAATGTTGCAAATGTGTTGACTTTAACTCAATCTGGAAATTTTCATTGAATCAAAGAGTTATCTGATGACAACCACAATATCTAGCATCCATTTGAAGTCTGATTAATTTCTGATAGACTCAAGCTGATGTGAGAGAAATTATATTTGGATCAAATTATTAGCTCTATGTCTAGCACTGAATGGCAACCTCTTGAAAGCTGACAAAAGGCTTGCAAAGTGTTTAGATTTTCAAAGTTTGCTGATGAGGCCACAGTTTGATAATAATTTCTTGTCATCTTAGTTTGAGTTTACACCTCCCATAACCTGTGTTCTCATTTCCCTGCTAAAATGTCAGCTGGCCTGATAAAACTTTTGTGGGTGAGACTGATAAAACTTTTTGTGTTTGTTTGTGTTTTTCAAGGATGAGTGCAGGGTGTCTGGTTTGACAGGCCCCCCTGCCAAAGGAAGAGTTCATAGCCACCCTTTGCCTCAAGTACAATTCAAGCCTATATTTGTTTCTTTGGGGTTTTGGTTTTTTGTTTGTTTTTCCAGAAAAAAAAAAAAAAAAAGGAAGAGTAAACTTTTACAGCCAACTTAATTTTCTGCTAGGGAAATCTATAAAGCTAAAGCTAATATTACAGTTAGCTAGCAGAAAGAGAAAGCTGTATGTTGTTCATGGATAAGACAAATAAAAATAATCCAAGCTGTGGTAAATGGTGATCTGACCTCCCCCCCGCCACTCCGCCCCCTTAGATTGTTTTTTTTACTTCCTTGTGTAATCCTTTATTTGGTCTAATTTTACATTTGTTTTCAGTGCTTCCTACCTTTTCTCTGTTTTTCTTCCCACATTTGCCCTCCCTCTTTTCTGCTCGCTTACTTCCTCCCCTTTCAATCCAACTTAGAAGAAATACAAAACCATGTAAGAATAAAGCAAGTTCAGGATAGTTTGAAGTCAGAAAAAAATAATTCCTGTTTTGTTTATGTTCTCTGTTGTCTTTATGATTAGTTATTTCAAATGAACAATGTTTTTTTCCAACAACACATCTTGCTGAAAGAAAACTTTTCTATAACGTATTTCTCACCATGAAAAAGTGATAATTCAAAAGTCATTAAATTTGATCTGACTCATTGCCAGTGAATAGCATGAACACATTTTGATCCATTGTTCTGTCTTTACAGGAAGAAAAGGAAAACTAGTTATTACATTGCAGTGTTTAATAAAAGTTATCTAAAACCATATGCATGCATATTCAGGATTCTGTTTTGTAGCTTGATACTAGTCAGCTTCTCATGTCAGTATATGGTATAGATATGTATAGAATTCACCTTAGAAAAATAGCCTCTATTTACCTAAGTGATCTTGCCATAGTTTACAGTATAAGATTCTTCATGAAAGATGAAGCAGAATCCACGCCTCACAATTGAAATGATCTTTCAGCCAGATAAATATACAGTGGATGCAATACCTGATACAATATAACACATTTTTCAAAGTTGTTTATAAAACTGGAAAGTGAATCTGAACCTGTTACAAAAACCTGGGAAAAAAACCAGTTTTAGTAGCTTAATTGAATTTAATTAGAACAACAATAAGAACAAAAGTTACAATAGCAAATCAAAGCCAGGTGCATGCATCTTATATAGGTACTACATTGGAAATTTTGTTACAACTGTTCAGTCATTGGGTGTTCACGCATTTTCACATAGAACTCATTAGCTTCACAGTTTCACAATTATGTCACTTTGTTTCTTGATTAGTTAGGAAAATAAATGTCAAAACAAACTCAACACACTCACAAAACTCAAAGGTGGACTAGAAAACTCAGCTGTTTTTTTACAGAGTGGTGCTCTTAGATACTGGCTAAGAAGTAGCTTTTCAAGGAAGCTTAGTGATGAACATGCAGTCAGTTTGGATCCATAATCTACTGGTTACTAAGCCCTTTAGAGAAATCCAGTCACTTAGTCAATATTTAAGCATGAGTGAGTGTCTTCTGAAATGTTGACCCAATTTGTGTATGTTGAAAAGTTAGTCTTTAGTACCACAGATGTCTTTTAGCCTTTAAAATGGTCACTAGCTAGATATGTAGCCCTATAGTTTTGCAAGCCTGAAATGTGCGAACCTAAGAGATGTGGTTGCATAGGATGACACACTTTAGTTTTCCTAGATTATGTAGACTTCAGCAGGTGATAGACAAATGGATTTACAATCAATGAGATAAATCTCAATAGCAGATATTGAATTCCTTAGCTGCACTTGCATCATTTTGGTAGCTCTTTAGAAAGCTCTCCTTCATGAAAGTCAGGCTGTGCATCCTTCCTTATGTGGAGTCTTCTATCAGGTCTTTCTTCAGCTAGGGAAGGAAGGATTTGCTCAGTTTGACTCAGCTTTGTCAGACAGAGTGGAGAATGAGAAATAGAATGGACAGGCGCAGCAACAACGGTGTCTGCGGGAGAAGCTTGAAATAAAACCTCCTTTCACTTTATAGTTTGGCTATGAGAGCAGTGGAAACTGTAGGCAAAGAACAAATTTTATGACAATGTTATCAAAATACTTTAAATGATTCAAGGATTTTGGGATAAATTCATATAGTCTCTTAAGCCTAGATTGGAAGACTAGCCACAAGATCTACCATGCCTCCTGTTCATATCATTCAAGTCCTAAAACCAGATTTGAACTTTCATAGAATAATAAAAAAGATAAAAGACACTGAGGCTGTTTAGTTTAGAAAAGAGGCAATTCAGCAGGATGAAGGAAAGCAGGGATAGGAAAAAAAAAATTTTAACTAAAAATTTGGTCCTCATAGATGCAGTTTTTTATTGGAGAATACATGAGTATTTAATGACACATTCAGGTAAAATCTTTTAGGAAATTCTTACATAATACATCCTGTGAAACGTTGACAAAAGTTGCCAGTGTGGTGGAGAATGCAATAGACTCAGAAAGATATTAAGAAATACATAAAAAATTGAACTTGATAACTAAAGAGGGGGTTTTTTTTAATAATGCGTTTGAGGGTGGTGATGTAGATTTTCTTTCTTGGTAATTTAAAAAGTAACTGATAAGAGATAGGAAGGAGCTTTCTTCTAAGTGCCCATGCAATACCTTGAATTTTTCTTGGAAGTAGAAAAAGCCAAAGCCAACTGAAAAACCCTGTCTGCTGCTCTGGCCCTGTAAAGGAAATTCCTAATATTACTACCTATAACAAACTACCTTTTGTCTCCACTTTCAGATTTGAAAGTAGTACCCTTGATCCACATTCAAAACCTATTAGTCATACTTCACAAAATATTCTCTGGATCAAATTAAAATGGAAACCTGAAAGAAATTAATATTTTTTGCCTGTACAGTTTCTCACTGTTCAAAGATCAAACATGGAAAAGGGGAGATTGTCTGATCAGAAGGTATCATTTGCTACAGAAATCCTGTTGAAACTTTTTATTTCTTAGAGAAGTCAATTTAAACTTTTCTCCCTCACAGTGACTTTCCTCATAACAGCATGATACAAAAGCATAACAGCCCAATTCTCTCTCTGTTTCACATGAAACAATATTTCTGTATTACCCAACACACACCTTTTCCTCTTTACCCTTTTTTCCTCCATTTTTCTTCTTATTGCAGGAGGTGCAAGAAGCTAACATTCTGGTAGTTATGTATCAAACTGATGCCTCAATTTCCGCAGCATGTTTGCACAGTATTTATGAACTTTTCAGAGTTTGATCCAAAGTGTTACATTCTCAGGAAAGGGTGCTTTGAACCATGAAAGAAATGTCTAAATACTGGGAATAGCCAGGCTATTTGACGTACTTCTTGAAATGGGCAGTCTACACCAGTTGAAAACTAAATGTGATCCATAGCCACTACTGAGGAGAAAACAGAGCAAAACATTAAACAGTAAGTTTAGGCACTTAAAAGTTATGTAAGTGTATGGTGATTTTCAGCAATGGGGAAGATCGGTACAGCCCTCACGTTGTTACAAATGATAACATTCCTGTTGATCTCAGGGTGTTTGCTAGAGCCAACACATTCTCACTGAAATAACGCAAATGAATCTGTGCCTTTGTTGGCATCTCCTTCCAGAGAATCGTCATCACCTCTGTTGTCTGACATGTGATTAATATATTTTGAAAGAAACCGATCAATTTATTAACACATCATTTGGTGACCAGAAGATAGGGATGATGTGACTTCCAAATTCCTAGATACAGGTTACACAAATTACTATGAGTTAATTGGAACAACTTCAAAAGACCTGATGTTTTCACATAAAACCTGTAGAGATCAAAAAATCAACATCTGGCTCAGATGTTGCTATCTCATTAAAGCTTCACTGAGATACACCTTTACTGCTTTATTATAAATTTTCCAATGTTATTGATTAAAAAAAAATAGATGGGGCACCTGATATAATTACCTACCATTGCACAGTACCTGTAAAATTTAGTCTCACGTTAGCTGTATGGGAAATGAAAGCACAGTGAAATCCAAATTAGGACAAATGCCAGAATTTAAAACAAACAAACGAACAAAACAAACTGCCACAGAAATGATAACTTCTGGGGGAGAAAAAAAAAAAAGGAATACAGTGAGATAGGGCATGAAAGTAGCAAAAACTCTTCAAGGATATGTAAAAAACCCACAAAAATCAAGTTCTTACTAGCTTTGATTTCAGTTCCTTTGTCCCTTTGAAATTCTCAGCCATAATAAATGAATAACAAACAGCCCTTTTGAAATCGAAAAGATCTAAGAATTGCTAGTGCAGTCAGGTTACATTTGTGTGAAAGATACTCTTGAGAACTGCTGAACCTCTGCTGAAGTATTATCATTGTGTTACCTAATTTCTTTAATGTTTGTATGAACTATCTGAGATCTATTATACAGATATAGAATATTTCCTTTAAATAGTGTTTGCAGAGACCAGAGATGAAAAACCTACAAAATCTCAATGCCATTCTGTGTTGAAAGGGTAAATAACACAAATAAAGTGATTTATCATTGTGTTGTCCATTATCACATGTTGTTATCTGTTTATAAAGAAAGATTTATTAAACAAAAAGGGCAAGAAAAACCTATGAAATTTCTTTTGTTGAAAAAATTATCCTAGTAATATGAAAATTCAAAAATTAGAACAATACTTTAGTAATAAGCTTCAATTCTTTACACTTGGTCCTTCAAGTTATAGAAACATTTGATTAAATAAAAATGGGTATAGATTATACAAACCCTAAATTTATGTAGATTATTAAAAAAAGGGAAAATTACATATTGAAGTGCTTCAGCTTTCCTTTTCCAGTATTAGATGTATCTGTAGAAATACCAACATTTTAGTGATGTAATCAGTAGCTCAGTTACTTCACTAACGTACTCCATTACTGTCATCCCATTCCACAATAATATTGAGATCAGACAAATATCTGAAAAATAAGTGCACAAGCAAGTGACAGTATTCTCCATCTCAGAAGTGCAACTAAGCAATCCAACAAACCAAAAATGTTAAAAGAAGCCAGGCAAACAAGAATTCATTCGTCATGCATGAAGGAATATTTCAATTAGTTTAGTGTGGATATTTGTTTGCCAGTTGTAAAAAACTGTATGTGTTTCCCAAGAACATTTGTTTTCCTAGTAAAGAGCCTTACTTCCCAAATGGTGGGATCCAGAATCAGAGTGTTTTGGAAATTGTCAGATGGAGCAGACACTAAAAATTCATCAAAACCCAAGTGTTTGCAGGAGGCGGTTCAATTCTGACAAAGTTGTGACAGAAAGGAGGCAGGTTTCCAATAGTCATCTGCAACGCTAGCTCTCCCACCTGCCTTTTATGAAGGCTGTTGGTGGAGTTCCAAGCTCCCAACTTTTCAGCAGTCCACTTGGCAAGCTGTTGAGGAGCTGTGAGTCCTGGCTCCCAGGTCACTCTGCCCAGCCAAGGCTTCAAGGCTCTTGGCTTGCTTTCAGCTTGCCTGATGGAGAGTTGAGAAGCCCCCTGAACTTGCATTTCTAGCTCCAAGTGCCCAGCTGCTCAGCAGACCAAGCTTTTATGGACTGTGATCTGGGTCTACCTGTCCAGGTGTAGACCCAGATACTTTATAACTTCTAGGATCTGTAGCATCCCACCTAGAGAAGTTTTCTTACAGATGAAACATTTTGCTTTGTAATTCAAACTGAAAAACTCAAAGACATATACTATTAACAGAAAAATTAAGATCTGTGAAACAGAACTACTTTTCTATCCTCAGGTCTTCTCAAATAATGATGAAAAATACGCTTTTTTAAGCTTTTACTTTCCAAAATACAGTTACTTTCCAGATACATCTTCACATAAGTTGTTAGAATAGGGGTCTAGAGAATAAAATAATTTGCTGAGTTTACAGGCTGCCACTATTGTTTATCATTGACATTCCATTTCACTTGTAGCTACTCCACTGGTAGAAAAAAGTTCTAAAACAGCAGTCAGGCTCATCTGAAATAGCTCTACTGTTCTCTACTATGTCTTCAGTTCATTTTTAAGGGAACACTAAATAAAAATTTTTCTTTAAAAAAACTTTGGAAAGAGAAAGTCTTACACAGAACCTGCATGCAATGGTAGCTTTTAATGAGAGCAGCAGCATGCTCATAACGTGAATGTTATGTTGTACAAGAAGAGAAGTTCTGTGTGTTTTACTCTTATAAAATGTTAAACAAAAAGAACTAAAATGGCATGTGTTCATAAATTCAGAAGCTGTTGGCAACTGAGAATGCTAAAGAGCAAGAGAGTGCAGAAAAGGATATGAAAAAAAACAGTGGGGTGAATAGGGAGCATGATAAAGTGAATGAAACTTAAAATGCATAGGATATAAAAACAAATCACAAAATAGAATATTTACAGAATAAATATTTGAAGTTATAAGTTCGAATAAATGATAAATATATAATGGAAACTATACTCTTACATAAACTTTAGCTGTTATTACCAGAATTTTTTTTTTAACTTTGAACTTTAGAACACGTCAGATCAACAGTTTGGCATGAGGAAGTGTAGCGAGGAATCATAGGATAGCATAATCAGGAGCCAAAGAAATGAAGTATTTCAGGCAGCTGGTACTACTGAGCAGACATCCATGTGTTTGGTTAAGGGTTTGTGTAATGTAAAAATAGATTTGTGGGTGAATGACGTTAGTCAGGAATGGAAAAATGCCATGGAATGACAATTCAAGTCAGGAGAAAAGAAGTAAGAAAATTAGTCAAGAAATCACGAAGTCTTAAAATAATGAGTCAGATATGGCCAAAATCATCAACATCCCAGCAACATGGCACGAAACTACATTTTTAAATTTAGACTGTTAAAGTGTTTCAAAATTTTGAATTACATGGTGTCTCTGAGAGGTAACTGTATATTGGACATGCGAAACATATTTACCTTCTATATTTAGAAATTCTATTTCCAACTTTTCACCTGTAGATATGTGCTACTACAAAAAAAAAATTCTGAGAATATATCTCTGGTTTCTGATTTTACTGATTTTTCTCCTGGAACAGTTTCTTATGCTTACAGGAAAAGTTAAAATATTCACCTGTTAAATGGATTATTTTTTGCATGCATGAATGAATGAATGAAGTTGTGGACTGATTAGATCATATGGATATCCATCTCTGAATCTGGAAGTTTCATTGTTTTGTCTGTTGAGCTATACAGGCAAGGTGGAGGTTACACAATTCACAGTTTAGGTCACATGTTCCTCCCATTTTATTTTGGGGAGCCATATCACAAACCTTTCAGGACCTCCTGTTGGGATCCAACCACTTTTCTCAATCTGTCAAGGGTTAAAGGAATATTATTCCTCCCCAGTGCTGGACTTTACATTTCCCTTTGTTGAGCTTCATGAGGTTCCCATCAGTCCATTTCTCCAGCCTTCTGAGATCCCTCTAGATGACAGCACAACCTGGTGTATAACCCACTCCTCCCAGCCTTGCATCATCAGCAAACTTGCTGACTGTAGACTGTGCCCCATTATCTGGATCATTAATGGAGATGTCAAACAGGATTGGACCCCATATTGAACCCTGGGAGACACCACTGGTTACTGGCCTCCAGCTTGACTTAGTGCAACTGATCACCATCCATTCCCAGCCATTCAGCTGGGTTTCAACCCACCTCACTGCCTGTTCACCTGGCTCATATTTCATCAGCTTCTCTATGAGGGTCTTATGGGAGACACTGTGGAGAACTTTCTAGGGAATCACCTTTCCCACTTCAGATCTCCACTTCACTATGGATAGGTGCTGGGGTCATTTATTTGCCACCCATCAAAACCATATTTTCTCACAGCTGTGCCTTTGTTAAAAATGTCTCAGTGGATGTGCTACACAACACAGAACATCAAAGGTTTAAACCTGTTTGTTGTCATAGATATATAATTCAGTACAAGTATTCCCAGAAATAACTCTCCTGATCTTTTCCATTATCTGAACAATAACTTATGACTTTGTCACCACTCTTAGTGACTTTGAAATATCAAGCTTGTACTTAAGGTTTTCAAGAAACTAGCTTCTCTAATCGACAGCATATTCTCCGTAAATTGGTTTTTCAGTACCAATCTTTGTCTTAATGACAAAAGAAAAGGAAGGAAAAAAAACCCCAAAACTCAACGTGTGTTTAGTATTTTCATTAGGATCTTGGCTTTTTTTTTTTTAAACTTAATTTAATACTCACATTCATTGGTGTCTTCAGAGGATTGTCAATTGTGTGATGATGACACAAAAACTTCTTTACCTCAAATTTGTTTCAAGACTTTTTTCAATTAAAGAACCCACAGTCTGTGAAAGCTACATCTGTGTGTTTAAGCAAAAATAATTTGTGCCTCAAAGCTATACGACAGAAGAATAAAAAAAAAAGCCTCTCATCATTTCCAAATGCAATCACTGAAAAAAAGTCAAAGGGAAAGAACAGGCCTGTTTTCTCAAGTTACGTATGCATGCAGATTTTTCTTCTTGTACCTCATTCTACCATGGTATCGTCTAGTTTTTCAGACAGTACTTCCAATCTGCTCTCATTCTGTTCTTCACCCTACTGTATTCTTTTGCTTTTTAAAATATCTTGATCTTCTAATAGTTTTTTTCTCAGTTTGATGTCTTTAGTGTCCTTTACAATGTGATCTCAAATTAGGAATTACAATGCAACCTCAAATAAGGAATTACAATGCAATCTCAAATATACCTCCCAAAATAATATATTGACCTAGCAGATTCAGATCTGTTAGAAAGCTTTCAAAATTGTCTTCATTTTTTTCTGGTTTGGTATGACTTCTTTCCCAATAACATCTTTTATTTTTTGAAGGCATTATAGTTTGAAGTTTTAGCAATGCCTCCGAGTTGGATTACCATTCTTCACTTAACACTAGTCCATACCTCATTCCTCTGAATAAACAATATTAAAATGCAAGCAGAGTAACAATAAAAATAAAAATACAGCTGTCTCTTGCTTATCTTGCATTGCAGTAGCACCATTTGCAAAACAGTGAGATGGACCTCTTGCCTGGACCACCTCTAGTGCCTCCTGCCTTCCCTGAGAATAAGAGCAATGCCGAAATCTTCACTGCTCATGTTCTCACTCACTTTTTCTCCACTTCTTGACCTGTTTCCACCTCTCACTTCTATCAGTGAGCTGTGGTTAAAAGAATGGTTTGATCTGAGGAATCTTCAGTGAAGTAAGGTGTTAACTAACGTAGAAGAGAAAGAAAGAGAAAAAGAGAATGAGAAAGAAGACTCTGAGGAAGAGACATCTCTGGCTTTCTTCTCTGCCAAACTCTTAAAACCAAGTGACCCTAAAAGCTGCTATTTGTTTGCACCAGAATATTATTGAGTCTTAAGGAGCCGGTTCCCCTTAGAAATTATCAGTGATTAACATTGCAGACTTTAAAAACTCACCATAATATCTGACAAACTATATCATTGAACTAATCTGTTAGTCTTGCATTGTCTTTGCTTTGTTGAGCAAGCTAGCCTGCAACAGAATAAAAGAATGAAATAGCTGATTAGGGAAAGCAATCCTTTACATTTTTCTCATTTAACGTACAGAGTTCTTTTACTTCTGCCCCACTTCCAACGCCTCTGCAAAAAGGAATAGAGTTGGGACTCAGTGCTCTTTCATTTCTACTCTAGATATGATGAGAGTGGAAATGAAGTCTACAAAAAGGCTGCAAAAATATCATGGGTGCCATGGTGACTAGTTTCTTTTTATTTCCAACAAGAAGCCTGCTGGGGAAAGGAAAGGTTTTGGAAGACAAAACAGATTAGAAAGTACCCAAAATTCAATGATTACAGCCTTCCTGGATAAAGAGAGTAAACCATGAATTAATCACAAGGGGTAACTTCTGCTATAGTAATTAAGTAATGGAAAATTTTTTTTCAACAGCCATTATTTTTCTATTCCGATATATCAAGAACACTTCTTCAGCACACGTGACTATACTTCTGCTCTGCATTTTTTCTTGCTTTTCAGTTTAACTCTTTGCTGAATCAAAAGCCAGATTTCTGTTAAAAAAAATTTCCATCTTCATGATTACATAGTTAAACATCTTGACAAGTGTGAGTATCAACTCTTTTCAGAACACCTTAATATTATTCTTTTTCTTAGTAAGCAAAGATTTAGTACAGGAAGAAAACATCATAAGTATGATTTGGAACACAATGAATCACTTTTAAATTAAAAAATGTTAGGAAACAAATTTACTAGTGTTCTTTACTGCACTGCTTCTTCAAAATAGAAGGCTGACACAATATTTACAATTGCTCACTTTAGCACATACATGTACTCACATCTTTCTCTCACTGTCTTTTCAGAGGTGGTTTCTGAGTCTTCATACTCTGGCTAAAACATGTAAAATTTGTCAACTGGATTTTGCAAAGCTTAAATAAAACTGTGATGGCTTAGTTCTTTTTAGGAACTGTGTAAAAAAATAAGCCATCTGGGAATATTCAGATTTAGGAGCATTAACCCCTAAAGACAATATATTGTTCAGATTGCTTGGCTGCTATCCATATAATTCATTAGTGACTGTTCATGCTGGAACCAGCAAGCTATTTTAATTAGACTGAAAAATTCAAATCCCGGCTATGTTTAGTCATCTAAACTTGGGCATCCAGGGCCATTTGAGGTACACAAGGATATTCTGGCTGTCTTCTAGCTGCTTCTCTGGAAGGAGATGGTCATATATCCAATAATATTTATGTACTGTACTATATTTGCCAGTACTGCATAAGTATCTTGGATACTGCATGGCATTTCAGACAGCATGAGATGATGACATTTAGGCAGCTGGACTTAGCTTAAGAGGCATAATCAAGTGCAAGAATAGGACAATTACATCTGGGTGTCCATCTGTAGATATCTGCACGAGATAGATTACAGCTAGTGGAGACCAAGTCAATACAGTACATGGAGCCTGCAATTGTATTGGATCAGTCTAATGTGGAAACCTAGAACTTGATTCAATTGCTCACACAGAGATATTTAATATAATTTGAGTTGGCCTGGGGTATTCTCTCTGCCACTTATCTACGATTCCAGAAAGGTAACCAGTCTCCCACTGCTTGACCCTGGCAGATGTCTCGGATATCCTAGGGTGTCTCAAATTTCATTAGAGGCTTATATTTAAGCACAGTAATTAAGGTGCCATTGACTAATTTACTCTCTTTCAACTGACTATAATAGAAGCTCAGATATCTAACTCATGCAAAGACTTTTACTTGAAGACACCTAAAAGCAGTACCTTAATCTCAGATATAACACACTTGCTGTTTATTTGGGTGCACAGCTGTATGCCTTTGTTAATACTAGTTTTCTCTTCTCTGTCTCAGTTAACTGTTGTACACTACAGGGATAATGATGCTTTCCTCTATTGCATGGGATTATGTTTACAATAATAGTCAATAATTCATAAATCTCCTTCTTCCCAAAATTTATCAGAAGAAAAGGTGCTATACATATGCAATTAACATTTTGTCTCTCAAAAAGTTTTTCAGCACTGCATACTATGATTTATGTTTGATCGAAATGATGGGTTTAAATCTAGTCAGCATTTTTCTTGCAGACGAATTTTTAGTTTGCCAGTAAAGAAGGGTTTTTACTACACAGTTTCTAGTTGTTCAGTAGAGGGAAAGCAAATCATGAAGTGAAAACATCACTCCAATGAAATGATGCAATTTACACTGAAAGGGTAATTTTCACTTTTTGGAAATTGCTTAAAAAAACATTAACAATTAAATGAAAGGCAATCTTAGTCAAATATTTTAAACTCCTATGAAACTGAAATACTGCATTAATGTGGCATCCACAACAATCTAGTATAGGAAACAAAATTTAAAAGAAAACAGACTAAAATAACAAGGTAACTGAGCTCCATTTAGATCACTTCTGTCTACCACCTTCATTTGGGAAGGCACTTTAACATGTCTTCCTTAAACTAGGCATATGAAAATATGAAATGATTAACCCCAACCTTCTTCTCTTTAAAAGGAGTAACTCTACCACTGCAAGGCTTGACAGCATTTTTATTACTACCTTCCTCATTCTTCACAGCAGTAAAATTAGAAAAAGGAAGGCAGAGCTGATCAGGTCAGGTTTGTAGATTTTAACAAAGACAGCTTTGTGTCAGTATTTGAAGGGAAACTTGGAATTCTTTCCAAAATGCAGGGACCTGAGTTTGCCTATTCCACCAGCAGTGCAGCAGCTGTTTTCCTTTCTGTTTCTGAACACCACAAGTGTTTCTTCCATGAACAGCAAGAGCATGGAAGGCTATAGAATTACACCTCGAAATACTTAACTAAGTAGACCTCTCAATGCAATGGCACTACTGCATGGCAAAAGTTCCCGGAATATAATGGTAGGCTGTTCTCAACCATACTAAAAGTTGAATAAAAGTATATTTGAAAGTTGTTCTTTACATTGGAGCTTTGTATAGCACATTTAATATGACAGGTTTTGATGAGTTTCTTGCTCAGATAGGAGTTGAAATCAGTGAGAATAATCTGAATTATATAGCCAGTGCTCATTTAGCCTTTGGTATCATGACAATAGATTTCCTTGTTTCAGCACTTATCTACTGGATGATATGGCTGGATATCATGGATATGACAAATTATGTAGATCAGAATCAATCTACGTACTTTTACTCATCACAACAATATTTTTTAGAAAGCATGTTTTCTTCAGATTAATCACCTGTTATTCTGTTTAGCACTTAGTGGCTAGGAAACAGATGTAACCAAAATGTAGATGAGTTTGCATGAGAAAATCAGATTCCCAAGTCACTGCAATAGAGATTTTTAATTTGTTCAGAAACATTAATTACCTTTATAATATTCGGTAAATGATTTCGCAAGTAACAAAAATCTTAAAGTGAAAGCTTGGCTAAAGTCTTCATAAAAAAACATAAAAACCTGCTGTTGCTTTTACTAGCTTTATGTAAATGGTCACTTTTGCAACATTAGAATTACAGAAATGGAAAGGGGATCCGCTGAGCCTGATTGGGACATCTAAGTCAGACATGATACGCCACTTTGAGGCACCTATGATGGGCTTTTAGGGATGGATCTCTCTTACCCTCAAGATGAGTGCAATGTGGATGTTTATGCCTGAGGTAGTCATCTAGCCTCCTTGTATAGAATTTGGAGAGTTATAAGCATTCGAAATAGCCATATGTAGAGCAGTAATTATCTTATTTTAAATGTAGACTGTAGGAATTCAGTTGAATTCCAGGAAAACCTATTACTTTCTATTGACCATGAAGAAAATCTTTGAGTTTAGCTCAGATGTACACCTCTACACTGTAGTCATCTAAATTTGACATACAGAAATGGACACTTGGTCTTCCTTAGGGAAGTGCCTAAAATACATGAAAAGAGATTGGATCTTCAGAAGATTTCCAGAGAGCTCATCTTTCTTTTCTGTTGGTTGTCTAAGGAACTAACAGTGTGATTGGTCCTAGAAGCACTTCTTTTTATAAATCTACCCAACAAATTTCCCTCTAACAACAAAGACATCTGATGGAGCAGAAAGAGTTTTGTTTTTTGTTTTTTGTTTTTTGTTTTTGTTTTTTTTTAAAGTAACAAGCAAGCAATTTCTTCATATTTTGAATTCTCTCTTGCAAATGCCTCAAACACAAGCCATCACATGACGAAGCTCCTATGTGTATAAGGACAACTTCATCAACAACCCCTGTGGGCACTCTGTGGGCCTGAGTCTTTATCAAATGTCATATCTGGACCACTATGCAGCCAGGAATGAAAAAGTCCTGGAGTCAAATGTTGAAAAAGCAAGAAAGGCAACTTTTACAAAGAGAAGGCATGGTTGTCTAGTCATCCCCAGCTTCTGCAATCTGCAGATGTTTTAGATTAGACTGTCTTTGTATTTAAAAAGTGAAACAAAATAAATTGTTCCACCAGGAGTAGAAAAAATGATGTCTGGTTTCCTATAGCAGATCTTCATCTACCCTTGCACCTCCCAGCTCTTCACCATGTCATTATTATATCCATTTGACACATCTGTCACCACAGTGCAGAGTGTTTTCTTACAACACTCTTAGCTTCTATGTTCTCAAAGAACCTCCGGTGGGCCCCTGTCCTCAATAGATAAGGAGTTCGTAAAATTTTAAAACCCACATTTCTATTATGGATTGTCAGCAGGTAGAGATATGTGACCTGCAGATGTTGAATGGACAGCCACATGTTGCCTAAAAAGGATGGGAAATCTCATGAGCTTCCAGAACTTTCCCACAGTGAGGTCACAGAAACATATAGATTAGAAGGGATCCCCAGAGGTCATCTAGTCCAATCTCCTGCTCAAAGCAGGAGTTACGGCAGGTTGCCTAGGGTCTCGTCCAGTTAATACAAAAGTATCTCCAAGGATTAAGATTCCTCAACATCTCTAGGACTCTTTTACAATCTTTGACCATCTTCATGGAAAAAGTGTTTCCCTTATATTAAGTCAGAAATCTCCATGTTCCAGCTTGTGACCATTAACTCTCATCTTTTCCACTGTAAACTGAGAATCATTTAGTTCTGTCTTTTCCTGTTATGCAGCTGTAGAAGTTATAGATCACTAATAGGGCCTCTGCCCAAAACCTAGACTTCATTTTTGAAGTCACAAAGTCATTGCCAAAGACTTGGTGAAAAATCCATAAATGCTGCAGTACTTGAAGGGATGAGAAGTGTGCAGTGTAACTGCATAAGGAATTTTTGAATAGGAAATCATCACTATAAACAGGATGAATACCAACTAGATGATATCCTAATCAGTAGGCTGAAGTCAAGTTCTACTTCGCTGGCTTTCATTCTGGCCTCATGTTTCCAAGGATATTAAGCAGCCTACCTTCACCAAAAGGGCGAATACTTTATTCTTAGGAAGACATATTTTAGGATGTGTGTTCAAAAATATTAAAGACAAAGATCTACTTCTCACATGATTGTTTCCATCACCAGGTTATTATACAAAAAAGTGTACACCATAACTGCAAAAGTACATGTACACTTACTACAGAAGTTTATCCTAGCCTGAAGGTCTTTTGCTTTTAAGAATCTGTTTCAATGAACGTGTATTCTGATTCAGATGTTATGGTAAGACATTCAAAATGCAAAGTCCAGATCCAATGGAAAATTTGCTTTCTGAAAAAATCTGCAGATAAGTCTCAGAATTAACCAGTTTTATAAGCCAGTATAAGGATATTCCAGCTGAAGTACTGAATCATCACTGCAAGTGTGAATGTCACTGCAAGTAACTCAGCCAGTCTTACAGACAGTGATGTATGGATTAATGAGATTTATGAAGAAAGATTCCATCAGCTGTTGAGTAAAGTGAAAAAGTGATCTCAAAAGCCATGGATGTTTTTAGGATAATGATATGCAATTTATATTACGGGACCACATACCACCACATATATTCACAAGCAGACTTCAACATGGCAAGAATAAACACTGAAGCCACTATAAACCAGCCACCTAAGTTCAGAAGGGGAATTCAGAATGATAAGGGAAGTGCCAAAGTTCTTCTTAGGTGGAACAAGGGGAGACCTGGAAGACTCAGAGCAGCGTTTTTAATACCACATGGGATATACACAAGCCACCTGATAGGAAAAACCTAGGCCAAGAGCAAAGGAAGGCTCTGAAATTACATTACCTTCCCGGACCACTATGCTTACTTGACATCCTAAGTAAGAATTTATTTTAGGATGAGAGTCACAACCAAAACCTTCTACTGGACTTAAGGTAGTTAGTGTAACCCGTATATAATCAGAAAGGAGTGATCATTTTCTTTATGAAACATAAAGAAAGCTTTTAAATGTATTTGGGTGTTCACTTTGGAAATGGGAATTTCTTCTTCCTGGGTTTTTTTTGTGTTGGAGGGAATGACCACAGCTGTTTTGTACCTAACAATATATTGTAATAGATTGTCTGAATATGTTATCAGGAGATAAAGCTACGATACATTCTTCCATCTAGTCAGACTTTTCTATATATAAAGAAGTCTAGGTCCATTTTAAAAAAAAAAAGAAGACTATTGATGTAAGTATTAGATATCTGAAATTTGAGGGCAAGAGGTACAGGCCACTATTCACAGGCCAGTTTTTCATGCTGCTTGCTGAGAAAAACAATTTCTCCCTTTCAGGAAAACTCAATGACACACAGTCCATGAATGATGCTGAATAAGGACATTTAGATAGGAATATTTTCCATATGAGAATCTCATGTAAATTGCTCTTTATAGGCAGCACAGCCAAGGTGACTTCTGCTTTAGAGGCAGAAGAGGTAGAACTTGGAAGTCATCATTAGTAAGTTAAAAATATTGCTGGGAGGTATTGCAGGGCCACATGATAATCAACTTAGAGGGGCACGATCATGAAAGACAGTAAAGAAAACAAAAGCTGTGTTTTTAAAAACTTGCAGCAAGCAAAACGTGATAGCTCTTTTCGGTAGTTAGAACAAATGCCTCAATCTCAGCCACTGGGTGTTCTGGAAGCTTGTCCCAAGCTGTACTCCAAACTGCATAATCGGGATGTTCTTTGCTGTAAATTCATAGACCCATGGTTTCTTCCTATGAAATTATTTTAAAAGTTAGCATCAGCAGCAACCATTTGTCTCTGAAATAAGACAATATTCAATCATGAATAAAGAAAAAAGGTGGTGTTCTTTAGAAATGTTACTGTCAGAAACACAGAGGTATATTTTTGGTTCTAGGGAAAAAAAAAATTGGCGCTCTATAATTTTCACTACCTCCATGTGGGTTTCCTGTGGACTGCTGCTTCCTTTGTTCTGTTATTACAGAAATACTAATCAAACAAACAAGAAGTGACAGCAGGTTAGAGGAAGGACAGAAGAGAATGCGGGTGATAGTTTTTGATCACTTTTTGATTCTCAGCAAATTATTAAAAGAATGCAAAATTTAATCAGACTTACTTTTACCGAAGACTTACTAGGGATTGTTAACACAGCAGGTTTTCTTCTATTACTGTTAAAATTAATAATAACACTTTATTCATTTACTTGCTTGTCTAACATTCAGAAATGTTTTGTGGATTCAGTGTTGGTGGGATATATTATATCTGTGGAATATTGTCTGACTTGTTATTTATATCTGTAATTGTTTCTAGCATGGTTTAGAAAAAAAATGTACAGATGTAAAGGTTGCAATCTTCTGCGTTCCAATTTTATAAATTATTATAGGTATAAAAATGTCTAAAATTTTTCAAAGGTTCATGGAAGAATTGTGCACCAAAAAGAAGATGTATCTAGCTTAAGTTTAAATATCTCTGATGTATACATCCAGAACAAAACTAATAATAGAGGCTGTTTTTATAGAAAAAGTAAGAGGAATTAGCACTTTTTAGGGTGTGATTAATCTAATCTATTTTAGGTATTTAATTTATAATGAGATTAATTAGATGTTCTGATTCATCTCTGTTTACAGTTAAGGGAACCATAGGTGACCAGCTAAGCTCTACGAGCCAGCTCTTTAAATTTTATGTCAGATGAATTTCAGCCTCAATTTCTAGTTTCACTAGTTTATATCAGGAATGGAACATTTATTGAACTCAGTGGCTTTGAAAAATATCATTCTGCTGGTTTTCTACGATCCTCCTATACTCACCATTTTACATCAGATATGTGACCTGTTTTACTACTTTTAAGACTTCATTTGCAGCACCTAACCTGCTAGAATCCAAACCACAGTCTTCCTAGATCAAAATGAACATTGTTTACTCCTGACCTTTGGGCAGCACTCATGCCTATGTGGTAGAAACATAGCCAGGATACTCATAGCCCACTTATTCCAGAAATTTTCTCCTGTACTTGTGTTCAGAATGTTTTGGGCTACCAAGGAAGAGCAGGGAGAGTAAAGTTCCCCCATCCTTATTTTATTTTGCACATTCATCAAGCATAAATCTTCCAAATCTTTCTTCAGCTATTGTTATACCTCCTGTGGGATACATCATTATATTTCCCTTTTAAGTTCATACTGAACATCATATAAAACTCAGAGTATCCAGGTATCTGTCTATGTGCAATATGAGTCATTTTTCTTTGCAACAAAGCAGGTGGCTGCATCTTCAGAGATTAGAAGTTAAAACTTAGTAATCATAGTGTCTGAGCTGCATTCATATTGCTGACTCAACAGCCGGCATTATCCAGTAGTGAGTGCTGTGGGAGTTAAAATATAAATGGAGGATCAAATAATGGAGGAGAGCAGAGTAAAATGCAAATCGAAGACTATATTTCATGGGAAGTAATTTCACAGGACAAAAAATGGCTGCATGCTCTAAATCTGTAATAACAACTTTAAAGCCATATGCTGTGCTGAATCTGTACCTCTCACATCTTGCATTAGGGCTGGAATTTGAGATACTAAAAGCTTGAAGATTCTCCTTCTTAAAAAGTCAACATATTTCCTTGTATTATAATTACAATATCAAGGCTCACAAAGGGCTGAGTTAGTGGGATCCTTCTGGAGTACAGGGACATGTATATTTTTTGATTCCTGCCTATTGTTCCTGTATAGTCAGTAAGATTTTATAAAGCTCTTTTTCTATTGTCTATGACCAGAAAATACCCAGAGAGTAATATCTCTGCAGTTGTCTTAATGCTCCTTGACATTCATAAAGTTGTGAACAAATAAACCCAGATCACTGAAAATCATCCACGACAAAAAAAAAAAAAAGTGAAAATAGGGTTAAAAAAAAGAGGGAAAGAGATACACAATGTGAAATAACCTGGCTCCTCTAAGAAGTCAGGAGTAAGAGGAACGAGAAGGAAGATAAGAAAAACAGTGTCAAATAGTCATGACGAATCACAAAGTAATCACAGCAGGGTGCCTTGATATTGCTTTGCAATGTTTTCACTGTGATGTTGCATCAATACAAGAGTACATTGGGTCATGTCAGGGTGACATGTTGCAATTATTTTGTAGTTCTCTGTGACTTTATTCATTGACTTTATCATCTCTTCAGCTCTTCACTGTTGAATACCACTCAGGTATTCAAAGTAGCGGATGCCTCCTAATATGCTTTAAAATTTGGCACTTCTGTGTGCTCAGTTATTTTTCAGACCACTCTTGCAGAACTAGTTCTGGAATGAATTACCTTGAAGCTTGGGGGAGGTTGGGGTGGGGCAGGGGGAAGGGGAGATCAGTTAATGTCATTTTATATAAATCCATGGAAACATGAAAAAATAGGCAAGAACTGGCAGAACAGGGAAAAAGTGCTTGAATGGAGTTTTTAAAATTTCATGTATCAAAGGGCAGCTCCAGATTAATTAGAGACATTCACAAGAAAAAAGTAGAATTAATGGCATCAAGCATAATACACTGTTTTTAAATCTCTTATACTTGCTTTAAATAGAATTCATGGTCCTAACAGGAAAAATATTCTTGTGAAGCCCATGCAGCAAAGCCCTGGTGATCAGATTGATCCATGAGAATCATTTATATCTCATGAGCATTTAAAAATCAACAAGCATTTCAGCAACAAAATAAAGTGAAACAGGTCTAAGTGATGACAGACAATGGCGCCATATGCTCAACATAATAAGAATAACTTAGGCAGAGTGTTTCCTGCCAATTACTTACCCATTCTCTGATTTGCAATGATGATCTTGGTGGGAAACAGAAATTGAGTAACATCCAAGCTAACAGATGTCTCTCAAGAAGTGGCTTTTTCTATACTTAGCAGATCTACAGTTTAGAGCACAGTAATCCCTCTGCATCATGGAGAAACATGACACCTAATCGCATTTCATTGCATGGACACAACAAATGGCACAACAGGTAAAAATCTTTTTTGCCACTAATCAATAATCTTCTTCAAAATTACTTATCACTGCTACTCAAGCTTCAAAAGGAGAGGAAGATTTAGTTTCTCTTTTTCTGCAAATTACCTGCTTAAAAGAGGTCTTTGCTTACAATTTTCCCTTCCTACTGGAAGACATAACGTAACCATTGCTGCCATAAAATAGGTCTAGCTGGTGCAAAAGATATCAAGACCATGATTTCTATTTTTAGAATAGTAGAGATTTCTAAATTGATATTTAAGCTCCTGAGCAACCATCCTGACTTTCCAAAATATTAAGTAGTAAACGTAAAGTCATTTTTTAAGAAGTTATTAAGTATTACGGACATGACTCGTAACAGATATACACATAAGTGTTAATAGAAAATCATTGTTAGAGAGGTTTATAAAGTTATAGTTTTTGTTGTAATAGAAATATAGGTTCCTCTACTGAGAAGATAGTATGGTTTATAATGGCCAGATGAATTCCAGATGGAGAAAAAGTGTAAGTATCAAGACAGGTTAATGGTATATATACAGGGTGCAGAAATAGCCTCTTGTGAGTTAAACAATCTGTCACATTTCCCAAATATTGAATTTTGCATATGGAATGAATAAAAGAAGAGAGAAATTAAGTTTCTGGGAGCCATTCACATATGTTCTATCACAGAAATTTTATACCTAGTTTATTTTTAAAACCATTAAAAATGACAAATTATAATAAATGCAATTTTCCAGTAGACAATCCTTAGCAGGAAAAACTACAATGCAAATTACAATGAAAAATTCAATCAGCTATGCTTATCCTTCAGTGCAGGTACCTAAATCCTTTTAACAGTAGTGAAAGTGTTGTACCCATGTAACTGGGAGAATTCAAACCTTACAATTTGTTGATGAATTTGTTTTATGGTCATCAACATTTCTGTAAATTTTAATGGGGATGCATAATTATAAAAGCAATTTTCTCTTCAGGAGTAAATACTCCACTGAAGCAATCCTCTTACATTATGTTGCATTATTATTAGAATAGAAATGCAGCAAATCCAGGCCTGTAATCTGTCAAAGTTGGCTTTAAATATGCCCAGAACTGCCAGGATGTATTTAATCAACTAACTCGCTGTGGTTGTTTTATTTTTTTTTTCTTTTATTGTCCACTTTCTTTTTACTTATCTGAGAAATGGGATTTTGGTTTGGTTTATATACCACAAGCTGGGAAAAATCATTATCAAATTTCCTTTACACTGATTCTGAATTCATTCAACTATGATACATGATCAAATGTGTACTTTTAAAAATAATCTTCCATATTTCATGTCACAACAACCATGACTTTGTTTCATGTGGTAATTAATAGGAGTTCCTGTTAGACGCAGAGTGTATTCTGAATGCAGAAATAGAAAATCTGTAAATTGCCTTGTCAAACCTCATAAATCATCTGCTGTCCAAAACGTGTAGCTCATGTGCACTGTTCTTTCCTTGTGCTTTGAAACTTACTTCATGTTTCCTCAAAAAAAAAGAAAGAGTTAGAAATAGCATCCATTAATACAGCAGATGAAAATTCCTTGAGGAAGTCATGGTAAATGAGACATCAGACATGGATAAGGACAAGTGAAACTGGATATATTCACTCACCTGACTGAACTGGCCAGCTGTGTTGGGTTTAGCATCAATGTAACCCTTCAGGAACTCAAGAGAATTTTCACTAATTGTCCTATGAACTTTGTCACCATTCAACCTCTATGTTTGTCACATATACCTAATTATGTTCGTATGTGGCTACTTTAATTCTGCTCCAAACCCACCACTCCGACAGGCAGAAATCATTGGAATGTGAGAATGCACAAAGGGCATGCTCATTTATTTTGGAAGAATCGCTGTACCACTTTGAAAGACGTAACATAACTCACTGTGCCAATTATCAGCCACTGCTGGATCTTTTTTATGAAAGGAGAACATTCAAGGTAAAGTCATCCCTAACTGGGCTTTGGGAACGACAAGGGTGCAGTTAAGTTGAATGGCGATGATGAAAAGCATTGCCACCGAGTGTGAAAACTCAATTTACATTTTGATCATTCCACTAATTTCAAAGTAAAACTTCACCATATAAAAATATTAGCACTTCATATTTACTCTGTGCAGGGCACATGGCTGCAGGAGAGACAGTGAAGAGCAAAGCCTTAGGGGAATGTTTTGCTACAGGAACTCTGTTGGCATCCGATTTTTACCTCAGACCAATGTAAGTGTGAATTAACAACACTAGTATAAATAGTTGCATGATAATGTAAAACAACTCCCAATAAAGGAACAACAAAGTTCCAGAGAGGCACTTCAGTCTGATTTCTTTAGGAAATGAATCTTATGTCCCCTGTTTGTGTATGTGCCAGCTGTTATGAAATCAGGATGTCTGGTCCGTTTCCTCTTAGCATTCCCTTGCCAGAATTAGGATGAGCAACCCATGTGCCCAAGCCAAAGGGTGAAATCAGATGCAAATATCAAAGAAATGACATATTTTTTGTTCTGAAGCAAACTACGCTGATCTTGTGCAAGGCTGCTCAACAGGAGCACCCTACAATCCCAATCACATAATTTACTTAAATGAGTGCTTACCACCCTCATTCCCTCCCAAATAATGGCCAACCTCTATCTATCCTTTCCACATTTGCCGCAGTTTTGTTGACTTTATATATCTTGATTTGCTATTTATCGTGTAGTTGCCCAGGTAAGCTTTCCGCTGATGAAAAAAGTGCACAGATTTTCTGAATGGATTCACTGCCTGTGCAAGCACTGAATGTGCTCAGAACGAGAACTAATAAGTGCCTGGTCCTTAAGCACCCCACTGCTCTTACGAGTTACCCGAGTGCAGCTGGGCCCTAAACACCTGGCAGCTGGTGGGAGGGGCAGCAATGAGGTAGAAAAGGCAGCTGGCTGCGAAGCCCCTTGCTGGGTATGGAATGAGTGGTGTCGAGGGGCAGGGGCAGGG
>JAVJGG010000005.1:23132830-23159289 GCA_035590195.1 Aviceda cuculoides
CCCCCCCCCCCCCCCCCCCCCCCCCCCCCCCCCCCCCCCCCCCCCCAATCCAGAGTTGGGAGCCCCTGAGAGGCTTTTTAATGGGTAGTGAGTAGCTGCAGTGCTAAACCCTGTTATGCAAAGGGCACAGTCCCATGCCCAAGTAAAATTCTGTTATTCCATCCACAACTCAATAAACATGGAGTAATGTTCTTCAGATCAGTTACTTGTATTTCTGCAGTAGTTAAAACAATGATGGGAAATAGAAAAAGTATATGGAACAATATTTACTTTAGAGTACTGAATTTCCTGCCTGATGGAGCCTGAAACTATATATGCACAAGTTCCTTCTGCATTTCAGGGAGCAAAACTGTGAAGAAGCAAATATATTGATGTTACTGATAAATAAGTAAATACACAAATGTACATATACAGTATAACACTGGATGTGTCACTCACTGTCTGTTTTGTGGTTACTGATAGCATGTTTGTGTGTGTTAGGAATTTGATATGTAAGTGAAATGAATACTTGTGTCTGGTATCATTTCAGGATGGTGAGAGACTCAAAGCTGACTGTCAAGAGAAATAGATCTACTGATGAAAAGTAGTCATGGAAGACTACAGCAAAATTGGGTGTAGAAAAAAACCTGCTGTTCCCTCCCGGTCAGACTCTTCAAACTTCACTTAAGAGGAGAAATGCTTGCTCACCTAAGTGAGTCTATTAAAGTCTAGGCAGGCAGTTGTGCAGAGCCTTGAATGCAACAGTCTCGGAAAATTAAACTTAGAGTACTAAAGGTTTGCCAGCAAGGGGTTTTGGAGAGAGGAGTGAGCAGTAAAAGTTAGCAGGCAAGGAAGATAATGGTGGTTGCAACTTTATAGATAGATTGCCAAGTTGGTCTGAATAGCTGGCTAATACTCAGGCAGGAAGGATTGCTTCTTCTAGGAAGATGAATTGGTTACATACCAAAGATAATTTCCTTGCATACATAGGCTTGTTTGTTTACAGCAGGAATACGAACCCAGTTACTCTTATTTCAGTTGCAATTGGGAAAAAAGAGGACACAATTTCTTTGCTTTGCAGTCTGAGAGTCAGAGAACTCTTTACCCAAAAAGCTTTGCACCTCTGAATGCTGATGTTGACAGTTGCTTCTTCAGGTCTTTCCCAGCTTCCTGCATCTAAACCTCATCTTTTTGCCATCTGAATGCCTAATGCCTGCAGCTTTAAACAGGCAATTATCACACTCAGTCAGGCTTATAGGTATATACAGAGGCAATATTTAGAGCATTAAAAGTGATGCAGATTCCAGCATGTCAACTATGTAAAACTAAGCAGGGAGTGCATTGAGAAGTATGAGATGTGTGCTGACTGTTCACCAAGAACTGAGCTTTTAAAACCAGGATGATTAGCCCTCATTTACCTAGAAGTGGCGGCATAACTTTTTATATTTGTCACATGTTCACAACTATGTTAAAAATCAGGACAGCTAGAATTGACATAAATTAATCTATTTGCACGTCCAAAGACCGTGTTCAAACTAACTCTGATCTGCTATTTGCCTTGGATGATTATTCCATTGCTTCCAGCTATCCTTGATACATAAAAAGACTTAATTGTGCCTTTCATTCAGCCTGAAACTGTTCGACAAACACATTAGCTTCAACAAGCTCTGTGACTGTCTTTTCCACACTGACTCACTTGCTGACAACAATTAGGACACCCAAAAGGTATCTGGCTAAGCCAAACCCCCAAGAGTTTCATAAGGTCAAAAAAGAAGGTCCTGAGATTTTTTTTTTTTTTTGCTGCAATGAGGCTTAGAATTTCCTGAAAAACAAATCAATCTAAAATAATTAAAACTTGTGTTCTTTCACTCCAATGAAGCTATTCTGTTGTTAAGCATCTAATTTAAACAGAGGAATCTGGAGCGTGTCTCCCTACTTTTTCATCTCCCTCAGTTAAGTGAAATTTTCCCATTATTGTTGAATTTGCATTCTTTTTTTTCAAGTTCTCTTTGGTAGAAATATTTACATGCTTATTAGGTCAGAGAAAGAGACAGGAAAATTGGCAGTAAAGTCCCTTGCTTGGGCTGTGTATCTGCATTCATATATTTGCTCAGAATGAATACACGATTCATAGGTTAATTCTGCTGTTTCTCTGTGAATTTGAGCAGACATAATGCCTTAGACCCTGAAACTTCCCTTTGAAAGCTTTTAAGTCCAATATATTCAACTGTAAAGTTGTTTCCTTTCTAAAAATTGACTAGTTTTATATACATTGCAGAAGAAAGGTATGAGAATTAGATAGAAAAACATAAACTGAGAAGGAATAGCAATAATAATCTCATCAAATTAAGATTTATGAAACTCAGAACCTTTTATTAAATGGAAAGAAATAAAAATTTCTGCAACTTAATTCTTAGCATCATATTGTGTTAATAGATTAGATTAATCCTAATTTCTTTTCATTGAAATATTATTTATCGCTGACCAGGAAGGGAGTATGGGGTAACGAGCATGGATATACAGCCCTATGTAAGGTAAGTAGCACCCAAGATACCTACAATTCAGTGAGCTTGATCTTCAAAACATGAATGACAGTGAAGATTTCTTTGGCTATCTGTGGGTAAAAGAAGTGGGAGACAAGTTATGATATGGAGTAAAAGATCGTGTGTGAAGGAAAAGAGAGATTAGGGTCTAAGACAACTGTAATTAATTATTACTACAGAGGCAACAGTGATAAAGTAAAACAAAGAAGAGTGTTCTGTTCATAGTGAACTTGAATTGTTTACAGACCAGCTTTAAGTCTGACATTAATATAAAGAGTTAAAGGAGTGAAGAAATATATCTGACAGAGGAAAAAAATTTAGTTTCATATTTGTGTTTAAATGTTATAAAGAGATGCCTGAACACAGATTGCTGTAGTGCAAGTCCTTCTGTAGCCCTGTAAGGGCTGGGAGTAAGGTTCTTTTCTCTCTCTTCCTCCTGCTGCATAGATCAAGCTCTTAAATTGTTACAGTCTTCTTGGAAAATACTAAAATATATTCAGAGTTATGAGCAAATGTCACAATAAATACTTAGCTATGGTACCTCCAACAGAAAACTAAGTGCTCTTAAAGTCTTGTACAGGTTAAACTGTGTAAGAACATTATAAACAGCATTTTTTCAGAGCTTCAAAACTGTTTTCACAACTCAACATTCTTCTTCTTTCTTTTCAGTGAGTAGGGCTTGGCACGTATAATATTTAAAGCTTCACTCTTAGCATTAAAAAACCAGGCAGCTTTCCAAACTCGCTGAAGTAAGAGCCATCAGAACATTTTGAAGGCATTCACTAAGGCAACATGAGAAAATTGGCAAAGAGCTGTAAATAAAATTAACAAAACAACCACTGTGTTTGAAAAGTGTTAACATTTATGTAGAACACACAACACACCAAAGTAGTTCAGCAATTGAAATAATTGCTTGGAATTAACAGTAATAACCACATATAACAACTACCAATTATCTACATTCTGCAATATTAACAGATTAAAAATTATTAAACTATGGTGCTGAAGAACTTAAAAAATCAATAACTCTTGCAGGTTTTATTTTAAAATAAAGACATATGTAAAGATGGAAGGAAATGTTGAAAATATAAAAATAATTTACTGATCTTGAGGTAGGCTATACCACAGTTAACAGGCTTCTCTTTCCTCCATTAAATCAAAAACCACGAGTGGTTTCCATATAGAATTCTAAGGCCACCTGCATAGCAACATTTTCTTTAAAATCAGGTTTGTACTGAGTTAAAGACAGTCAGGCATTTCATGTCATCACTGGATTAATAAGACTATTTGATAGCTGAGGAGTGGTAAGCATTGAACACACATTATCATCTAATCAGTAAAATTGATAGATATACTTCTTGCATCTACTGTAAAACATATAATCAGTCTTTGGCTACAAAGAATGCTGTAGACAATGATGGAAAAAATTCCCATTTTGTTTATGAGCTGAATTTGGTGACTGAGGAGATAATAAAAAAACTTGTCCTTATGTCATATTTTCACACGGGGTCATAGAAATAGACACAAACTATCAGAACAGCAAGTATATTTCATTAATGTCACAAAAAAGCAGTGGATATAACAGCTTCTGAAAGGAAAGATATCTACGCTCTGTTTAAAGGCTTGATGAAATAAAACCATAAATAGCTTGTGTTCATTCTGTACACATGTCATGGTTTAACCCCAGCCAGCAACTAAGCTCCACACAGTTGCTCGCTCACTCCTTCCCCACTCTGGTGGGATGGAGAGGAGAACTGCAAAAAGAAGTAAAACTCATGGGTTGAGATAAGAACAGTTTAATAATTGAAATAAAATATAATAATAATAATAGTAGTAGTGAAAAGGAAGGTAACAAAAAGAAAGAGAGGTAAACCCCAACAAAGACAAGTGATGCACAATGCAATTGCTCACCACGCACTCACCGACCCCAGACAGTCCCCAAGCAGCGTTCAGGGCCCCCCCAGCCAACTTCTCCCCAGTTTATATATTGAGCATGACATCCTATGGTATGGAATATCCCTTTGGCTACTTTGGGTCAGCTGTCCTGGCTATGTTCTCTCCCAGCTTCTTGTGCACCTTCTTGCTGGCAGAGCATGGGAAACTGAAAAATCTTGACTTAGGATAAGCACTGTGTAGCAACAACTAAAACATCAGTGTGTTATCAACATTATTCTCATACTAAATCCAAAACACAAACCAGAAGGAAATTAACTCTATCCCAGCTGAAAGCAGGACAACATGGTAGCTTCAAAGTGAAAATAATGATGATAAAAAGAAATAGATTCTATGACTTTCCACTCTTTTATAACTAACTAAAGCTTTTTGGCCACACTTACCTCCCCATATTATTCAATTTAAGCAAATACTTGAAGAATTGAAGAAGCAATCATAGTATATGGCATGAGCACCAGAAACAAATGATACATTGTGATTCCAGGTGATCAGTCACAGCTAACAATAACCTTCAAAATAATGTCCTGAGTTCTGAAATATTGGGGTTTTTAAACACCCATAGAGATAAACCACAAAGAATTCAAAACATCAAAATTATCTGTGGAAGCCTACATGTTCTACTGCACATTAAATAGTAAGACATGCAAATCTAGTGAATTTGCTAAGCAGCACTTTATTGACAGTCCTTTGTGATCTTTCTCAGCACATTTACGTGTTTTTACATGTGTACATTTATTCCCATGGAGTAGATATATTGTGACAGATTAAACAGTTGGCTGTGGAAGAAGTCACACTATCAGCATCTGATGTTGCAGAAAAAAGGTATCCCTAAATTTCAAGTCTAATGGAGACTGAAGTGATTTGGTTTTGTCTTTTCCATTTTCTTTTGTTGTAGCAGCCACATTGTGACATGGTTCCAAGTAGTTCACACTGACAGCTAGTGAGACAATCAAATATTTCTCTTTAGAGGACAAAATTGTTCATATCAGCCAATGGCTGATCTGTGAGGACCAAACTGCAGGATTTTTGCAAATAGGCTTTAGAGATCTGGCAATCTTTTTTTTTTTTTTCTTTCTTTCTTTTTTTACCTTTCATAAGTGAGAAATTTAAAACATAAGCACCAACACACATGCATGTACATGCACATGTAGAATGGTATTTAGTTCAGAATTTTTGCTTCTAAGTAGTAGTTTCTGTAGAACTGTCACTCCAGACTATAGAGGAGATGGAGAGAAATAGTTCCTCCTAGGATATGACTAAGAAACACCTGACTGACTCTGACTATAAATGATGTCTTAAGTATGAGTTTAGATGAAGACGGCTGTATCTGATTAGGTAAATTCAACCACTAAGAGCCAAAGATGATGAACAAGATTGTCTCCTGAAACAAATGTTGTCCAAGTCAATAAAAAACATATGCTGAAGACATCAGAGGTTTAAAACAGCACATGGAAATAGATAGGGAGATAGTCAATGCTATTATATCATGGAATTTATCATGGTAATTTAGATTCTGATTTCCCAACTCTTATGCCTTTCTCACAGCAGCTAGGATTCCTGTGTAAACACTCATGAGAGTGTTTGTGGAAAAAAGATGCTGTTCAATGTGATTAGGTGTATAAAAGCTGGCTCTTAAAAATAATTAATGTCAACAGCACAATAATCATCCTGTTAACTAACTCTGCAGTTGGCACTGATCAGTAATTTCTAATTAAAAGCAAAATGTTAATTTCAACTAAAGATATGGTTTCTGTAATTGTAATAATTACAATTCCAATAATTCTGTAATAACTTCATTGTTGGAAAACCATAAGCAAGGTATTTTGTTTTGATCCAGAGACACTCATATTACAAGTACTATCTTTTCCTGAGTTTGATCTTAATTTCTGCAGAATGGTGTTATCGCACTATATAGACACTACAGCCCAAGAACAACCTATACCTCTGATTGTGCAAACCTATCTTTCTGAGGCTGGGATGTTGTAATCAGCAGAGATAGTGCAGCTGTAATGCTGTCAATAAACAGTGACTGCATGCTGCATTTGAACTATATTTTGCAGAAGAGACTCTGGTCCTACAAAGATATGCTTTTTATTGTTTAAGTGATTCAAAATTAAATCCTTTCTATTCCTTAATCCATGTTTTCTTTTGTTCTTTCTTCAGCTCTTCAGTTCCAGGAACTTTTTTCAATTTCCATTTTTTTTTTAATTATTTCCCTGTCAAGACAGGGGTTAAGAAAACATGTCAAAATACTAGTATTCCTTGCAGGATTAAATTCCTTGTAATGTTTCCACCATTTATCTTACATTATATTGCTTTTATGCAGCATATATCAGCAGTTATAAAATTATAACAGTTGTTGAAAGAAATGCAAAACATTTAGGGAATTATTTATCAAATGGAAAAGTAAACAAATCTTACAAAATAAACTTTGGAAAGTTTATATGAACTATTTGCTCTGATCTATATTCTTTCCTCTACAATAAGTACTATTTTGGATTTTCCAATACAATTTACAAACAAGGAAATGAAAGAGTAAGAGAATGATGGTAACATTCCTTGAAATAGTATTTACTATGATGTTAAAAATGTGATTTGGCAGTAAGTGATGATACAGCTTGTTGGAGGTGTAATATATACCTTTGCAAAGGAAGAACTCATGTTTTATTTCAAAATGTCTTGAGTGCACCAGTGAAGCAGTCTGTTATTTACATGATTAAATTAAGAGTGTATCTTAGGTACTTTACTGAATATTTTTACTTTGTTTTTATGGCACCATTTAATGGTTGGAGTACCCACAACATTTCAACCAATTCTAAGACAACTGTCACACACATCACATATTTTTATAGTCCTTTCTACTTCAATAATTTCATTATGGAACAAAGAATTATGTATATTAGAAGAATACTGCTTGATAGATCAGACAAAAGTAGCTCTTTGTATTTACACTTTTTATTAGTTTTATATTCTATAGTCAGAAATAAGATATCCTGAATTAAACTTAATTTTACCTATCCAAATATTAGGTGTTTCAGTATACTGCCTAAGTCTTCCCTTGCTCTCTGACATATAAGAAAATTGACCATTTATTAATTGGCATTCTAATGTGTAAACAGACAAACTCTCTCCACTACCAGCCTGCATAACCTTTCTGGTTTCACACAAGACACTCACCTCTCCTAATGCTTCAGCAATTTGAGCAGTAGTGTTTTGGGACCAAATCTCATGATGCCAGGTTTATTTTGAAGAAAACAGTGACAAACTATTGTGCTTGGATTCCTTTCAGCTGCCTCAAAAATACTGCAATTAAAACATTGTATTAGTCAGTAATTGGCTTGAAATACTGACAGACACCAATTTAAAATTGCTTTAAAATAAAATCAAACAGAAATGGAAAATTAATTACAATTTATAGCTTGTTATTGTTGTTAATATATGTTTTACAGACTAGACTCTCACTGGGGCCATTGGCAACTAAATATCTTATTAGACACTGAATATGACCCCTAGGAACACTGGTAGTCACAGAGACAGCACAAACTGCTTTATGTCTTTTTTTCCACCTGTAAAATCTGTTGGATATGCAAGTTACTACAGTTGCAGGTGTGTGTGACAGCCTTTGTGCCTCCACTGTTAGGTGCTCCCAAGGCTGATCTCTTGCTCCTAGGTCAAGAGGTGCGGGAAGTGAGGGTATTATTATTATTATTTCCCAAACATAAGCTTCAAAAGAGACAGTCATCATCTCAGCCATAAGTCACTAAGATTTTTATTCTCATATAGTGGAGGCTAAACTGATTAGTAATTACAGGATGACTTATTCTGCCCTAATTTTCAGTGGCTGGGTACTCAGGTCATTTAGAGATTGATTCTGAGGCTTTTACTTTACATATCAAGTCCAACAGGTTTAAATTTGTGTGGCTGAAGCTCGTCACCTGTTCCTGTATGAGTGACCTGGTTTCAGACATTTTGGAGACAACTCTATGAAATGTAAAGAATAATGCTACAATGTGGTAGAAAGAATGCGTGATTTTACTATTTTCCATACTCTGAGTCTTATAATTTAGGTCAAGGATACTCTACCTGAAAGGACATATTGTGTCACATTTGTCTCACCCAACTTGACCTCCAAGCTAGTTGTCTAGAATTCCTTTGCAATCAGTGGAGAGCACAGTTCATTTGACCCATATTAGACTCTGCCTTACAAGAGATAACCTGCACTGCAAGTAAAATCCATTTGTTAGAAACAGAAACAGTCTTGACTAGTTACAGAAATCATGGATGAAACTGACATCAACAGTAAAATAACTTACACCTGTCACACAAACCAAGCCTCTAAACTCCCTGCAGTACCTGAGACCTCCTGCCAGGCCTGGAAGCTATGGACACAAAATCCATGTGCCCTTCTGGACTTGCAGCAGAGTAATTTAGGACACTTCAAGTAACATTTCTACGATTAGGCAAAAAAACGCTGAGCCATTCATCTGCATTGCTGTCAGTGCGAGCTCAGTCACCCAGCATATTTGGGATATTTACATGTAGACATCTAAATTTTAGTATCTTCAGCTCAGGAGAATCTCACTTTGTACCTGGTAGACATCAAAAGCTGATTGACGTGAATTGTAGCACTGCATCCTGTCCTATATACTAAACCAAATCTACTGCTTAATTTTTACTTTTAAGGTCATATGAGTCTACCAGTAGACAACAGCTCCTCAGTGACAGTACTGGCATTTCACACTGAGGTCCAGTAAACAATATAAGTATGAAATGACACTGGTATAAAACGATGCTGTTACTAAGAGAAACAATCTTCCTCACCTTTCACTGACAGTCATTTGCTCCCACCTCTGCTTTTTCTGCTTCTCTGTACTGCAACAAGCATTTCGGTAGCTATCCAGTGAATTATTCAGGGAACAGATCCAGCTGAAAACTACCCCAGCAAAAACATAATAGCTGTTATTCTTTTGGATCAGTCATCCTGATGTGGTTTGCCACAAAGTAAACCAAAGCTCTGTGTGGGTGTTAAACTGAGGCTGGAAGCAGCAAGGTTTAAAATACTTAAAATATTTACTAAATTAGAATAAAAAAGAACAATAACAGAGTTTGGTCATGATGTTACAGAAAAGATTCTGTTTAGGAAGGTGTGATTGCAACTGTACGGAAAAAACAGTAACTTGTGGGGAAAAAAATTGTCAGTTTTGACAATTCTCAGGACCTTAATTCTATAATGCTTTCATGTTCAGTTTTTAAGAAACTTATTATTGCTACGGGATGAAAAGAGTGAGTTAAAGTGAATTGAAAGAATATCAAATAAAGCAGATAGCTAATCACGAATACTTTATAATAATCTGAAATAGACTTTTAAAATGTTTTTCCAGGTTGCCCTATATAATTAAATTGTACATATTAATTATTCATAATATATAATTAATATAATTATAATATATTTATTACATATTTATAACATATAATTAATATAATATAATTAAGTAGATCGCATTAAAATGGCTGTCACCACTCAGTTTAAACTGGAGCGGCAAAAGCAGAGAAAATACATTACTGGTTTTGTTCCTGTAACATTTAAGTTATAATTTAGTAACAGCAAAAGTAGTGCTTTTGCAATGCATGTCCTAAAGAAAATGACAGGAATGGTAGCAGGTAACCCAAAGGTGCAATCAAAATTAACCAACTTATCATGAATTTTAAATATGAAAGGTTTGAAAAACTGCTGCTAGGCTTACCTGTACTTCAGTAATTATTCATGAAAGATATGTGCTTTATATTATCATCTGTGGAGGGATAATCTTCAAACAAGAGAAAAGGCAAAATGTGTCAAATAAATTAACAGTTATGATTTATTTTTTCAGCTCTAATTTTACTTTACTAATTTACCTTTAGTCAAAACATGGAAGCATTCTCAATTTATATATTTGAATTGAACTTACAAGTAATAATTTATCTGATCTAAATAAATCAGTTCAAGCACTACGATGTAGAAAGATCCTTTAACAGCAGTCATCAAAATATGAGAAGGATATCTGTGTTTTAAAAATTATTCTTTCATCTCTTGTGTAAATCCACATTCAGCAGACACATTACACGTACTTTGTAAGGCTCTTAGCAAAGAATTTAGACTTTTTTTTTTTCATTGTGAAAAGCATTCTTAGCATGGCAGCTATCTGCTTTAACATAAGACTTTAAAATTAAATATTTATTTCTAAACTAATTTACTTTTATATGTACTGAAAATAAATACAAATTTCTTATGGATAATCTATTGCCTCCTAAAATATGTGAGATGACTTACCAACTTTTCTGTCCATTCTCAGTCAGAAAGGGAGTGTAGGGTGACTACCTCAGACTTTGAGATCTAACTTTTGGAAATGCAAATTTGGGTGAGATGAAACCCATACTTAGTTTCCACTGACATGAGTACAGTATAAACATCTCATCAGGTGTCTCCATCAAAAATCTCAAGTAAAGAGTATCCATCCATTTCCAGAACAGTTTAGCATACATCATCTCCATTAACATGAGTCGTTGAACCTATAACAACACGGTCTATTTGGGTTAGAGTCGTCTGCAGGGAGAACGAGGTGATTTTGTAACAAATTATTGTTATTTTTACTCCTTGATATATGCATCTGCTATGCATAGCATTTTTATTATTATTATTTGTTAATTGTGGTAAAAATCCCTTTAAAATTCCCTGTGAATAAAGAAAAAAACCCCAATATTATTGTGCCAGAGATTTGCCTGCCAGATACAAAAGATATAAAAAAATCATCCTCTTTTTAATGGACAAGGCATACAATATGGACTAGCTACTACTGGACAATACTGGCTACTACTAGTACAATAATCTACATGAAGCCTTAGAAAGCTTAGTTTGTTCTAATAAACTATTTGTTACAAGCTTACAAAAGCTAGATATTAGGCTGTGATGTGCAGTCTTGTCAGGTAGCCCTTATTTTGAAACTTTTCTTTCCTAATAGAGACTGTGCTGTAGAAAAGGCAGAATACTGACAGTGCCTGAGACATTCTAGAAGTGGCATCTGTGCCTCTGGAAAACCATGGCAAGATACACTCATTTACAGCAGAACCCCTGGAATATTTTTAGTGTGGCTCTGTTTTATGTATCAAAAAATGAAATTTCAGCATAAATGCATTGGAGAGGATGTTGAAGGAATAATAAGTGCCATTTACAAGCAAAGAATTTAAATTTAGCTTATATTAATTTTTAAAAACAAGCACTGCTTTATATATTCATTTTGTAATACAGCAGATGCAGAGAGTAGCTAAATTTAAAGGCAAACCAAGTTAACCTCCAGTTTGGCTGAATTTGGTCAAATTGTGAATTTCTAATCAACAAAAGGCTGGGTGCAAATGTTACAGGAATGGAAACTGAATATAACCTTTGCATGGATGCTGCAAGCCAAAGCCAATGAATTTTTAACAGCTCTGCTTGAGAATTTGTTGTCCAATAATTCTCCCAGAAGTTCATCTGCTTTGAAAGGTATTCACACCCCTCCTAAATAGTATATGTGGATTCAAGCCAACAAAGCACCTGCCATCTACTTTGTAGTACATTATTTATCTCCTCCTTTAGAAGATTGTTTCATGCAAGTGCCTCAGGAGAGTTTTTATAGGAGATCAATAATATTTTTGAATTTCTGAGTGACTGAGAAATGTGCTTGAGTTATTCTCAGGGACAGATAATAAATATAACACTTATGGGAAGAAAGGGATGAATATAATAGAGATTAAGTGAAATGTAACATCCTGAAAAAGGCAGTGTCAAGGCTGATATTTAGATGTACCAGCTGTACTTTGCTTTATGTGAACACATGCGTATGCTGCACTTGCCTCAATCCCCAGCACACACGTATACACACACACTATGCTTTTTTAGTCCTTTCTTGAACAGAGTGAAAATACAGAGGAAAATCATTTCAGACACATCATCGGAAGGGCAGGTGAACAGACTATGAGGAATAGTGCCTGCCATACTCACAGGCCCACTGCCACCCTTATAAATCCAGCCTCCTCCATCCAGATCCACCTGAGCAACTTTCTTGAAAATATACTTAGCAGCTTTACGGGTTGAGATGAGCAAAGCGATGACATTTTTGTGCATGGTTTAAAAGCAATCTCCTCTCCACTCACAAGATGCTTTTTCTTGGATTAATGGATATATACAAAATAGAGTTTGTTGAAAACAGGAACAAACAAAAGGTTGTCTGGAAATGTTAATGCTGAAAACGTCACTGATCAAATGGCTTTACCCATTCCAGGTGTTGGCCACGATGGTGAGTGATGTTAACAACAAACACATTGAAGAAGAAAGTGATTTGATTTGTCCAGGAGAAAAAGGAGACTGAGCGAGTACCACATTGTACATGGAAGTCAGGGAATGATAATAAATAGATGAGAAATAGGAATTGCTATGCCTGTTCCATACTGCTCTTAAAGAGTAGTCTTCATAGGAGATGGGAACATGGAGTAGCTCCCAGACAATTTACCTCCCTTCTGTAGTCTCCAGGACACTCAAATGTCCTGGTAGCAATAGTATCTTAAAAGTACACTGATCAGCCTGGCCTGTCCCAGAAGGTTGAGTCTGACTGCTCTCGCACAATCGCTTACTGAAACATAAAACCCCAGCGATTTTGAAGAGGCTTAAGGGATGCTTCTCCAAATGTAGTACAAATAGTTTCTCTGGTTTAAGACATATGCTCTAAAAAGTTTCTCCTTGAAAACAGTATGGGGGCCATAGCATGTTTATAGATTGGAAGTCTAAATAAATTCTTGCTACTTTGTGATGTACCCATGCTATGAGCGCTGAGTGCCAATTATTTCAGGGAGCCGGCACAGTGTGCTCCAACTCATTAATGTGCCTCTCTGCAGAAAGCCATGAGGCAGAGTGTTAGAATTCACTCATCTGGATTATTCCAGTCAAGTTCATGACACTCCCACAATCAGGTCCCAAATTAAGAAGGCAGTGGATAAGTATCTAAAAAGGAAATTTTAAAAACAAAATAAAATTATCTTTTAAAATGAATTTCATAAGCAGAAAAATGGCTTCAGATCTGGTTGCTCTAAAACTAGAGAAACACTAAACAATTTTCTAGGTTTTTTTTCTGAGTTTTTAATAAACATTTAACACACTTACCATTTGCCACATAGATTAGGCTACTGAAAGATGCAAAAAAGAAGTATTCAATGCAGATGTCAATTCTGTCTAATGCTTTGATGATTAAGTCCTGTTTATTTCTAAATTAAATGAGCAACCACAGTAAATCAAGCCCAGTATTCATGTCTTCTTCCCTACAGACATAATTACATGCCCCTTAGGAGCGTACTCCATCCGTTGCCAGAATGGGTAATATTTAGGCAAGCGGGAAAGTGGAAGACTTCTTAACAATCATAACATTTGGAAGAAAAAGCTTAGAAGAAAAAAGTGAAAATTTACTGAAGCTGGTTATGTAATCTAAATGATTCATGTGCCTGGTAGGCCTTATAAGACAATCTCTTCAGGCATATCATTTACTCTGAATTCACTTAGGGGTTTTGTTGGGTTGGGTTTTTTTGACCCTGGAAGAGAGCACCATCTTCAAACTAGCACAGGAGCAGTTTTCTTGTGCAAGCAGTAAAACAGGCTCTGGCACAGAGATTTTTTCTTGGGAAATTAGAAGAAGGAAAAGTAATGCTGCTCAATAAGTAATTCTGAAGTGCAAAGGCTTGGAATAAGAGGTTTAGAAGTCTATGTAAATGGGACCACAAGGATTCTGGATGTGCAATGTGCTCAATTAGGGGACATTAGTATAACCGTTAGACTTCTTTCTTGATTGATTTACTTCTGTTTGGTCTGCAACACAAATTTGCATGCACTATGGCCTTGAATAGGTAGCTGTCATTCAGTAGGGAGAACAGATCATCATACCTTGAGTAATAATGGCAAAACTGAACAAAACCCTGGGCTATAAACAAGGATTTGCTAAGTTCTCATTCTGAAAGGGGCGAAAACTGGGGTGAATAGAAAATTGCAGCTTTCTTAACTGATCTTGAATTTATATTTTGTGCTGATGCACTCCACAGTCATTCAACAGCATGACTTGCTGGCTAGCAGCTGGAAGCTCTTTTGGGGAACAGAAGGCCAGGAAAGATGAGTTGTAAAATTACAATGAAAAAAAGTTTTTAAAAGGAAGAAGAAATAAAACAATTGCTATTGATCATTACACTAAAATTTAATGTGTAGCTTTAAATTATTGCTGTCAGGATAATGCTGGAAAAGAAGAAGAAGAAAAAGTATGTCAGATGGCTTTATTTAATGATTTTGTCTATGGCAGGTATTTTAATCCATTTGTAAACTTGCACTGTGGTTTGTGTGTGCTCATACATGTGCACACAGAAGAAATATATTTCTAAGTGGTATATTTGAGAATAAGGGAAATTAATAAAATAAGGAAAAGCAAATATAAGAAGAATAACAGCATCTTTTGCATCTGATTTTATCTGAATGAAAACAAGTCAAGGTAGAAACTGTATGAAGGAAAGGTGTAGCATACAGTAAAAAAAAAAAAAAAGAACAAAACCCACCAACAAATCCCTCTCAAATTCAAAAACTCAACAATGTGCAACATTTTCAAGAGTTACTAACAAATTTAGGAACCTGGGTTCTATTTCAAATGTGACATAAATTATGAGGAGAGGCTTGCAATGAGTCTTAGGGCTCAGAAATCCCATTGTATTAACTTTGCTTCTATTAGTAAAAATCTCAACCCAGTGGAGACCCAAAGTGAGCGTGTTAACAAAAGCCACAAACAAAGAGATTATCCAGGCTCATTTGACACATGATTATTTGCCAATTTGCAGTGGCATAATTACATGTCTAAGCCCACAGTTTCTTCAAGTATTTCTAAAAATGTAAATTAGATTTGCAACTCACTTAGGATGTCTGAAGATTTTACTCTTTTAGGACATCTGAAAAATTCTCCCTTTTTCACCTTTGTTGTGTAATATGATTACAGACTGTCACATCAGCTACCAGCTATTTCTCAGAATGAAAAGGTCCCACTTAAAATCCTGAAATCACATTTAAGGCACATGTTCTTATACAAACAACAGAATTACTGACTAATTAATTATTCAGATGAATATTTAAGTATTTCCTTAAATGTGGGACCACAGGAATGGAACTGCATCCTTCAATATTCGTGGTTTGTCTAGCATGTCACAGACTCACCGTAAGTTATGGCCATTCACTTTGCATTAGAACATCTCTCTGAGAAAGCTTATTGAAAAAGATACTTGACATTTCATGTATTCTACTTAACAATCCTATTGCCTAGTCATTTCAAAGTCCTGAGTTACAAAACTAACATAGATTTTCACACAAAGAACAGAATGATGGGCACTTTGCTACTTCTTAGGATATAGCTCAGCCTAACTGGAAACTCGCGTGTAATTTACTTGTGTTGACTATTGCTGTCACTTTTTATCTCTGATACACAAATAGATACATATTCATAGGGGAAAATCAGCCATCCAGAGTACCATAAAATAGAAGAATCAGATAATATTTGAAATGGATGATACCCTATCTTGAAGCTAGTCCTTATTTTGATGTATTATAATACAATTAAAATATACATATACAGCTTTTAAAAAGAATTGGAATTTGCTTAGTTTTCTGTTACATTATTTCTCTTGGAGAAAGAAAGATACTTTCCTGTGGGAATTGTGTGTAAATGCTGCATGCGATCAAATGATGGCATTTTAACAATTGCTACTGGCCCAAAATTTTTTCATTTCGCCAGAGAGGTTGTTCAGTCCTGTCAGTGATTTATTGTTTCTACCTCTGCTTACAAATGCAAAACTGTTATCCTTTGAATCATACGCAACAGTTCATACACCTGCATCTGTATGCTAACCATGATGAATGTTCGGTATAAAATAAGACAAAAAATTAATCCTAGTGCATAATTGAATCTTCATTTAATTCAAAAAACCAACCTATGCAATAGAAAATATTTTCCATTTTTATTCTTGGAATTAGATTTTTTTGTTATTTTAAGTTTATCAGTCAGAAGGAACAAATGTATAATATTGAAATCATATTCAAATCAAATATAAATACTAAACATATAAATGTCTTAACAAGGCAGACTGCCATCAATGAAGAGCTCTCTCAAAGAGAGAGATCCACATGTGCTGTACCCCCTTGATATCCCATCACTCAGGAAAGCACATTAAAATTTGTATTTCTTAAAAAATTCCAACCTATCTTAGGCCTAGGAGAGAAAAGGGATCTGAGTCAAAGAGTTCAGGTGCAAAGCAAACTATTCCGTAAAGTCCCTGGAAGAAGAGAAATTATCATACTACAACCTATTTCTGTATTCTCGATATAATATATTACCACCTGACTCAATACCCTTCTCCAGACTTATTGCATTGTTCAGATCAACTGTGAATGTCCTTCATATTGTTCACTCTTGCACTTAGAGTGATTTGGGCTGTATAGACAAAAAATAATTTTGGTTTGGTCAAGCCAATCTCTTAAATCATGCTTCAAAATCAGTTGAAAAAGAGTGTAAATTACAAAGATATTGGTTTAGAGTATTTGCTCCCTGCAATTCATTCAAATGATCTGTCCTTCAGAATATCAGATATCTAAGATAAAAGCTCAGCAATTAGTCCAAGGTAAAAGCTAGGAACTGATTTTCAGTTGAAATTTCCTTCACAGTTAAAGAAAAGCCAGAGAAATGTTAGAGAGAGATGGAATGGATCTTCCTCTGGAGATACTTAACTCTCCCTGTTAATCATGGAGGAATGCAAGTGACTAAATTAAAGTGCCTAACTGTTAGGAAACTAAAGATGAATCAACCTCTAAATCCAAATATTGTTAGGAAGAAAAATGTATGTAAAATTTTTATTACTGCTTTTGTAGGCACCTTTGTTATCCATCTTCCATGTTGTCATCATACCTATCACCCCTGCAATATACTAAGTATTTTAAAATGCAATTTTTTAAAGTGATTTATTTCAAACCTGGTGGTTTTTTTTTGTTTTTTTTTTTTTTTTTTCTTTCCCATGTGTTTAAGTAAATACAGGTAGAAATTGGGATTATGGGAAAATAAAAAAAAAAAGAAGTGGCAAGATTTTTGATGCTTATTGGTTTTCTTGTTTGACTCATTGACTGGTTGATTTACTTTCCATTTTCTTCCAGTCTCATTTTAATCCTGCACATACAGAAGTCTAAAGTGACTTAATTTTTCTAACTCCATATTTAGAAAGCCTAAAATCATGTTATACTATGCTCAAAGAATTTTTCATATTCATAAGGAAAGACCAGGTCAGAATTTCATACAACAAAATAAAAGCAAGATTTTGGAGATAAACATCCAGAGTGTAGGTATTTCCATTGTTTGAGATAAACTTTGTGCACAGCCACAACAAAAAATACTCTATCACAGAAAGACACACAAGGCTGTTTTGTAATATCATCCTAAGATGCTTGCCTCACTTCGACCATAAAATAGTAACATTTGTGTGGGACTACCTTCCTAATAATGCATGAACCTTGACTTCTAGGAGATGGGGATAACTTATCTGCTATGCAGTCAATCTGTATGCTTCAGCCCAGCTCATTATCTCTGGAGAGTTATAATTCTCATCTTTTTCACCCTTTAAATGAACCACTTAAGGCAAATTTCCTTTTACTCTGCTAAACTGATCACTAAATAATTGTTTTGTAGATACAAGATACATGAGTAATTGCTGCTAGAGATATGCTTTTAATAATTAGAAAATTTTATGCCATTCTTTAGCAGTTTCTCAAGGCAGATTTGAAAAAAAATGATACTGTGAGGCTTATTTTACAGGAGGTAGCAGTAGACAGTTATAAATATGCAATAGATGTATTCTCTTCTTCAGCATTAGGTACATGTCTCTTCACATTGTGGAAATTAATTTTTCTCTTAGATATAACATTTTCAGGGAAATGTTTACTCTTGTTGGCATAATACAAAATAATGCCTGAGGAATAAATGCGCAGGAAAATATTGCACAAAATCCTGTTATTAGCAATTTGATTGAGCTATTGTTTTCACTAAATATGAGGTTTACTGGTAAGGGCACAGAATTTGGCTTTGACAATATTCATGGTGTTCCAGACCTTCAATACTGAATAAAAAGCAACTCAATATTTGTAAGATACATATTTAATGCACATTTGATCAAACTCAAAGGTCAAAATAAACTGTAGGATACCTGAAAACACATAGATCATAACTCAAAGATTTATATGGGTTTTGAAATGGAGAACAGTTCTACAGTAAGTAAATGCTATAACATTGCTTATTACGATAAGAAAACTATGATCTTGAGACCATTAAACCTGTGCAGCTTGTTTTCTTCAATGTTTTGATCTTTGCTACTTCTTTCATCTGTAAGAAAGAGGTATAGCACATTTTAAGGAGGTAAATGTCGACACAGCACAGTTAAGGACCAGTCCCAAGAACCAATCTGTATTAACAAAATATATGAATCTTTTAAAAAATACTCCTACTGCAAATTGTATTAAGAAATATTGCACTTCAATGATTTTTATAATAAGGGAAATGTTTCCTTTTCATGGAGTTAATCTTGAATCCTAAAGTGCATTTTTACTTTTAAAGTTATTTAAACTCTAGTTATTTGGGGATTAATGTTTCTAAATATGTGTAATTAGACTTTAGGAATGGCTAGTGTTTCACATTTTCACTTGAACTTCTGTTTTAATTGCTTTTTTACTCTAACTGGTCAAGAGGCAACAAAAAATGCCCAGAACTGTATTTTTCTTCCTTTGGTTGAGAAAAGTCTTGCTTTTTGGAAAACTACTACAAAAAAAACCCCCAATAACAACAAAACAACAACAAAACTGAAAAGCAAGTGTTCAGTATCTTTTGCTACTCTGGCTTTGCTAGTTCTTTTTCATTTCTTGAATTATATCAGACTAGTACAAATACACTATGGTAATGTTCAACTTAGGGAGTGCCACATAAAGCACGAAAACAAAACAAAAAGAAGCAGACAGAACGAGAAGATGTAAACACGATACCTGTTTTAAAGCACTCTATCAGTCTTACAATAAAAGCATATCATCTGTGAAAAATGAAAAGTATCACAAGCACCTCAAAAAAGCACAGAATTCTGGCATCATTAATTAGTAGAATAAAGGTAAGTATTAGATGTTAAAGAAACAGTTTCCAAAAGTGGAAAGACAAGGTTTAAATTAAGGAAGGAAAAAAAAAAAAAAAAAGCATACGATTCAGGAAGTTAAATAGAAGGCTATAATAAAACAGTTCCAAAATAGTCTGAAGGACAACTAACAAAATAAATACCAGTGAAAACATTTTTTGACCCAGAAATAGGAAGTCTTCCAGAAACTCCACTGAGCTCATAGATGACTGCCAAATACATAGGAGTTTTCAAACAAGATAAGGCCCAACCAGAAAATCTATATTAACTATTCCCATCAGTGTTTGGTACAGAGAAGCCTTAAGAGATGTCTCATGCCAGAACCCTTCATTTGGCAGCACTTCTAAGAAATCTCAAAGTATCAAAGCTATAGGTTTTAAAATACATCAATAAAAGAGTGCAAAAAATAGCCAGAGTAGATGGTATTCATCTACTCTGGCATAATAGGCATATGTACAAATAGGCATATGTACAAAGGCATAATAGGCAAATGTACAAATACTTAGCAGAAGCTTGAAACAGGTGCCTAAAAGTAATCTTGATACTAAGGAACATCAAATAGCAAGGCAACACCAATTCGTCCCAAGGCAGATAAGAAAAATTACAGATCAAAAAGCCTTACTCCCACACTAGCCAGAGGTGAATGTCATAACAACAATTAAATTGGTAGATGCATGGATGTTTGTTCTAATAAAAAGGTAATATAAAAATTGCCATAGTGGAATTCTGGTCATGCCTCACAGATTAAAAATTCTCTGAAACATTTTCTGTATGTGAATAAGATTTGATACTGTATACTTAGAAGAGTTTGTGACAATGCCTTTCACAGAACTTTAATTCCCATGAGTCATGAGAAATTGAATCGTCCTGGGTTCATCAAAACAGAAGATCCTCTATCTCAGTGATGAATAACAGAACAAATGGTTAGAAAAGAACATGTAGAAACCACTGGTCCATTTTCACAGTGAAGGGTGAATAACAGTGAAGTTCTAAACATATCTGTAGATAATGCTGGTCATAAGTGATCACGTATATAGGTGTGTACACACAAATGTGCATGTGTTTAAGTATTGCATTGGAAACTGTGGTGGGTTGACCTTGGCTGGCTGGCTGCCAGACACCCACCCAGCCACTCTCTCACTCACAGGACAGGGGGAGAAAATAAGATGAAAAATCTTGTGGGTTAAGATGAAGACAGGGATATCACTTACCAGTTACCATCACGGGCAAACCAGACTCGATTTGGGGAATATTAACTACCAGATAAAATAGAGTTGGATGGTGACAAACAAAGACAAAATTTAAAACACCTTCCCCGTACCTGCCTTTTCCCAGCCTCAACTTCACTGCTTCATTCCCGACTCTTCTGTCTGCTCCCACCCTGAGGGGCACAGGCGGCTGGGGAATGGGGTCTGTGGCCAGTTGATAACAGCTGCTCTCTGCTGCTCCTTCCTCCTCACGGTTTCTCCCTGCTCCAGCCTGGGTCCTTGCCAGGGGCTACAGTCCTGTCAGGAAATACCACACCAGGCCTGGTGTGGTCTCCTCCGTGAGCTGCAGGGAAGTCTCTGCTCTGGTGCCTGTAGCACTTCCACTTCCTCTTCCTCCTCCTCCTCCTCCTCACACCTGGGTGTCACAGGGCTGTTTCTCACACCTGTTTTTCCTCGCTGCCATGCAGCGATCTGCCCTTTCACAGAGATGCTGTTTCTCAATTGCCTCCCGCCTCTGCTCATCATTTTTACCCTTTCTTTAGGATTCAAAACTGTAAAAAATAGGTAATAAAAGTAAATAAATTAAATCAGTGTGTTCATTTTGCAAGAGATAACAGAAACTCTCATTGCTAGCAGCTGCAGAGGCTGTTCTGGAAGTAACTTTGACATTCCCAATCTTTGTTACCAAGGTTTGTTGTCTCTTCTGCCCTACATACTCATTTGGCTCTTCAAATGTTTTAGTGTGTTCTTATACATTTTTGTGTTGTGTTCATTTTAGGGTTACCTCTTTACATGCCCCTCTTTGAATATGATTTTTCTTACTGTGCACTCATCCCAGAAAAAGTAACTTTGCCATTAAGCAGATATTTCCACAACGTATATTTATTTAAAACATATGTTCAACATATTATTTATTTAATTATGCTGTATAAGTTTGTTACTATATAACTGTTTACCGCAGGGTCATGATTCTGTAAATGGGTCGTGTCATGCTGCAAAGTGTTTCTTAGAATAGTTATTGGTTAATTACTGTTTTCAAGAGAAGAATTAAACTTTTTTTAATAAGCCATATAATAAAATGATCTATTTGTTTCTGCTCACTTCCTACCTAATCAATTCATCAGTAGATGATCGGCAGCTGAGAGCATTCAGAACAGCAAGATCTTTTCATCCAGGCTTACTGCCCACTGAATAGTACATTTATGATTTGATACTCCTTTTTTGGGAAATAGAGTTTCCTAACAAAACTGTCTTCTATTTTTACTCTATTAACATTTCAGCCCTATTAGCATCTTTTCATTTTTTTATTACACAGTTAATGACATTTTGCTCCTTATGGTATAAAATAAGCAGTGGATGTTAAAGACATTTTGATATGAAATTTGGGGGATCAAACTGATATTGTTAGAAAAAGCACAGAGATGTTCCTATCCATAATTATTACTTTTTTTTAACCAAAATTTGCAGACCATTACACCTCAGAAATGGGTAATGTATTTCACTGATTTAGAAAAGTGAAAGTTATCTTTTAAAATTCCTAGTTCATAAACATTGTAAGAGTTTTAAATCAGTTTTATCAAAGGATCATCGTAGTTTTTTTGCATCAGTGTCACATTAGAATGAAGTTGGGAATTAAATTAACTGTTTTTTTTGAGAAATAATTTTGTATGGGAAATTCCTCCAGCAATGTAAAGCTGTCAGTGTAGCTTTACATTACATAATTTCCAGGACCATCATCGCATAAGTAGGTCCAAGGAGGAAAAGGGTATTGCCTTACTACTACATCCTCAGGAGCTATTAAATAAGTACCTTAAGTGTTAGCACATGCACACATAGTACAAACTAGACTTGCAATTTCTCTAAATTATGCTTCATATCGTCATCCCCTAAGTGCCTAAGAATGGTAAAACGCAAACATAGATATAGCAGATCTCCACAAAGTGAGCATATTTCAGTTGCAGCTAAAGATCTGGGACCAGATCCAAAAAGTACTAGGCACCACTGAAATCAATGGGAGTTAGGTACTTAAATATCTTTGTGCTTTTCTTCTGAAGTTCATAATATTTCATCCCTGATGTTTTACTCTGTGGTGTTTCTAACACTCCCTTTATATAGCAGAATAATTTCTGCTCTTGAGGTAAATTTATAATTACTTAGTGAACTGAGTAACTGTTGCAATTTCATGGCCAACAGCAGAATTTTTTCTTATCTCTGTGCCATACCTTTCTTCTTCCCTTTGTATTCAAGAATTATAAGCCTTCCTTATGATCTTCACTATATATCAAACACAATTGTGGAATACATAACCTTTTTCAGGTTTTGACAGTTATGACTAATGTCATCATTCCTGAGAATTAGAATGCTGAGAAATTAACGGAGTTCTGTTTTGAATCTCCTTGATGTCCGCCACTGAAATCTGCATGCAGTCACGCAAGTACTTTTGTTGCTTCAAGGTAAGACCAGATCTAATTAAATCCACACTGAAGTATAAGAAATATTCTCTGAGCTGAAGAGAAGTATAAACCAGGAAATAAAAGACTAGATATGAAAATCTTTCAGAACATCTTACTTTGGGGGAAGAAAACATGTAGGTAAAAATTCAATTTTTGTAATTTTTCACTGAGCTTCCCATTATCTAAATCAGAAAAAATGGTTTGGATATCATGTAGCATATCTTGGAACAGCATAGGAAATTGACCTCTTATGCTCTTATGGAGGAATAAGGCATAAAATATGGACTCATATGATAAAAAGTTTAATTTCTTCACAATTTAAAAATGTATAAAATATTTATCATTTAATGGACATTCATTGTAATAGACTTAAGGCAAAATATTTAAGCTTTAAACTGAGCTCTCTTTTTATCACCTTATCCTGTTTCTTGCTCTGCTCCACTGATGTTTACAACCACAGGAAAAATAAAATAAAATAGATTCACATAGGGTATCTAAAATATAAATTACTGATGGCTACTGCCATGGGACCGATTACTCACTTTCATTTCTTCCTTAGATATTGTGTAGAGAAACTGCACTGTTTCTTTGTTGCAATGTGAATATGTCATAAAAATGCCTATAAAATCCATAGTGAATTAGCAGTTACTACCAAATATAAATTGATGTAGAGAAGTTGATTTATATCTTGTGCTCATGGACTGCAGCTGCCAGTAATTTGGCTGTATTTTTTCAGGACATTTTTAACATTATATAGAGAAATATTTTCTTTGTAGTGCATATGTATTGTTTGTTTGTTTGTTTGAAGATAAATCACACTGCATTGTATGGTTCATTCTCATTTTGTTTTCTTGTCAAAATGAAGTCTGAGAGCTGCTCAATATTCTTTCACACAAGGGTCATATACAGAAGCGGCTAAATACTTCATCACACAATGCTACTATGTGTTCAACACAGCAATCTTCATAGTCATCCAAGAAGAAAGTGTTTGCATCCAAAGAAAGTTTAAATGAACTAAATACCACTGCTTTAGTTGACAGCTGATAATCTAGAATAATAATCTTTCAAAGGCTGTATGTCCAGGGCTAACATAATAGGTTAGTCTAAAACCCATTGACATAGGCAGGGGAAGTTGTTCAGTTCATTGTGTTTGATTTATGGATGACATTTAAAAAAAAAGTACAAGTGTTTTTAAAATTGGCAAAAGTACTGTCAGATGATAATGTACATTTGCTTCCAATAATGCAGAATGAGAAATATCACTCCATGGTGATTTACCTTAATGTTTGTTTTTGCCCCCCCCCCCCCCCCAAGAAAGCATGGGCAATGAAGGAAAAAGCAGCAGAGGAGAGGAGGTAAAATGATGCAGTAAATCTGCCTTTCTGTCTTTCCCCTGCTACTTGATGCAGACTATCTTCTGAACTAGGCAGAGTAAATAAGTTTGTGGAAGGAGTAAAGGATAGTGAGAATAAAAGGGAACAGCAGCCTGCCCTCTACTTCTACCCGCTTAGGTCCTTGTAAAGAAATTTCAACAGCAGAAACATTTTTCATTCATCTTCATTAATTTCTGAACTTTCCCATTATATTTTTCTTTCTGAGTTCTTTAGTTAAAGATAATATCAATTTACTATGAAAGTAATGCATAAGAGGTGAAAAGTAGAACTCATTTGAGAAGAGTGTTTTAGGAAGTTCTTTGTGTTTTCAGTATGTATCTGAAAGGGGATGGTTGGTACCTAAAATGGAAGGGTAACACTGAGCTATAGAATTAAGGAAGACAATTCTGAGGATTCTTTTATGTAGAACTATATGACAAGTGCCTTCAAGTACAAGATATGCCACAAGTACTTTAGAAGAAAATGGTTAGTAAGTAAACTGTCATAAAAAATAGCTGATAACTTTGGTCATGGAGCAAACTATATAACACTTCCTTGATATATTATAATATCAGCAATTATCAGCGAATATTGCATATGAGCAGAAATAGTTTTGATTTGTCTAAAGTGAACGAAGAATATTTGAGTGAAGATCTTGCAGATCATTGCTACTGTGCCTTGAGAGGTCACCTTCAGAGTTATTTTTTAATAGCTTTAGGTCATAATGAAATAAGCCAGTCTCTTTTTGCCACGATTCCCTTCCATTCCACCCTTTTTTTGCAGAAGGGGCAGCACCTGAGGACACCCAGAAGCCTTTACTGGCCATGATGAAGGCCATATGTTAAGCTATACAAATCCTTTCCAGCTTGTAGCATTTGTTTCCTTGGCATATCCCCAAGGAAACAGTGTAACAGCTTTGGAGTTGCCTGCAGAACCATCCCATGATTTCTCTGTGACGTAGCTGCATGAACTGTTTTCTTGTTTCTCTGAAAACTAGCTTATTTTCATTTACTTGATCCTCATGAAAATGTAAAGCAAAAGGTTTACAATGACATTAATTTTATGGTGTTTATACTGTTTTCTTTAAAGTCCCAAATAAAAGGAGAATATTTTGTTTATTTGGTGTAAACTTGTGAATGAAGAGAGGAGAGGTAAGGGAGGAGAATGGCTACATTGTTTATTTTTCAAATTTTCGTTGTATAGAAAGACTTTCCCCGTGTTTGTAACGCATTTAGTTTCTTCTTAGTCTGCAGTTTTAAAACTTTAGATTTTGGACATATTTTTCCTTTTCAATGAGTGTTGAAGTAGTAGGCATTACTATGAATGACTAAAGCAAATTAATGGCAGCTGAGGAGGTAGTCAAGGAACAGGATCTGGGGAGAATGAACAAACATATTCTTAATGTATGAACAAACTGTAGAAAAAAGAGTATCAGAAAAAGTCCCTTCTGTACATGCATTTGCTTTTGTCAGTGTTTGGCTTCATGTGTCATCTATTGCAATCAATATACCATATTTTTATCAAGATTGTATAGGAAAATACAGCAATAATTGCGTCAGAAATATCTCATCTTCTGTAGATGGTATCACCATGTACTACAGAATTTTGCTTTAAGCACATATTTTTTGCTCATACTAAACCTCCCTGAATAATTCCTTTAAAAAAAAAAAAATAAAAAAAATATTGCTTGATCTACACTAATCATTCTTC
>JAVJGG010000005.1:23159389-23186273 GCA_035590195.1 Aviceda cuculoides
CTTAAAAAAAAAAAAAAAAAAAAAAAAATATTGCTTGATCTACACTAATCATTCTTCATTTTACAATCAAGGAGAAAGAGATGAGAGCAAGTTCCTGTCATGTAGTCTTTCAAGAATGATTAAAATAAGGAAAAAATCTTTACAACCAAGAATTGATCCTGAACTTCTCCTAAAGTTCAGAAAATTGTGGAAGATATTTTACTCCTGTCATAGTACTAAATAATTATAAATAATTATGAATTCAGGAATAATTTTTATTCCTTTGATTATATCTTCATTATTTCTGGTTCGAGGTAAAAGTGAAAAGATTGTACTATAAAAAGACGTATGATTCCACTACCATTTGGGAAAGACCAGTAATTAGAAAATGTGAGGAATTTTGTCAGTAAATATTATTTCCTTTAGGTAATGCACAATTATCAGGAAAGCGTGTGCCTACACACGCTTGGCGAAATTTTGTTTGCAAGCCAGCACATGTAGCAAACACATTATATGTACGCAAATGCAATGTGGCAGTAGGTTTGCAACACATCAAACCTTAGTCCTTCCTTCTGTGCCTCACTAGTCAGTGACATAGAGGTACATAATAAAACCAAGAAAAAACAAGATTCAGCTCAGTTGTCTGACCAGAAAGAAGAGTCAATGAGAGCAAAATCTGCTGCCTGCACTTCATATATTCATCTGTCTGTATGTTCCTCCTGTACAGACTCTCTCTCTAAAGAGAGAGAAATCAAACACACAATGTCTTCAGTATTAAAAATGTAAAACATTTACTGGGCTGTTAATATCATATTCAAAGTTAATGTATTGATTACTGAGCAAATGACAAGCAGTGTGAAGCAAGTCTTTCTTCAGTGAATGCAGAGCAACTGGATGGGAGAATGGTGGATCTTGTTATTGAGGTTTTGAGACTTTCCTCCATGGAATTATTTTGCACTGAATTTTTGACACACTTGCAGACAATCTAATGAGTTTAATTTATATGGCAGCTACTGGGTACTTAGTATAAATACATTCAGGTTTATCGCCCAGCATCAACAATCAAATTTAGAAACTTAAAAATGCTTAGATAATTAAATAACATGATCTTGACATCTCCAATATTTCTATTTTAGGCATGGGGACTTCTGTTTCTCTTTTAGGAAGTTTTTACAAAGGAAGACTGTTAAGTGTTCCAGCCTGGAATTGCCACCTGTTTGTGGAAGAACTGTTTAATTGGTGCATGTATGAAGAATCTGTATGGGGATGCTGTATTCTTCTCCCATCTTACTCAAGCAGTATTTACCTGAGGTACAGCTTTTGATGAGCGACAGTGTACTGCTTTGTTTACAAAGAATCTTCAAATGTTCCTCATGATTGATGTAGTAGGGAAGGAATTTGCATACTGAATGCTAAATTGTTTTTTAAATGCCAAGTTTTTGCACATGATTACTCTTTGAATTAGTCGAGATGTTAAAAAGAATTAAAAATGTATTCCCAATTAAAGAATTAGGATAATGCTAAAATATAAAAAACATATTGAAAAGCTAAAAATGGGAGAAATGTCCCAAGACAGCAGTCAGTATGAATTTTTCACGTTAATCAGTGAATCCATTGGATTCACTAGGATGTGTTTCCCTTATACTCTTGTATAATTGCTACTACAATTTAAGTCTAAAAATGAAAAATTATTTTGAACTGAAAAATGAAATTTTAAATAACAAACCTAATTTCAAGCTGTATATTCTGTAACAAAAAGGGATTGAAATTGTCTTTTTTTTTTTTTTTTTCCCCAGAAAGTTGCAGCACTGACAAATTTCTTCAAAATAATTTTGGTGATTTCCTTAAGTAAGCTCATTAAGTTACATCTCAGAATACTAGAAAAGTGGTATTGTGTAATTATCTGACAAGTCATGGTCTAGAAACTAGATTTCCAAAGAGGGAAGGATTTTCAGGGTAATTAGTTCATTAAAATACACTACCATTATAAATTTAACCTGAGCTGTGCTGAGCATAGATTTGTAAGTTTATGAAGTGATGAGGAAAAAGATTCAACTCTCAGTGGAGAGTTTTCTCCAAGCTGTTCAGAAAGGATGTCTGCAACACACACATTAAATACGCAACCAACCAACAAACCCTGAGAATGTTCTCTGCAGACTTTGAACGTATTCATCTCATCCAGTTTTAGACTTCCATATGTGACTCCAGATTTGGACTAACCAGTCCTGAATCCAATTTTTAGTCAAGAGAAGAATAAACAATTTGGAGGAAAACATCCATTGTAAGATGAGATTACTCACACTCTAGAGGCTTCTATTTCTCTTCACTAAATGTAAAGGGTGGATAGACAACTGGCATACATGTAGATGTCTCAGGTATCTATATTAAGTTGGATCAAGCATCTATATTTATTATCTAGATTTATTTCTATAAATGCTCTGTCCCTAAAGCCCAAAAATGTTCGCAAGGTAAATTTGTAGAGACTTCAGTGACAGATCATATGGTTTGTTTTGTTTCCCTGACGTGTTTCTGGTTTGATCTCATTCCATCTTCCTGAGATCTATCTTCTATTTGATCACTGGCATAAGAATGCGACACCTGTTAGTCAAGCCACAGGAAAAGCTCTTTACACATATTTTTTTACAAGTAAACAAAAATGCTGCCCATTGAACAATATGTTTTGGGTAAAGTTTTCTACCAGAATTTTGTTTGCTTGTTGTCAAAAAAATGATTCCAGCAAGGAAGAAAATGCTAGTGACACTGAAGATTCAGAGAATAATGACATACATTACAATGCTCAAAATGTAGAGAGTACTGGTAAAGACCATTCTAATAAGAAAAAAGTGGTGTTCAATCACAGAGATGTTGATAATCATGTTAAGTGCCATCAAGGCTCCACAGGAGTCTGCTTTTGCTAACCCCTGGCATTTGTTAACCATGTTTCAAAGACAAGGGAAGCTGCACTGCTTTCATCTTCACTATATTTAAAAAAAAAAAAAAAAAAAGGCATTCAGAAAAACCAACTTAGTATTATTTTCTAGTATGGTTAAATCAGTCCAAGAATACAAAATCTGGATCCGTTAATCAGACTTTACAAAAGAAGAAAATTTAGTGCTGTTCAAAACACAGTGCTGCACTGTGCCAGCATTTATTATTTGGTGTTCTGAGTTCCCAGAGATATATTTTACTGTTGGAAAGGAATTAGCCAACAATTTAGATGAGTGGAGAACTGAAAATTCATAATCTGTAGTTCATGCTGCATTTCATGCTGATGCAATAAGAAGGGCAGTTCTTTCAGCTTTGCTACTGCGCTACATAGATTCACAGAGTAATGGTATTATTCACTTTGTGTATGCGAAAAGTCAATAAAACCCCTTTAAGTAGAGCTTTTGGCAGTATGTTGCTCTGATCTTTACAAAATGCACTGTAAAATTTGTGGTGAAAACATCTAAAAGGTGCTGTAAATATAAAATATGTAAATAGCAAAAGGAACATAAAATATATGTCAAAGTAACACTGGGCTTCCATGGGAAAAATCATGCCTTCCAATGGATACCATTGATGCAGTCATGGCTGGTTGTAAGGCAGATAATACACGAACTGACAACAAAATATAGAACAGATAGCACCACCAGACTGATGAGTTTGTGTCCTAGACAGTTTGCTGACATCCACAAAATCAGATGCAATACTCAGGCAGACACTGAACCATATCTTTATATGTTTTATTCTTCTCTCCAGCTTCTCCAAAATCTGCACAGAGAAGTTGAGGGGAAAAAAACAAACCAAACCAACCAAACAAAAAAACCCCCCAAAGCCAGAACAAAAAACAACTTGAAACTTTATCTGTCACCCCAAGCAACCCTTGAATAAAAAAATCTATCACAAGAGTCCAGGCTTGCAGCCTCATAAACATACATAGATCAATGGAGCCATGTCCTTTTATAAATTCCAGAAAAAGAAAGATTTTTCCTTCAGTATTTTTATTTTTCTTTTCTTTTAGAGTAGTTACTTGGGTTTATTCCTTCCAAGTTAAATCAGAACCTGCTTTGGTGCTTTTAGTACACATAATTAATTTTGTAAAGGGACCATTTCCCTAGACATGATCACTTTGTTTAATTCTAATGAAACTCCTATCAAACCTGATATGCCTGAAATCATGCAAACAGATCCTCATTAGCATTTAGCAGTCTTATTTTATTGAAATTCACACCTTTACTGCATGGATGAAGTGCCACATCTTTGATTAGAATGTGGAAAACCCCTTCAAAATCAAAGCATGTTATAGAATGGCAATTGAATGGAAAGGTGAGGAAAAAAAAAAACCCACAACATGACAAATCAAATTGGTTTACTATCCACACTCAGCAAAGATTTTTTCCTTTGCATGACACGGATTTCATTAATCCATGTGTCATTTTAAATTTGCTGCTTAGTTCTTCTAAGACTTCAATCACAGATGAACATCATCTTCCACATGCAAGTATAAAACTACTCGCAGCTTCTAGTACATTTGAAAAAAGAATAGTTAAAGATTCCCTCTTTTGACAGCAGTTTTGGAAATTGTAACTATTTGCAGAAGTATTGCATTATCTGTTGTTCAAACTGGCATACTGTATAAAACCACATAGAGGGGAGGAGAAAGAGAAAAGAAGGGAGGTTAGTGAAAGAATTCACAGACCAATGTTCTGTAAAACTATCAAGGCTCTGGAATAAATGGCATATCAGAAAGGTATCTGGAACAACCTGATTTTCTTGATTTGTAGATTAAAAATAATAGTAAATTTTCTGTATAGGCAGCAGATAAATAACGGTTTGACTTACTGCAAAATAACATTTTAAGTGGATTACAGAGGTAGAAAAAAGTTATTAAAATGAAAGAGTATTTCATAGATCTACAGTAGCAAGCTAATTATAACGGAAAACTGTTTCAGTATGTTGAATTTGTCTTCAGAATAAACATAGTAGCTAGAAAATTCTGACCATAGTGTACTAATGTTACAGGAACATTCCTGTTTAATAAATTTGATCTAAAGTTGGGCTTATAAAGTCATGGGAGTACAGACTTTTTGTATTTGCTCTAGTCTAGTGTTGACTTTTTGTTCCTGTGAAAGATTGATCCAGAACTGCGCTTCGGCTAGAAAAATGGTGTCGTCGTTTCCAGTCATACTCCACACAAGCAAATCCAATTGTTTACAATTACCTTTCCAAGCCATTATGACAGGGAATACGATTTTCTGTCACTTACCAAAAGCCTTAGGCCAGTGTGTTGGTTGTGACAAGAAGAAATTTATGGTGGGAGATTTTACCAAGAAACTAGCTAGGAATGAATATAAGAGTGAATTAGTATGTACTGTAATAACAAAACAGAAACAATATAAGGTTTCTTGTCACTCAGAAGCAGAATCTACCACCCAATAGCAGAGATTCACTGAGGTACTAGACACATAAAATCAAACATAAGATTTGTTCTTGTCAGCTTAGCTATCAGAAGTGATGAAAATGTGTTATGTAAAATGCCCTGCAGATGAAAGACACAAAAGGTGATACAAAAAGGGAACAAAAAAAAAAGGAAACAGTCTTTATGTGGGTGAAAGAGGGGAAAAACATGGTGTCTGAATAATTTACAGAATACTTTGTAATAAAAGATATAAATCCTGTCTTCAGAACAACTGAAGAACAATGACTTGATCTTGGTTCTTATCCTCACAGTGTAGTCTTTTTAGAGACTGCCAGAGTGATTTTACGTAAAAACTCTGATTCTTTGAGGTAGTTTGTGAGAATGAACCCAGATGGTTTTGGGGCCAGATGGTTTTGGATATAATAGAATGGAGCATCTAGGTCAGCAGAGTAGAGGTCTGATCTTAATTTACGTCTATTTCAGATGAGATTTGTCTGCTTTCTATTATTATTATCTGCTATCTATTATCTATTACCTATCTATAATTATTATCATCTGCTTGCTATCTTGCTTGATTTACTTGTTTGCTATTACAAAGCACACAGATGGAAAATAAAGCAACCCAGAATTCAACCTTGGTTTTCACCTAGAAATTTTGTAAGACATTCAGGAGAAACCTAGAAAACAACCACGTATAAACTGTTAGAGGTGCATTCACTTTCATGTAGCAGTAATATGAACTGTGAACTTCATAAACCTGTAGGTATGTTTTAATTTCCTCTTGAGATTTAATTAAACTGTTCAGATGGAGGGACATGTAGAAATTGCATGTAGTATTTGTTAATTGCAAAGAGTTGAATTTTGCCTTCATTTCACACACTGGGGATACTTTTGGCTTTGTTAAAATTGACTTCCTGGGGGAAAGTCAAGTTTCCTGAGAGTTATTGTGAGAGCAGACATTACAGGGGCAACAGAGGCAGGATTGACATCTCCCAAAAGCTGGCCAAGAAAATATGGGGTCTCTATACCCAATACACTATTTTATGTATCAGACTGGCTTCCAAGGATGTGATCACCCAGTTTCTTGGGGGGAGGGGGAGAAATATTATCCCAAACAAGAATCTTTGGGCTGTATTTCCGTTTGAACACTTATTTTTAAAGGATTTTGAATTGCTTGTATAACTAGTTCATTACCAGTAGCCTGTACTAAATGCATTATTTTTCCTATTTCCTTTTTAGTGTGTCAGAATTGTTATTGCAAGGATTGAATGTCCCACATTATTAAAGAGAAGTTGCATTTAATTAATAAATTACATTTAATTAAATAACAGAGCTCCAGCTTCCCTCAAAATGCCTGCTTATTCAGGGCTTAGATGTGATGCAGAATTTTTCTTGTATGTTTTTTTCTCATAGTATAAATTGAGAATTAGCCAAAAAGGTGTTTAACATTTATCTTCTGTTCACGCAAAAATCGCATTCTGGCTTGTAACAAGCATGTTGGATTCCTGTCTGTTGCCTTGTGGAACAGCCCAAACAACACTCCTAAATTAGTGTTTATCACAGAGAAGAAAAGAAAATATTCACCTTTGCTCTTGACAAGGAAATACACACGGCACTTGTAATATACAATACCCAGAACTACAGAACAACCTACGATAACACCACTCATTCACTGACATTTGTGTCTTTGCCTCCTTTCAAGAAGCATGTTCATACACACCAGCAGTTGAAGTTAATAACAACGATGGGGGCTAAGAAAGACCTGCAACACATGTCTGCAGCCTGGAACACTTTTTTTTTTTTGTAAAGAAAATTCTAGACTCACCAATTGCACTTGAATATAAAGACCTTAAAATTATTTTACAATTATTAGAAAGTTGATATACCTAACTCTATTTGCTTTTAAACTCATCATATGAATGTGTTAGGCTGATGTTAGCAGGATTCATGGATTTCTGAGGTACCGTGTATATTTGTAAATTTGTTGATCCGACCTCACTGAAGAATTCATCTGACAATGAATCATGGTAATGTAGTTACATTTGCTGGATTTTTGTCTTCTCCTTGTTTTCATCCCTTCTTCATACTGCCCAATTGCTCAAGTCAGGTTATGCTGGCAATGTGTATCCACAATTTAGTTTTTCATCTGTAAAGGCTGCTGTTAACCTAATGAACACTCCTTGATTATGCATGGTATTCTTTTTGTGTTTGCCCTTCACTGTACCCTGAGCCAGTTCTTAGCCCTCACATGGACCATCTTAATTTATGATCACTTGTGGATCTGAAAATGCAGGCCTATATCTCCCTCCCATCTTGGAGGAAAACTTCTATTTTTATTTAATATTCCTATGTTTTATTGAAATGAGAAATGAAAGACAGAAATCTTGGGCAGATCCTAAGTCAGTTTTCATAGCTCCATCCAATTCCTGCTCTTTGTTCTGCCTTACATTGCTGTTTATGATCATAAAAATTCCCCTCTCAAATCAATTTCATTTTTTTCATAGAGAAAGCTCCACATTCCTATTATGGATGCACCAAAGTTGCTGGTACTTATTTTCCACTTAATGATGCATTTACAGTACTGACACAGAATTTCCACTCAATACAATGCTGTATTTTGTGATTATTGTTCATCAGTTGCCTGAAAGTCATTGCCCTCAAGGAACAGCATAACTAAAACCAGATCTGATTTTATGATGGTGTCTGCAAATGGCAGCCAGGAAAATAACTTGTGGCTCCACTTTAAATAAAATTGTGATTTCATTATCTTATTTTATTAGCTAGACTAAACACATACTTCCAGGTTCAATTCTATCTATGGTATACCCATCCATTAAAAAATGTACTTTCTTATGTATAAAGGTATCTTGATCCATTCCACTGAAGACTGTTGCCAACCCAGTATCTGAATCACTAAGGTAATTTTTTTTTTTCCTATGTGGTACTTTATACATAAAAGGACTACAAAATGTCTTGAATTTCATGTGTTAAAACAAAATATGCGCAAAATTAACATTCATTCTTCCTCCTCTCCTCCTCTTAATTGTCTTTTTTTTTATGGCCACAGATGCTATTTGCTACATATTTAGTAACCATACATATGTGAAATGCAAAAGTAGAAATAAAGAATGATGATCTCTTAAAAAATTAGGATCACAAGAAAATGCTTTTATCTTAGAGCTACACTTAGGATATTTTTCTGAAAATTATGATAAAATTTAGTAATGGGTATGAAGTTGTTCTTAAAATGGGGAGATTAAGAACTGTATGTTGGAAGCAGAGGGCTAACTGCTTTGAAATAGCTTCTGCCTGAGTCCAGGAAAATGCTGAGACTGTGTTTCTAAAGCAAAGCTGAGGACTGAAAAAGTATTGCTTGCTGGTTGGATGTGAAAAACCTTCCTCTATGAGGACAGAATGGATAAAAGCAATCAAATATTAATTGTTCTCTCTTTCTCTTTCTCCCCCTCTTGTTTTTGTTTGATTGTTTGCTTGTTTGTTTGGGGTTTTTAATGCGTAACCATTCAGGCATGGAAATGAAAGATTGGAAAGAGGTGAAAATCATTAATGCCTTGTCTTCAGCCACCACTAAAAATCAGTGGTTTTCTCCATATAGATTTTTACACTGCCATTTTGCCATTTCAGCCCAAATTTCAGTTTGGATTACACTAGCTTGGTTCTAGCAGTGGATTCTTCCTCTATGTTCCACACTGAATGAGAAAAAAAGGAGTAGAGTATAGGTATTTCTTTTGGATTCTAAGTCCTTAGTCATTTCAGTCTTCCTCATATAACAGAAACTATGGCTAATATAACTCCTCATCCAGCTGTAATGACTCATCCTCTAGGACAGGGAACAAAAACCCTGGATCCTCAAGTAATATGGCAGGAGTTTGTATGAATTCTTTCATTTGTACAATGCCAGAAATAAAAATCTAAGTGTGGGTAAAATATACTAGCTGATTTTAACCAAGGATATTATCAGAAACACAGTAGGAAGAGGACAACCAAGAGAGTAGTAAGAATGGATATTGATCATAAAGAATTCTTTCTCCAGGACACAGTGTGTCCTTTCAGTTAGAAGACTGACACATTTCAGCAGTGTCACATATCACTAAAGCATAAAGTCAAACAAGACAATTACTTAATGAATCAGCAGGTAACACAAACATTATATGGACCACATGCATAAATAGGAAGAGAACCAGTGGACAACTCCACTGTCAGGTACCTAAATGGCATGTCATATAACTACAACATGCTAAGTAAATCACAGACACTGCAATAGCAACCAGCACAGTAGTAACAGGAAACGTGAGTGTTTCCATAGAGATAGGGTAATCTCACGATGAGACATAATGCAGAGACTAAAGAGTAAAAAATCGTAAGAGATTTCTTTATGGAGCAACTAATGAGAGGGAAGAAGGTCTGCTGACCTCAACATCCTTAAACTTAGGAGCAAAAAAAGAAATCCAGAAAATCCAACACCGTTATTCTTAACCTCAAAAAGAATATCTGCAATGAATGAGAAAGGCAATTGAATAATAACTAAAAAAGGATGTTAAAAGATTAAAAATCCTGCCATCACTCTGGACACTGTTCAAAATTAATACTTTAGCCACATACATAAATATGACAAACTAAAATAGACTTCAAAATGACAACTATCCTAACTCCCCAATAGGCTTCTTGACTAAAAGAAAAGTTAAAGGACCTTGTTATAATTAAAACTAATTTCTTTTAAAAAAATGGAAATAATAAAAAAATTAACAAAATAAAAATTTGTATAAATTCTGGCAGGTTAAATATAAAGTGATAAAAAGGCAGACCAAGAAATGTTTTGAAAAACAACTTGCTAAATACATGAAAAGTACTAATAAAGCCTTTTTTTTCAAATACAACAGAAACAGGAAGACTGCTAGGAAGTCTGTAAAGTGAAAAGATGAGAAAGCTATCACAGGAATGTTCAAGAAAGATAAAAAGAGAATATGAGAACTGAAAGCATTATTTGCATTGCTGTTCACTACAAAGAAGCTACGTGGGGTTCTTCCTGCAAATTTTTTTTTTTTTAAATGGGGTAAATTGAAGAAACTATTGCAGACAAACATTTCACTAGGAGGTATTTTAGAACAAAATGGTAAGATGAATAGTAAGAAATTGTCAAGTATTCGTCCACTGTCCAGAAAGAGCTAAAAAATGAAATTATCAAATTACTAATCCCATAACCTATCACTTAAACTCATTATCAGTAGAATGAAATGTGGCAAATATGATATTTACTTTTTTACAGGACTCAGTGGAATCTGGAAAACTACAGACCAGTAAATTGACCTTCTGTATTAGGGAAATTAGTACAAAGTATAATAAAGAATAAAAGAAGCTGAAATATGGATAATATGATATAATGAAAATACTTTATAGTAAGGAAGAGTCAAGATGGGTTTTATAGCAAGAGCTCTTTTTTCTCCAAATTTCCTAAATTTCTTTGAAGGATGCAATGATGTAAACAAAACCGACCCCATTATTGCGGGATCTCTATACGCAATATAGTGAAGTGTCTAGTTTAGGGTAAGATGAAAAGCCCTTCAGACTGTAGGATTTGCTCTTCACTGGCTGTGATGGAAGATGTCACACTTTTCTCATGTTGGTCTGTGAATTTCTGTGTCTTAACTTATGAATTATCCCCTTCAATTTAATTTAATGTTAATCATACCATAAACTGCTGGGAAATAAGACTTCTTGGGTAATTGCCATCAGTATATTTGAAAAGATAACATAAAAAATCTAGAATAGCATTTTCAATTTACAAATACAGGGAATAAATCCCACCATACCCTTCTACGAGATTTGTGATATTCAATATATTTATAAATAATGTAGGAAGAGTAAAACTAGTGAAGCTGTGAATAACAATGACAAAAAAATATCCAGATGTCTAAAAATAAAGGCTGACCATAAAGACTTGGTAGGAGGATTTAATTGTAATTGACCTCACAATATTGCAGGAGTGGGAAATAAAGTTGCAGTTGAAATGTAAATAGTGCACATGGGGAAAAACAAACCAAAGCAAGATACAAAGCAATCCTAACTATGCCACTTTGTGATGCACTCTAAATAAAGCTATTCCAGTTCACAAGGGCTTTCTTTAGTTAATTTTTGGTTGTTTAATGACAAACTGATCAATGTTCAGTAGAAACCTTAAGATAAGAACAGGAATTATTAGTAACAAAACAGAGCATAAAGCAGAAAGAATGATACTTTATAGACCTCTAGACTATCTGCATCTTAAATGCTATGTATAGTTCTGCTTCCTCCATCTGAAATCTTTGGCAGAAATAGAGAAAGACATGGAAAAATTGGTAGAAATCTTAAAATTGCTGTGGATTAATTTATGTGTTGGAGAAATTGATTAACATTCTTTACTTTGGAAAAGGGATGAATAATGAATTAAATGGTAGTGGTACAAAAATCACAGTTAACAAGGAGAAGGTGAATATACAGTGATTATTAATAATTTCTCACAGTGACTAAGAGGTCATCAAATTGAACTTTTAGGTGCAGAATCATACAAAAGTAGGTACATACTTAAGCTGTGGAACTCTTTGCCTTGGGATACTGGTGAATGCCAAAAGCACAAATGGACTCAGAAAGGAATTATGCATATCAGTAGAACAGAATTCCACCAAAGGCTAAACACAGACATAAATGTAACTCTTTGTCTCTGAATCATGGATTGCTAGAAGCTAGGAAGCTGTCGCTGCATGCTTATCTGTTATGCTCTCTTGCTACATGTTTGATATTGGTCACTACCAGGGATAGGGTATTTGAGTGGACCTACCATCGCCGTGCTTCTTATTTCTTAGTCTATTACTTGGAAGAGCATAGTAGTCTTAGTAGAACTCATTTAATCATCCTCTTTTGAAGAAAATATCAAGGTAAAATTCCGTGATCTGAATTCAAAGAATCTTTAGTGCTACAAAAAGATGATTCCTCCAGACTGAAGTTAATGACTTCTGCTTTCAGTTGTCTGGTTTTTTATTCAGAAATTGTCTATTGTTTTAAGCTACACTTTGACAAGCTGTCTTGGCCGCTGTTGAGTTGGAAGAAAAGATTACTGTCCTCAACACATTGACAGCTGTTCAACCATTCCTTTCTGACAGAGGTTACTGTTCTTGCAAATATGCCAAAATGAAGAGTTTTTTTCCTAATTTTGTTCCATCAGAATTATCCATGTCAGGAAACCCTAATGTCACAATGTTTAAATCAACTTGAATGATTTTGGCACAACCAAAAGAGTCAGCATGCACACAGTTATATTGGAGATCTAGAAGATAAAGAATCTAGCAGATACACTGCCACAATCACTTTTGTCTCCATTCACGCTGCAAGAAAAATTATTCTAGACTATTTTGAGGAAAGGAGGGTTGGAGGAAAGAAAGAAGGGAGAAAATAATGTAGTGACACAAAGTAAGTACAGCTAAATTGCAGTGTGAATTCATCACTACAACTTCTTCATCTGAGGGCTTGCTCCACATTTTGTGAAACCTCCATTAAATGTAGCTGTCATGGAAAAAACTTTTTAAAATGTCATCTGTAGTATGGGGCTGCAAAGAGTTTTCAACAGCACCTTCTATACCAGCATAGTTAAGTCAATACAGTGTCTGTGCAGATCAGCCCTTATTAAAAGGGCATTTTGAAACCATGATTATTTTCTTCTCTGGCTTTTATGGCACATTCTTTTTGCTTTACCTTTATCATCTGCTTAGAACACAAGATCTTCAGGATATAGATAATCCATCACTTTGTGTTTGAATAGCTTTAAGCACCAAAAGATTTTGTTCTCAGCTCTTAAGCACCTCCATGGTACAAATTACAGTGAGAATAAAATTACTGTTAAGCCAAATAAAACGATCTTAAAAAGGGCCTCTGAATGAGGTGATTTTACTTGCACCACAAACTGCAGCTCCACAGAAGCTATTAATTCAGCAAATGTATTAAATTAGCAGATGATGACCCTCTATGCCTTTATCCATGGTAATGTTTAATGGCCATCTGTTTTGAAGCTCGTGTTAATCACACTCTGTAAAATTCAGACATCTCAAGTGCAGAGGGACCCATCGCTCACTTGATTCACCTCCTTCAAAGGTGCAACATGGACTTAAAGTACTTAGGTCTGGAGACATAAATGTATTTTTATATGACAAGAAATTAAAGAGTTTTTTGAGGTTTAGTTTTAATAAAGCACGCAGGCCATGATGAAGAAATAGAATGGCTGGAGGAGAGAGGGTTACACAGGGGGTTGATTTTTAAACTCTCTTAAGCAAAATAAGAGGATAAAATGAAAGGCAAATACATGTAGAAATTATTTAAACAGTGCTTTTCATCACAATATAGAGGAATCTCTCACTGCCATAGAAGAAAATCACTTTCAAAAGCTAAACAAAGTAATAAAAAGTAATAAAAAATACAAATTAATATAGTTACTAATGAAAGATAAGTTTAATTTCATAATGGGGATCAAACCTTTATATTTTAATGTAAAGGATAGTTAATTAGACAGTCCTCTTTAAGGAAACTGATTGTTCCACATACATTGGTTTAGAGAATCTGTGAACATATAATGTGATTTTTATTTGCTATACTTATGCTTATGTCCTCTTACTCCTTCTTACTGTATTTTTATCTAAAGTCTCTTTCCTTATAGGGAAAAGGAAGATTTTCAGAGAAAGAAGGGCAAACCAAAGCTTCAAGAAATTGCCTGGGGGAGACAGAGGGAAGAGAGATGTAAGGATTGTGTCTTTGCGGAACAAAATACCACATGCAGTTAAAGACCATACACATGTAATTCTAAAGTACACTTGGCAATAATGGCGAAACAGAGAGAAATGCCACACATGAATGTAACAGGTTTTGTGTAGATTAGTATATTCACTTAAGAATTCAGTCCAGAACAATAGCAATAGCTGCAAAACCTATATAGTCAGGACTCACAAAAGCTTTAAAGCTTATGATCTATGAAGAGGAACTTGACATTGTAATTACCTGTTGCAAAGGCTCCATCATTGTCGTCTGCAATGACTGCTCTCCATGCTCCCGCGATGTACTGGACTGGATAGAGCACCAATCTGATTCTATGTTGTACTTTTAACAAAGGCCCAGGACCACAAATGAGTCTAAATTTCACCCAGTCCACGCTGTGCAAACAGAATAGAAAAATAACAAGACCTCTGTTAGACAGACCCTGGCACATACTTACAAAAGCCTTGTGTCTCTCATCTACCGTTATGCCATAGTGCCAAGTGTCATGTAGCCAGTGTCAGATAAGAGTTGTCTGCCACACCTTTCTACGTGAGACCTGGTATTAGGCATTATCAAAGCAGACAGCTTTTGCAGGTTCAGCTCAGATTGTCCTTACAGCCTGGCAGAGCCCTTAAAGCAAGTAAGACAAGTCCTTTATCCACTGATGTGGATGCTTTGGGGTCTGATCTTGTATGACACAATTAAATGCACCAAATGTGTACAGTTCCACCTATCATTAATACGTTTTGCACGGCATATGCTGAGATATCTGTATTGTCTACTCCCCAAATAAATGTAGGATTAGAACCACCACTGAACATAATGTAGGGACACTAAGACTCAGCTGTACATCAGTGTACAACAAGAAACAGCCTGGTCCAGTTTAGAAACACTCTCCATTCTAGGCTTGCATGTGAGCTTTACACTTGTATAAGGCTGTGCTGCCTCATAAGAACTTGCTGGCTTGCTTCTCTGGATCTCTTACAAGTTAAATGATCTTTTCTGTGCCCTCTATTGCAAAATACACGTTCTAAACAGTTCTGTTCCAGGTCTTATTAAGGCAGTATTTTGATTGTTTGATTCTTTATTAATTCAGCTGATGTGTATAAGTTGAATAAGTTAATTGTCCACACATGATTCACAAGGTCAAGTATTTCTGGCAGCTCTCTTAGTAATCTATTCAAAGTGTTGATCAGAGCAGCAGTGTGGTTGTTTTCACTGTGAACCGACCTAAACCATTTGAGTTAGTCATTCAGCAATATTTGACGAGAACTTCTCAGAATGAAGGAAATGGAGCCATACTAAAATAATTTTAGTTACCTGGTTAAGGTCTGTAGGAGAGGTAGTCTGACAGCAGGCAATGGAATCTTATGTCTCTATGCAGGTTTTCTGTAAGAAACTTGCTGAATGTAATACATTGAATAAAGATCATGTCTATTTCTTGTTTTGAAAATAGCTGTCTCTGCCCAATAAATAGTAATAAAAAGTTTTTCTATAAAGTAATTTTAAAACAAGAAATAAAAGTTTTAATTTTATGCTCTGTTTAGCAAGCAGCCACAGTGGCAGACTTATAAATGATATAGTCAGGTTTGCCACTATATTCTGCATGAGATATAAATTAAAACTAGATTGACTAATGATTCTTGTAGCAGGCTTTTATACTGTTAATCTAATAGAAAAGTGGGGAAAATGGAAACTTTTACTATTATTTTAAGTATGCAGTATATTCCTTTAACATATTTCAAAAACATAAACCACTTCAGCCAACTAGGTCCTCAATCATATAGGACTTTGCAGATAAAGATTGGTATTTTAAAAGTATTTACAAAACCAATATTCAGCCAGTGTATATCATAAACCATATCAGGAAGTCATACATATGACCAAAAGTGATGTCTTAAAAGTTTCTGGCCAATACTTAGCATAAAGAACCATAGCTCCCATAAGGCTTTGGGGTATAACTTGAATAAAATTTGTTATTCCCAATAGCAAATGTTCACTTGTGAGGTAACAGAAACTTGAAGTAACTTTAGAAATACTTCCTATATGCAATGGAAGTGAACAAAAATGTAAAAATATATTCTCAGATGTCAAGGCAGATTAAATGGGAATACTCACAATAATTGATCTTGAAGTTGTAGAGGAAATGAAAAAAAATGCCAATTTTACAGCTGTCTTCTTAACCCAGCAGCAATGCTATGGAGCCTGATTATCAGTCCAGCATTTCAGAGAATATCTGCTAGTCTGTTCCTAAGAGACTAGTGTAGTCAGTAAGCATATTTGTCTACAGAATAGTTCCAAATTTTTAATAAACTTTCGACAAATAACTGCAAAATATTGCCTTGCCCTGGAAAAAGGAACAAATCCTAATGACACGGGTATCAAAATAGGAGGAGTATTTCAAACTGAAGTTTTTTAGGAAAAGAATAGCTTTTTGCTATGGTGATACAGCGTAAAGTAAAATTGGAGCAAAATATTCTAACTGGTGTCATTGAAACTGATTTCAAATTCATGACATTAATATAAAGAATAAAGCAATTTAACATTCACTGCCATGCCCAGGAATGGATATAAAAATGGATGAATTTCCAGCTTTAAGATGGCAACACAGAGTTTTTAGGAAGAACTGGAAGTATAGACTCAGATCAATGTTGAAATTTCAAAAAATCAGAGGAAGACAGCCATTGAAGCAATGGTAGATTGTGTCTATAATGGTAGATAAAGCACATTAGTAGCAGACAAAAGTAATTTTAGTTAGTTTTAAAGACACTGGTACTTTTATCAGTCCCATTTCTTTGAAGTGATTGGGCCAAAATCTGCTCTCATTTGCACAAACACAATTTTGACTACTTGTGCTGAACTGAAGCCAGTTACACTGGCACAGCCAGGGACATAATTTAGTTTAATAGCTCTAAAGGGGTAATAAAAGTGTTTACGTTTGTAAAATTATTTTTTTCTATATATATATATGTGCACGGTGATTAGAAGCCTCCCGCTGAACAAAACTACACTGCAGAGTCAAAGTGAAAAGAAAGAAACTGTGTAGATTTCTAGTTCAGGAATGCTGAACATCCCAGGGCAGCAGAAGTCTACTTTACTGTAATAAGCAGACTCTGCACCTATTTCTGTACCAAAGTATGGGGCAGTGAAACAGTTATCAGTAGTTGCAGGTAAATGAATTTCAGAACAGTTTTAATTTTTTAAAACAGTAAGCTAAAAAATTTCAAGTTTTCCCAGAGGCATTTCCACCTTTTTCTTTCTACGGTTTTTACCTTTTGCTATCCATTTCTCTTCAGTTTTCTTTCAATGTCTTTCCCATTGGATAATAGAGTAAATTATCTAGTTTTTTAGTCTTTGAGGATGGAATTATTTATCTAGTACCAGAAGAAATTATGGGGGTTTTAGATACTTTTTACAAAGAAATAATAGAATGAACAGACAAAAATCCATTACCTCCAGAATCATGCAAGTTTTTTATTAAATATGCTTCTTAAAAATAAATATTAAAATCTGCTTTTAAAAAATTTTCCTTTAAAAATTAAGTTTGAAATATGCCATTTTCTCTAAGCCAATATACCCAATAGTGAATTAGAGACAATTTAATTTATTGTCTCCCATGAAAGAACTAATTCTTTTAGATCTTTGTGGGATTTCTCTTCACTGCACTCTGCCATAACAAGCTGAGGTGAGAATGTGACATAGATTAGAATCTAAGTAGAAACTGTCTCTTGAAACATTTGAAACAGAAGTGGATGTAGAGTACAGTTAGAGTTGGAAAGATTAGTGGAAGAAGAATTCCTGATTTGGAAGAAATATTTTCTGGATGACCTAACATGGCTTATCCCTTCCAAGATTCTGCAAAATGGCAAAATAAAGTTGTCTCTGGTGTGCAGAGTTTTTTAATTCTCATACTAATGGTCCACAGATCTAAAGTCAGAGTACATTTCTGAAACATTTTAGCCAACATGATAAGTACTTTAACGGTAAAACCCAGAGGAATGTGGGGTTACCCATGTTAAAATACATGCAGAGATCTTTTCTTTGAACAGCCCTATATTTGAGGTGGTGCCAGGACAATTTGGCAGAGGTCACCTTTACAAAGTAGCATGTATTTTGCCAGGCACATAAAATCTGTCTTTATACAGCCAGATTATAAACTTTTGAAAAACTGCAGTTCTCACGCTCCCTTCTCAGGACCCCTCTGCTACCCACCACAAATGCCATGGCTCCCCTTCCCTGGAACAGGGGCCATTCACGCAAAAAGAGCAAGGAAGAAGCCTGAAGCCACAGCCTTGGCACATGGCACTGCGTCAGGAGCATCTGCTCCCAAATTCACCAATATTCCATCTTCCAAACTCACAAATACACGTGCGTTAAGCATGTGAAACAGAGTCTTAGGGGAGAGAGTACTGTTATTCCCCACGACCCCCTTCATCTGACTTGCGGTACGCATTTTGCCCCAGCAGTGCTTGAGAGCTAGACTGCTCCATTAGTCCCAGTAAATGAGCTCTAATATTTGCACAGATAGAGAGACTGTGTCTTATGCTGGTAACACATGCAGATTAATACATTTCTATAGTACAAAAATTGCATGATATGGTGCTTTCTCATTCCTCCTTCCCAAGTGATAATTTTACAGCAATTAGAATAAGTACCATTTTGTCACTTTGAGTCTGTTTTTCCTATTGTTTCCTATATTCTAAAGCCATGTCATCCAAAAGGCATTCAGAAAATAAAATCTCAGATACCAAATCCCTGTTTAATTATACTGAAGTTGATTTACTACGTATGCTATGCATAGGAAAAGAGAATACTAAGCTGTTCCCTCGGGACTGTTATTTGAGAACTCAATCCCTTATACTAACAAAGGGCTCCCAGAGGGCTTCCCTGTGACACATGTTCTAATTTTTAAGTCATAGGTATAAACAATTCTACCTGTTATTAAATCTGACATATAAAAGAAAACTCATTAATCTCATTTTTATGTATTGTAATGAGATTCCTGGGTGCATATAAACCAATATGACATATATGACCTATTATGACCTATTAAGATTACAGTGCCTCTGGCAATAATTAGTAAATGCACCTTGAATTTTAAATAAATAGATGTGTGAGTAGTAGCCAAAGAGGAAAAGGGAAAAAAAAATGTACATATGCCATTCCCTAAAGCCAATAGAAAAGTTCAGTCTGATTATAAGGTGCTTTAATGTCTGATATGAATGTCAACAGGAATAACAAAATACCTGTACTGGAGTGTGTGTCCCTTTATCTCTCTATACATAAAAATACCTGCCAAAGGCATAGACATAATTATTTGAATGAGTCTATTGTACTAAAAGGATTTTTTTTTAACTCTCTGGTTCACTATGCTGCATTACTTACTTAAAATCTAACACAAATTATTCACTCACTGTACTAGTGTGAAAGTTTAGAAAGAAAAAAAAATATCTCCAACTTAAAATAGCTATGCATGAATACAACAGTCATGAGTTTAGGGCCTAATTAAAGAGACTAGAAAAGGTGAAATTTTTTCTTGGTTTAATTCTGTTGTCTTTTGTTGTTGCTGTTTTGTTTTTTTTTTTTTTATTAAAGAATTAGAAATAGAACAGCAAAGGGAAAGAAAAAAAAAAAAAAAGTACAGCACAAAAATAACAGGTAAGCCAGTTCTGAAAAGTGATTTAAGGACCAAGAGGAATTAAGTACAGATCTTACAAGCTCAAATGTAAAACTGAGATCCAGAACAATCTCTCTTAGCCATAGCCTAACTATAAAAAAGCCTAAGCCACCAGGGAGGCTCCCCTCTTTACCTTAGCAATGTCTTGGCACCTGCAATGCAGCACTGTATTCGTGCCTCATCAGACCTGCTCAAGTCCCAGCTCTTTTGGCTTCAAGTACTAGGCAGAATGATATTTACATCTTTAAATTGTTGTCAGCTGTGAAAAGTAGGAGCCACTTGATCAAGTGAGCTGGAGGTGAGCCCCCAGTGTTTCCTTTACTTTACAGATGAAGACAACTGGCATTTCAATGGCTCAGTCCATGACATCTTCAAATGGCACTTTTAAAGTAGATGAGATACCTTAAAAATGTCTTTTCCTCCCTACTGCCTTTAAAGGCACTCTGCCATGATTAGTATAGGTGCAGCTGTCTAAACCTGTTGTAGGTGATAAAAATAGCTTAAACTGTAAATGCTAACAGGCAGCAGATAATTGGGTGTATGTGTGTGTGTATGGGTGAATGTCTGAAATTAAGCTTTTGTATTTTCAAGCAGAAATTTGCTAGCTGCAACCCGTGTGTACTGGTCGTAAATTCTGATAACACTTGGACTAAACAAAAATGACACATCCTGAATCCTGCAACTAACAGAGAGACATGAGAGAGAACCACCAATTAGGAAGCTAAGTGTGTGCACATGCACTATTTAGGTGGGAAACCTCAGGGTTTGAGTTTCTGGAAAGAAAGCTAATGTTCAAAAGAAGGGCTCCTGAGAAGTGGTCTCAGAAAGAAAAAGAGGGTCTGAAAAGAAGGTGGTGAATGGCCTGGCTGGAGGAAAGATACTTGGAAGTGGGGGCTGATCCTGGAAATCAAAGAGCTGAGTGGAGTCGAATGCTGGGACAAACCCAGGGACTTGGGCTGAAACTGGCAGCTACAAGCAGCTGCGCAGCCCAAAGTGACACGACTTTCTGGACAGCAGGGACCTCCCTGTGGGGAAGGGAAATTGAAGCCTAGTGAACATAGAACTTTGCAGAGCGAGTGAGTGAGTGTGTGAGATAATCAAACAGGTTAAAAGCCCCAGTATTGAAGGTTCTTAAATAAAACCCAGTATCCAGCTCCACTGCAGGTTGTTGATTAATTCTGTCTTACCCGTGATAAAACCTTATGTGCCTGAATTTGGGCAAGGTAAATTCCGTCTAAATTGATGTGACTGGGCCTATCACGGAGAGCAATTGTAACCAGTTTCTTTTTTGTTATACAGTTATGAGAGGAGGACGCTGCCCACAACAGAAGAGACGTTGAGCTCTCCAGGATGCTGAGCAACCACATCTCAGTGCCCTTCTCAGCCTGACTGCGCTCCTGCCTGTCAGCAAACACCAGCTGCTGTGCAGCTGAGCGTGGGAACACCGACACCTCTTTGTCAAGCTCGTGAAAGCTGTCATCACGTAATAAGGAATGCAACTTTTCTGGTGACAGAAATCAAGGAAAGAAGCAAAACTCCAGGAGCAAGTGTTGAGGGGAAGGACCCCTATGCCCAGCATTAATCTGGGGTTTTATCCAGAAACTAAATAGTATTGTAGGAAGAGACAGATAGGATGTTGTCTATAAGACTAACTGTAGCTCATCTTTTTCGTCAGGATCCAAAGAACTGTTGTCCAGAAGGTGAAAGAGGTACCTCAAATGATTGAAGTGGGATTCAAGTACTTAATTTCTCAGTTATGACACTATTCCCTTTCTGTCTCATCTACTGCTTCATTCCAAACCAGCCAAAATCTTTCATCCTTTGCATTTTCAACGTTAGCATTTCCTTCACACCTGAAGTTCTGTTCATGAGGCTGCCAAGATATGCTTCAGTCTGAACAGTTTTTAAAAGATCCGTGCCTATCGATGTGAATGACCAATGACTGTTTAGAAATTAGTTGGTCATTGTCCATGACATTTACTGAGATTCACCTTGTGGATATTCTCAGAGTATTTTGCATACATTACAGTCCATATCAAGCACAATGACAGTGACCTGTGCTATCTACTTCGGAAGTCTTTAGGTTCAAAATTTTGTGAAGGCCATAAGAGCATCCCCGGGGGCTCCTGGAGATTTGACTGACAGGGCTCTGGGCCAGCTCAGAGCCAATGCAGCCAAGGGTGGCCCCTTCCCTGTGGCGACCCTGGGGCAAGGCTCCCAGGTGCCCTGGGGCTGGACCCTGGCCCAGGGAGGTGCTTTCAGTTGAGGATCTCACCTTGGTCCTGCCACAGCTGCAGCTCCAGCTCCTGCCATCCTGCAGCCATGTGCCTGGTTACGGGTCCCGCTGAGCTGCAACCGCCTGCAGGCCAACATCCCAGCCTGGGGGCTCAGGGGGGCACCCAATGCCCTGGGACGGAGCTACATTTACTACAAAACTGCATTGTGAATCCAACCTAAAACACAGAAGTGAAAAGCAAAAATTCAGATTTAAGGTTGAGTTTGCCTCATCGGCAGCTGTAAGTAAGCTTAAAATTTCAGATAAAACTCTGAGTGTTTTGTCTTAAACTTTTAACTTTTCATAGTTATGGTATCTTACTTATTTCCCTTTTAACTCCAGAAGAGTTATTTTCATCTGCTCATTTAATTTCTTACTATTCCATACTCACTTTTTTGCGATAGTACATCTTAAATTAATATCCCATAACGTTCATCATGAAACGTTTCTTGGATTCAGTAAAGACTGTATTGTCCAAACCAGAAAAAGAACAAGACTTTCCTTAAGAAGGTGACTTTCCCAGTAGCCTCTGAATTTGCCTTGAATGATGGATACTCCTGCTGGAATCCCTATGTTACCTCTGTAAATGCTTGGATGAATGCTCACTCTGTTCACTGAGCTGAGTCAAGTGGGTGTTCATACAAGAGGCAAAGTGTCCTTAATAGCCAGTGGAGACAAATTTAGGGCACTTCAGGTAGTCCTTTCCACAAATTTCTTTCTCTTGAATATAAAGGAAGTCTATGAAAATTAACCTCCTTTCAGTCTGTCTTTTTTCCTTTGGAACTATTTCATTTTGTAGAAAAAATTAGCCATTCCCAGGGTAACATGGAGGGGCTGCCTTGAACATTTAAATCTTTCCCTCACTGAATTGTTTATACAGAGTGGAACAGCTCCAGGAGAAGTCATTGGGGGCTAATGAATACAATAACATCCACATCAGAATTAGGAAAGTCACTGGGCATAGAAGAATCTTGGGATCTTGTCAGGGATTATGGATCAGACACAACTGGAAGTTGAACAGGATTAGTGAAAAACAATGACAAAGCTTTGTGTATACAGTGATGAGTTGACAGCTGACAATCACTGCTGAGAAATGAGATCTCTGGGTCATAACAGGTAGCTCTATGAAAATGTCAGGTCAGTGCAGCAGCAGTCAAGAAAACAAATGTAATTCTAGGAATTATTATGAAAGAAATGGAAAACAAAATAGAAAACTTCATTATGCCCTTTTTGTAGAAATCCATGGTATATGTACTGTTCCAGCCTCGACCAGAAACAAGTGAACGGGTTATATAAAGATGTATAAAGTCATGTATGTCATGAAGAAAATTCATAGGAGATGATAATTATAAGAACTAAAGAACATCCAAAAAGAGAAGAAGGTAGTATATAAACAGTTTCTTCATTCACTGTATATCCTTGGCACAGAATATTGTTGATGATGAAAACTTACATGGGTTTAAGCATAGAGTGTGTGAATTCATAGAATCAAAGAAAAACAGCTGAGGAGTATTAAAACCAGATTTCCATCTTGTTCAGGATAGGCTTAGCCATCTCCTGTTACTGAGCATTGCACATCACTGGAAACTGCAGGAGGCAGTGGTATAACCTAGTTGTGTTTTCATTTTCTTTTCAATATCTCACATAAATACCGGCCAATAGCCATGTTGCGGTTTCAGTGTTTTTTCAGCTTTTGATGTTAGAAACCGAGGCCCGGAGAGAGAAGGTGAATTCTCCAAGGTAAGGCATTCAATTGACATCAGAGATAGGGAAAAGAAATCACTGTTTCCTGACTGCCATCCTTCTGCTTTATCCCTGAGACAGAAAGCAAGCCCTGCCTGTTTAATGGTTCTCTGAAACATGACTAGATGCATTCAGTTAAAAAAAAAAAAAAAAAAATTAAAAATCACTAATAAAATCTGTCTACGATAAAATGGGGTTTAAAAAATAATACACTGCAGAGGGGAGAAAGTCTGACAGCAGGCATTATGTCTCATACTGTGTCTAGGAGTGCGTGTGTATTCTGCACACAAACACTGCCACATATTTCTCTCTGTTTGAGTAGGCTCAGCTGGATGCAGTATTCTTGATCGAGGCACAATACAAAGAAATGCTCTTTTCTCTCCCTGGGAGAATAAGTGCCCCTTTTTTTTTCTTTCTTTCTTTCTTTGCAGCAGGTTCCTAACTGGTCTGAACAAAACCAAAGGTCTTGGTTCTGTACTGTGTTGAGATATCAAGGGCACATGAGTATTTATTGCAGCATACTCGGGGATGAAAAAATGTAGTCATAATGTTTCAAGAAGATTCCCACAATTCTTATGCAATGATTTTACATAGGTCTCAGTGGGAGAAAAGGCCTTCTTATAAAACAACGTGAAGATAATGGCTAGCTATACAAAGTCGAAATCCTGCTTTCCATGATCTGAATGAAAATGTTTGCATTACTTTTATCCAATTTCCTCTAGTGAGCACTGAAAGGGCTGTGTTCATGATGACGTAAAAGAGAACGCAATTGCCTAGCAGTATGAAGGGAAGGAAAAGCCCTTTGCTATTGCTATAATTTTTGACCACAGAGGCTGCTTTCTCTTGAGATAGCACCAAAAAGGGAGATATTCCAAGAAGGAAGAAAGGAATGAAGACGTGGCACCATCTCTTCAGGAGCATCTACTGAAGTAAATGGAGCAGGCTGCATTGTGCTACTGACTTATATGCTTGTGGAAATGTTCAGATCTTCCTGAACCAATCATTCTGTAGTTATTTAATGACCATGTTTGTGTAAAAAATGTTCTCACTTAAAACTAAGGTGAACCGTCGCAATATCACTTATATAACTATGCTCGTTTTACAGTGTGTGTGGCCATCTGCTTACAACACAAAGTGCTGACCACTTTGCGTTATCATGGCAATATTTTCAGTAAAGTTCACAGAGCTTACCTTTTCCTCCCATAATAACACAAGGCAATCTCTGAATGTCCTCACTGTTGTTACCTTATTTGCTTTGTTTGCCAAGGCCATAAACTTTCCAAGAACCTATTCTACTCTCTAAATGTTTTAATTCAGTGACCTTTACAGTTATTTTTAAATCTGATAGGCTTTTGTTTTCATGGAGATAATTCAATTAGTACATTCACATTTAGCTATAACAGTCCCTCTGCTTGAAAGAAAATACTTTTCAACTACAGCTCTAGTCTTAGTTACTTAAAAGTATGCAGAGAGTGATGCTAAGATTAAGGCAATGCTATTGTGGCTTTTATCTATATTTAGAAAATAAGTTTTACTATGTTTGGGAATATTTTCAACTCATTCACAAATAAAAAACTCATCCACCCCTCTTCTTCTGCTTCCACATTTAACCAGTCAATTTAGAAGGATGGGCAGAAGTCAACATTTGCCTTTCATAAGAAATACTGACATTTCGGGGAAAAAAAAACCAAACCAACACAACAAAAAACTTCCCTGGAAGAAGAATTCAAAATTTCCTGAGAAAATTAAACATGCATGATATGATGAAATGACAGAATAACTACATGCTTAATACTGATTTTACCTTGATTTTTTTCATATTTATGTAATGCAAATGTCGGAATAAAATTAGTCAAAATATTATTAAGATAATATACTCAGATCTCCCCCACTGAAAAAAAATACTGAACTATGTTCCTGTTAGATACTGCTACAGATGAAACTGCGTTTGTTCAGTGAAAAACAGTTCTGTCTCAAATATATTCAACAACACTTGACTATAGAATTAGCAACAGTAATACAGGAAGAAGATGCTTCATTCAGGCCTTGATCTTGTATACCGTGGAGATGTATGGGAGTTTTCTCTCAGGTGTGGGAACATAACCCCCAAACCATACAGAAGCCACAACCCAGATTAAACAGAACCTAAACCAGAGACTGTCAGAAGAAGTGCACAAAAGAAGAATGCAGTTCACTGGCAGAATAGATCAAATATCCATCAATATCTTCTGAGGTTTTAAATTACTTTCAAGCCAGAAATAGGACTGGCCTGGAATAGGGACAGGTGGCAAAGCAAAACTAGCCAAGAAAGCAAAAAGACCATAGTGTTTGTTTCCATCCTCACTGATCTGAGAGTGAAGATACTCATGTGCTTTACTATGTTCAAGAATACCTCCTCTAAAGAAGGAAAAATGAGATTCCCAACTTCTTCCACTATACTTTTGCTTAACTTTTAGGCACACTTCTCTATGTATTTCCATATGTCTTTCTATATTGTGGAATTTAAATAAAAATATATGATGCATAAAGGCTGATTGTGCAACCATTTATGCAAAAGAGTCTCCATTTGTCTGTTTTAAAAAGCTGGTGAAGAAGTACACTGAGCACCTGCTAATCTTCAACTACGCCTCTAGAGAGGTAGTTGGTGCCAAGTGTCCACAAATCACACCCTCCTTCTGTTCTGAGGGTGGAAGAGGGATGACCACTGCTTTTGACAGAAAACCCCTAGAAACAGTAATTTTCCTAGAAGAAGGTATTCTTCTCAGAGGAAAGACACTGCTGAGGATCACTTTGTTACTTGTGTTAAAGGTAATGAAACACAAGAACATACATGCTTTAATGACAGTAAATTCAATAAAAGTTCTGAAAAATATTGGGAAGAAGTTGGAACTACCTTATCAGTCAGAACTGTCCATCCTGGATTTGTATATGCCATGGTTTAACTCCAGCCAGCTACTAAGCACTGCACAGCTGCTCACTCACTGCCCCCCCCCCCCCCCCCCCGGGGGGGGGGGGG
>JAVJGG010000005.1:23186518-23210939 GCA_035590195.1 Aviceda cuculoides
TGGAATACCCCATTAGCCACTTTGGGTCAGCTGCCCTGGCTGTGTCCTTGCCAACTTCTTGTGCCCCTCCAGCCTTCTTGCTGGCTGGGCATGCAAAGCTGAAAAATCCTTGACTTCGTATAAACACTGCTTAGCAACAACTGAAAACATCAGTGTGTTATCAACATTCTTCGCATACTGAACCCAAAACATAACACTAGACCAGCTACTAGAAAGAAAATTAACTCTATCCCAGCCAAAACCAAGACAATATATTGCTGTTGTTAGTGAGATCATAAATTCGCTCTAAGGTCCAGTTAGTCCTGCTGAAATATACTCAGGCACTCATTACACAAGTTATAGAAATGGGAGCTGGTGAATAATGCATTATATCAAAATTGCGAGAGGAATTTATATTGCCAGAACACTGATCTAACTGCAGCTTGACCAGCACTTTGGAGGAGATAGAGAACTTCCTAGCTTCTGAAGGAGCAACAGGAACTGCAGTGACTGTAGTGTGGCAGCTTGGGGAAGGTGCTAGGAGCCAGAAAGTTTAATTCTGTTTCTAAACTGGCAAAAGAGGAGTCTCTGCTCCTTTGTGCTTAAATTGTTTGTGGAGACAGGAAAATTCAGTTGAAACAGATTCATTTTCGTGAAAAGTTAAGTTTCAAATAATATCTGCTTTGTTGTAGAGTTTCCAGGCAGTTCCAATAAAAGTAACATTCATTTGGGAAAGACAAACCATAGTTACATTTCCTTACCACAAGGCAATATTTGAAGAGATTTTTGCCTACTATATCACACTGCATATTACTTTCATAATATTTCTGGACAATAACAGGTGCTCTCTGAATGTTTGGTACCCCACCTTGACCTGAACTAGAACTTCTAGTACCAGAATTACTGGCACCATGAGGAGATTTGATGCAAGAGAATCAGTTTGAAACAAGGTGAAGTGTATGGTAAACTCACACATGAAGGAAATGAAAAGCCAGGACAATCCTCCCCATTACATTTATAGGCAGGTATAATACCTCTGAGGTCTGGCAATGTTGCTTCACTGGTACTGTGTGTTAAAATACTGCAGACTAACAGGTTATGCCAAGATGGAATAATAACTTGACTCTAAATTGTTCATGTACTTTATAATGCAGTTAGACTTCACAGGAACTCTAACACTTCTTGTTGTCAGTGTTTTTATTCTTTTCATAACAGTAATACCTGCTACTCTGTATCAACTGCTTAGCTTATTTGTCCTGTTCTTGGGGTTTTCAGTTCTGAATTTCTTATCATTATATGTCAAACTTTGAGACTAGCTGTCTGCTTTCTATCAGGTAATCTTAAGATTTCATCACGCTGTTTTCTCTTTTAAAAACTCATCCATAGGTTTATGTAAAGAGATTCAATATATACTATAAATTTCATGTCTTTGTATAAGTGCAAAGTTCCTCAGTATTTTTGATAGAAGTGTTCTTCACAGCAATAATGTAAAATAATTTTATATCTAGTGATGGAATTGGAATGACTGAAATCCAGTCTGGGACTGAGCTTTTATGCAGTTGGTATTTCTGCCAATGCTTTTTGCAGCATTGCAAAAATGCTACCTTCAGTGTACAGTCCTGGTATGATCTGGGCATGCTGAATGAAATTTTATTTTCTTTTTTTTCCTTCTTTCTTTTTTAATGCATTGCTAAAACACAGAAGCAATTTCACTGGGCTTAGTTTGAAGGATTACTGAGCTTCTCAAATTGAGGTGGACAAATAGACTACATTGATTTCACAAATGAAACATTCACATATAGAAACGTTTACTCAAGCATCAAGAGGTTTTGAAAGCAGAGCAATAGTTCATGTGGACACACAAGAATAGGAAGAAACCTTTACTCTGCAAATGAAGACAATTTTGTTTAATCACAATCTGTTGCTCTTTCTTTTCATGAGGGAAATAAAACTGCCACATGCCTCATAAGTGTGTGATAAGAGTGCATATATAGAAAATAATTTTATCAGTGGATACCAGAGGGGGATTTTTCTTTACCTAGCTATTTTTCTATTTGGTCTTCAGTAGAGACAGCTAATGGTGAGTTTTGAGGCAACAAAAATAGTTTCACAAATAAATATCGTGCATAGTGCAAAAAGAAATGGCTAAACCAGATAAGCAACTGAAGTCCTTAAAGTAGAGCTGTTAAGCCTCAAGAAGTGTGTGTGTGTGTGTGTGGGGGGGGTGACAGCAACAGTGGCAGCGGCAACTTATGCATCTGTATGAATGCCTGATTAGGGGCCAGCAAAGATGACTTTTCTCAGCAGTGTGCAGTGAAAGAATGAGAAGCAATGGGTACAAAAGCTTTACTCTAAGGGTGGTCAAATGTTGAAACAGGTTGCTGAGAGGTGTTTGGGTTTGGGAGTCTCCATCCTCGCAGCTGTTCAAAACCAACTGGATGCATGTCTCGGCAATCTGCGGTAGGTGACCCTGCTCTGAACAGAGGGGCTGGACTAGACAGTCTCTAGAGGTCCCTGCCAACATCAACTGTTCTGTGATTTCTGTGAAAACATCTGAACTATTTTTTCAACTTTCTGCTCCTAGAGGTAGGCCTTTGCATATGCTCAGAACTGCACCAGCCTTGACATGCTGAGAAACTCAATAATGACAAGCTCAGGCCAGGACGAAGGTGTTGCTCTCCTGTGGCTTAGTCTGGCTTGATTGTGGCTTTGTTTATTAAATTGTTAAAGAATACTAAAGGCACACTATTGAGATCAATATTAGCAAGTGCATTGGTAATGTTGTTTTCTTTTAAAATACCCTGGAAGATGGCTTTATCACTCCTTCCTACAAAGTTACTTTTCTGCTTTCTTTGCCTGTGAATGGGAGAGCCAGGTTTAATATTAAAACACTTACCTCCCAAATAAGACCCTTTGCTACTATTTTATTTATTTAGGCACTAATACAGTTGAGCAGTGACAGCTCTAATGCTTTTTAGCTAGTGGAGACCTCAACAGAGAATTTTGCAATAGACATATATGGATGTATTGTCATACATCTATGTGTTCTCATGCATACTCATGCACATGTGTAATACTTGGTGATAGCTAACAAAATCACCACAGAGGGCTACTGCACAAGCACATAACCTCACAAGAACCTTGTAATGTGTTTATGTGACAGTAAAAAACCAAAACAAACAAACAAAACCCAACCAAACAAAAAAACTATGGAAATTTCTTGCAAACTATACCTTATTACAAGCTGTAACTCAGAGGGGATTTTGGTAAGTATTTCCAACAGGCTTGTGGCAATTTAAGATGATGACAAAAGTTCAAAAATGTCCTTTACAAGGTCAAGACCATTTTTTCCAATTTCATAGGTAAAGAAACTAAATATGCTCATGTTGTTAGTGTTACCTAGATAACAAATGATATATACAATATTTGTTTTGAACAATCTTGTTCCCTTCAATTTCCATTGCATTATGTTGCCACTGCATGTCACTGCCAAAACAGAATGACAAAGAAAAATTTTATTGAGAACTATAATGGACACCATTATCCTGAACATAAACCCCACCTTTATTGTTGCAGGTGTTTTTTGGCTTTGTTTTGAGCAGTTTAATTAAGTCTATGTTAAATAAAATCACTGTATAAAATATAGAAGTGATATACAGAGAAATATAAGCTGTTTGGAAGAATGAAAAGTTCTGCACTCCTTTGAATGCCCTCATCATGAAACTTTAGAATGCATTTCCTCTAGAATAATTTTGAGGACTCATTACATCTTGAATTATTTCTGGAGTGTGGCCCACAGTCAGCAGGAGATAGGAAGGGCACTGTCACATAGAATAGTCTGTGACTGGTGATTTGCTCTTCCCAGGAAAGTAAAACATGTATGTTTTAATTCTCTTAAACTGGAAGAACTATATCTGAAGTGAATGCTCTAACAGCTAAGGCACTATACAAAAACTGGCCAGCGGCACTGTTTCTCCCATTCAGCTATGAACCTCCCAGAAACTGACACCAATCTACAAGTCACAAAAATCTATAAACTTCAGAGGAAGCCCAGGCAAATGATGCCTAAGTAGGGGTTATATTGCTTCTGAACTGGAGTAAAGTAATATCCGACCTAGAACACGGGCACAGAGAATGCTGAGCTCTGTCTGCCTCATATTCATAGACACAACCTTTCCTTTTTCATTGCATCAAGTGCTTATTACTTGTTAATTTCCTGTCCTCTTAAAAAGGTGTGTTCTGTTTGTCTGCATCAGTTGAACTTTCATACTTATTGCATGTGATGCATATTCATAGTACATAAATATAGAAAACAGACAGGAAATACTCTAAATAAGTATAGTGTATCTATAAGTAGCTAGTGAGTAATAAACAGCAATACAATAGAAATTTGGGCAGATCTGCCATTTAGGTATCAAACAAGTGCCAGTGAAACCATTATCTGACACAATGTTATACTATATATATGACACAAACTGTAGAAATATTTATTTTTAAAATGTTATAAAGGTTCTTTTCTAATATGAAGGTTAATTATTTTATCTTACAGCTACTAGGTTTCTAATTTTGCACCCAAACTAATACATCAAAATGCATGAAAAATGACCAAAGGAAATGTCACATCTTAAAATAGTAAAAAAGAAGAAAAAATAGAAGTGGCAACTATTGAAGAAAGGGCAGATAAAGAGGCTGCAGGCTTTTGTCAAATTTAGTTAATCCAGGATCTTTCAAATATATCCTAGTGTTCCAAAATCTGGATTTCTGTATACTTCTGTGATCCTGTTATCTAGTTTGCATCACACTTTCATTTGAACTAGACATGAGTAGAAAGGCAGTGCTTGAACCTGTAAGGAGTGAAGAAATAATCACAATGAGCATCTCTTCACATCTCCTGATTCTACATAAATGATGCCTGATGCCTGTTCTGGAGTCACTGACAATTTTGCCTAACTAAGCTGAACTACAATTGTCGCAAGGAGACCTGCTCTTTCAAACACGTTAAGGAAACAGCTTTTCATGCTAAAAGAGATAGCTTTTTTCTTATATGTAAATAAGCAAGTACAGCACTGCTAGTAGGATCAAATTTTGAGTGCTTTACCAAATCTGAAGGATACTTGTGTGCCACATTGTGTTTTGATATGAAAGACACAAAAAGCAGAAGCAGCAGTTCAGATACAATAATAGCATATAAGAAGACTGTGTGAATGTGTGTGTGTATGTGCGTGTATTTCTGATGCTTATCTATTGCTATGTATACATCCATATGAAACATGCACATGGTATCTTAGCACCTTTTCACTTTATTATCTATCCATATCTACTATGATGCAAAACTGTAGACAAGAAGGAAAACACACTTTTTAGTAACTGCTATCTCAGCTAATCTGCGATTAATATACTTTCATGTCCAGACATTCCTATTAAAAAAGAAAGGAGTTGACATACACATTCACCAATAATTCATGTGTCAAGATTCCTGGGCACAAAGCTAGTAATATTTTACACTAAGGATTAGCATGTGCAAAGTATGAGATTGTTAAAGGCTGTAAAATTATAGTAGGTGCTCTCAGCAGATATTCCTTGTCTGCTGGAAAATAAAAAAAAAGAACATTGTAGTGTAACATCAGTCAGGTATAAAAATAAATTGTATTTCAACCCGAAGCATATAAGTCTTTTAACAAAGAGATCTTTGAGTCTAGTAATAGTGAATCAGTGACATTTCACGTGTCTAATGACTTGCCATGTTAAAAAACACACAATATTTTCACAACTGCAATTGTAATGTTTATTTCTCTGTTTTCTTCCTGTGTTTACTATCAGTGGAAATACAGGAGTACAGATTCTAGATTTCCTCAGACATCTTAACTGGACCCCTTACAGCAGCCATTGCAGAAGGAAGTATCCATATTAAATTACGATCTTCAAAATAACAAGCTGCAACGTGATAGCAAACTCTCCCTCTACCCTTAGCTTTGAATCAAGGATGTTTGAACTACAACATGCAAGGAAATGTGCTGCCTGGTGAGATCACCTGGTGTTGGCTCAGCCCCTTATTATGCCGCCTGACTTTGGGATATACTTCCGCTGATAGAAAAGAAAAAGTGATGTTAAGATAGCTCTGTGCCATTAAAAATTCTTGCACACTGCGGGAGGGACACACATGTTTCATGAAAGGAAAAATATAAAAATACATTCAGCTGCCTGTAGAAGTAATTTTAAGTGCTCTTTGAACTATTTCAGTAGCACAAAGAACATCTCTTCTGGTGCATGTAGGGCCATACTATATATGAATTTTGAGTATTACAGTTCTGTTTAAGAGACTGGGCCAAGCTGGGTTGCTCATTTTGCTGTGCTCACTTTAGGCTTACGTTAAGAATCTTACATTGTTCTGCAGCTGTGAAATAAGGATATATAAAGACACCATAACTTTACTCTCAGAGCTGCCTCATGTTTTCTTTACTGTCAGTTACTATTTGCACAAAAGATTTCTAAGGTTATTGTTAAGATAAATGTACATTTTTTTGAGAAATATGCAAGTGCACAGAAATTCAATAAAGGGCTTGGATGTTTACAAAGTCCAAAGCAAGCACTGGATGTAGCAACCCTCTGTGCTGTTTTTTAGAGCTGAAATTATATCTTACACTGATGTGACACTAATAACTTTATACAGAAACTGACAAATTTTCTGGAAATCATATTTCCAAAGGACTAATCAAGGCTAGTGATTTCCTTCTAAAACACAGCCAGAAGAAATTATGTCAGTGCCTTCTTGCTACTCTTTTTATAAGTACCAGATGGATGCAGCTTTTCTCAAGGACTCAGAGACTTGGATTCCAAGTCCTTCTCACCCTCATGGTCAACACATGTCCTGGTGGGAAGAGAGCATCCTAGCACCATACAATAGTAGAACATGCTGTGTAACCGCCTTGATAAAATTGGTGTGCTATTTAGAAAGGAATGTGTGACTTATGGACCAAAAGGAAAGAGCATCAGCAGGAATATAATTCTCTAACTTGGGTGTTCAGCGGACAAAGTGGAGTCCTGGTTCTTGTCTTTGCTACCACAATTACTTCTGTTGTTTATCTGGTGCTTACTTACTGTAAAATTCAAGGAAAAGAACAGCTACAGTGCATTTCATCAGTGGCCCAATCCTACCGATGTGCATTTGGTGGAAGGACTACTAAACTGGAATAATTTTGACATAGGGAGCAGCCAGTAGCCAGTTGCTGCAGGATATAGCCATTTAATGAATGTTTAGAGGCAGATCAACAAATAGGGAAAGAATTTTCAATGGAGACACACTTGTAAATGGAAAATAATTTGGGTTTCATTTAAAACAATACGCATTGGCATTCAAAATAGGACCTATCAATCATTAAGCTTGTAAGTATTCATTATTTGGTTTGTGGCTTTTTTTTTTTTTAAAAAACCATTCTGTGTTATACTTCTTAACAGTGATTCCATTCATTGGCTTCTTTGTCAGGCTATTTGTTTTTTTAACAGCCATGAAGTCCTGTAAATGAATCAGTCTTACGATGAAGGCTTGCCTGCATACTTGGGTTAGCTGTACCTGTGATTCAGGTCCTCAGTTCTCCAGTGTGATCTACTTCTGTTATACAACTATTTCAACACCCATGAATTTCTAATAAAAAGACTTGTTTATGAGCATAATAAACACACAAAACACTATGGAATCATGAAACAGCTAATTAACTTTGTGAATTTAGTGTCCTGTCCTTGCACATGAAAACTAATTAGTGATTATATGGATTTCTGAATCAAATTTCCTTCCTTTTTCTCTTCATGTGGTTGTTAACTTAAATTCAAGAGATTTGTAGTACTTTTCCCTTACTTTTCTAAAAAGGATGTTGGAGTTCATAGTTAATAAAAAGCTATGTCTAAAAGCGTATTGTCTACGCACTCTGAATCTGCTGGTGTTTCATTGCTGCCTATTTGTTTTACAGAGTTGCAAACGATTTGTTCACATATTGTCTTAGAGTTACACGCTCATCTCAGCTTTATTCAGGAGGCTGAATTCAAGCACGACTCAAGCAATAGTTCCCTAGAATTTAAAGCTAGGCTGTGCCTAGTCTTGGGACAGCTATGTGGGGAAATCGGTTAGGACTCTTCCTTCCCTGCGTGTGGCTGACTTAGAATTAAACACAGCAGTGTCTCATACTGAACTGAACATAATTATGGTGCTCAGGGGGATGAGAAGTTTGGGCAGCGATAGGCGCTCTGTGCCTTGAGTGAGTGAGTAAGGAACAGTGAGGCAAACTCCCCATGTCCTACTGACAATCAATAGTTGTGGCTACACCCCAAAGTTAGTAGCAGACTGAAAGCATTAATAACATGTTGATCTATTGCAGTATATTACAAAAACTTCAGGAATGGCTGTGCTCCAAGAATTTTCTGAAGTTTCCTCATTCCTTCTCATGGATTGCTTTGTTGCTGTATCACAGTCTATTTGGTGATATGCTTATAATCACAATTAAATCAATTGTGGGGCAATCCCTGCCACAGACATCAGTATGGAAGCGTGGAAAGTATGCAAGGCAAGGAATACGGATTCTAGCCAGGGCCATTGAATGGATCAAAGGCATTTGTGAAGGTTGGAAAGACAATTGGATTAGAGTCCTGGCACAGCATAGGTCCAGGCTGCAGCTCTGCCACAGGATGATGTGGCACAAAGATTCAGCAAGGCAGAAGGACAGGGAGGCCATTCCAGATAGGAACTGCAGAGAGGAAGACTGCTACTCTCTGAGATGGCAAAAGTGCTCATTATAGACAGAGATTTGCTGTAACATTATTTCCAACTGTATGCTTCTTTATTGCCTCAACAGATGTTGGAAAAACAGTGAGACATGGGGAGCAAAGGTAGAGAAGGTAAATTCAGCCTCTGAATGAGGTCAATTACAAAGATGAATAACAGTGAGACACAAGGGTCCTTTATGTAGCTATTTCAAGAGCCATAAAGTCATGGATCAGCAATATCAAAACAGAGCAAAGATTAGTGGTCCTACTCCTTACAAAATGTCAGTTGCTGCTCATTTCCTGAACAAGAAGTTTCATAATAATCTTTTTTTTTTTCTTTATTTTTTTCTTCAGTAAGGTAATGATACACAGACAAGTTCGGTGTCTTCTTTTTAAAAATGCTGTTAGTTCATGAGGAAGATGCAATTGTTTCAGCTAGTGCAAATTAAAGCGGATTAAGGACTGAGTATGTGTTAGTTGTGTAACTACTGCAGAAAAAGAAACTACCACAATGGCTAGTCTTAATAGAAGTGAATATAAAGTACAGAAAACAATTATCCAGCTCTAATCAGCAACCAGCATTTCTGTATAGGGGGAAAAAAATAGTTAACAGTTTTAGAATGTAAAACCTTTGAAGTAGAAAGCATAAGAAAACCAAGAATATTCTGCCAAAGTGATAACCAACAGAGGATGTGATAACTCTCCCTGGAAATATGTACAGGGACATCTCAGGGCAGACTCACTAATCAGCCAACAGAAAAGTAGTAATGGGCTTGAACTGTGGAAAAGCAATCTCAGATTGGATATTGGACATATCTGCCAAAGTACAAACTCAGTTAAAGGAAAAATATTGCAGCATACTTGATGCTACTTCACAAGCCTCTCCATTTCTTTCATCTTAGTAGTTGTAATATCTTACCAGTTTTCTTTTTTTTTTCCTCCTTATTTGTTTTTAATTTCATTCATTTGCCACTAACATATTTTATTAACTCTGGGCTCTGCTTTTTGCTTGTTTGTTTGCTTTAATCTGAGATTTCAAAGCCTTCTGCTTACCCAAACCACCACCAGTCTTCGATACCACATGGGCTGAGAGGTCCAACCACAAAGATGGGGATGTCCAGCCCAGTTGCTACTTAACCTGCTTTTACTGATCCAAGCCTAGATCCAGTCCCCTGTCCTTCCCTCTCGGTGACAGTGTCATGGTTTAACCCCAAATGGCAACTAAGCACCACGCAGCTGCTTGCTCACTCCCCCCCCCACCCCGGTGGGATGGGGGAGAGAATCAGAAAAAAAAAAAGTAAAACTCATATCTTGAGATAAAAAACAGCTTAATAATTGAAATAAAATACAAAATAACAACAACAACAACAACAATCATTGTAATGAAAAGAAAGATAAGAAAAAGAGAGATAAAACCCAAGAAAAACAAGTGATGCACAATGCAATTGCTCACCACTCACTGACCGATGCCCCACCAGTCCCAGAGCAGTGATTGGGGCCCCATGGCCAAATCCCCCCAGTTCATACACCTCCTGTCTGGCAGAGCATGGGAAACTGAAAAAACCTTGACTTGGGATAAGCGCTACATAGCAACAACTAAACCACCAGGGAGTTATCAACATTATTCTCATAATAAAACACAGCACTGTACCAGCTACTAGGAAGAAAGTTAACTCTGTCCCAGCTGAAATGAGGACAGACAGGTTTCCCTTTGCTTGGACTGAACAGACAACTTGATACTCTGCACCCATAAATGCCTTTACTTTTTAAAAGATAGTTTAGAGCAATATACTGAGCCCTTAATGCATGTCTCCTCTAGTGAAAGAGAAAAGTAGAGATCCATCACCCCAGCAGAAGGTCCCAAAAATCATATAGGCAAATTTCTTCTAGAAGACCATCTTCTGAATTTTCTTCCAGGGAGCTGCAAAAGCAGTCCTACAGGGGGTAATTATTCTAAATTATATACAAAAAGCTGGTATAGAGACTTTATTGTAAGTCAGCCCTTCTGGTGAATCCTTATGGTGGCAGAGGTATTCCTACATGCTCCTCATTTGTGATGAGTATAAAGGTTCGTTTAGGCACAAGCCTTGTCTAGAATGGTACTTTATATCTTCACCCCCCACATCGTGAGACTCAACACAGCAAAGCAGTCAGACGTACAAAGTTGAAGGCTGAGGTGCTAAATCTCAAAATCTACCATGAAGTTCTGATTTCACACTTACTTGAGATCGTTCCACAGTTTTCTGATTACAGAACTTTTTACTTTAAAGACATAATCCTGTGGGTTGCAGTGGGTAGTTTACTCGGCTCTATTGCACTATAACACAAGACCTTGGCTGTCTAAGAATAACCTGAAGAATGATGATATTACTGAGGTGATGGGGAAAATAAGTTTACAAGTCTGCATAGCACAGAGGACCCTGGAAGCCATAGGAAGGTATGGCAAATTATAGTAAATAATGGTGTTTAGTGATGTCCCAGTTCTGGAATAGGCTCTTAGATTACTAAGTACCCAGGAACTGCTAACATATAAAAGAAATAAACAGGGAAAGTTATAATGGGATGTATCAGCATATTTACACTGTCTCCTCTGGCTAGTGGGAACTTACCAAGCAAACATTTTTCATCTCTCAAATCATTTCAGTATCAAAGCTGGATCAATGCTGAAAGAGATTTTTAACTGTTATTTTTCAGAACAAACTGTACCTCTCCTCCAACTGTGAAATTAATAGGGAAGGTAGCACTGAAGAAATCTGCTGTATGCTGGGGCTGCTGACATGAGTGGAAAAAAATTATTGCAATATTGCACTCAGAAGAAATCAAGAGAAAACAGATTTTGTAGCTACAAAGCACTAAATGCCAAGTGAACATGGCTGAATTCTTAATTGCGTCTCAAAAATTTGTTCACTAGACAATAAATTACACTAAAAGCCTTCACAAAAAAAAAGTCTGCTATGAAAGAAGCTTAATTCTCTCCTAATAAAAGCTGTATTTCATTATTAATCTGTGAGTTTTGTAAAGTCTGAATAAACTTCAGTCCTAAATAAATCAGGAATATCCAGCATTAGAGATGGAAATCTAGAGCTTTGTTATGAACCTATGTATTACAAATAGCTTTTAGATAATCTGACATACGGGCTGAACGAACTACCAATGATTCAACAATAGGTAGTTCAGAGAAGGCCATCTCAGATGTAACAGATTTCAAGATTCTTTTTTAGTTTTGAGGTGAAAGCAAGGAAGCTTCAGAGTAGACACAGTGACAGCAGACACAGATAAGCCTGATGTACTCCTTGCCTTCTTTGTCTCTGTCTTCACCAACAAGGTCTCCCAAGCCTCTGTATTAAGAAGCAGGGTTCAAGGAGGAGAGTACATAGCAGTGGATTAAGATCAGTTACTTGACCCATGCCAATCCACATGCTGCATTCAAGGAAGCTGAGAGAAATGATTCTTGCAAGGCTGTTTTCTATCGTCTTGGAAAGGTCATGGGGATCAGAAGAGCTCCTGGATGACTGGAGAAAGCAAATGTTGCACCTGTCTTCAAAAAAGGCCAGTCACCCCAGGATTTCTGATTGAGAGGAGAGCAGGGGGTGCCATTCACCTTGATTTCAGCAAGGCTTTCAACACTGACTCCCACAACATTCTTGTATCCAAGGTAGAACGCTACTGTCTGGATGGGTGAACAACTACATGGGTAAAAGCTGGTTGGATGATTGGGCTCAGGGGATCATGGTTAATTGGTCATAATCTACCCAGAGGCCAGTAACATGTGGAGTAATGCAAGGGTCTGTCCTGGGAACCATCCTGCTTAACATCTTTATCAATGGAGGAGGTGATGGAGCGTACTCTAATCAGATCTGCAGATGGCACCAAACTGGAGGAAGCAGCTGGTGTGTGGGAGGATAGTGCTGCCATCCACTAGACAGGCTAACAGGAAGCTCATTAAATTCAGGAAGGCCAGATGCAAATCCCTGTACCTGGAGGGAGAGCCCCTTGCAACAGATACAGGCTGTGGCTTGACTGGCTGGGGAGCAGCTCTGTAGAAAAGCCGCTGGGGCTCTGACAGACAGTAAGCTGAACATGAGCTAGTAGTCACCTGGCAGCAAAGAGGTGTTAACAGGAGCAGAACCTGTAGTTCAAGGGGAAGGATTATCCTCCTCTACTCAGCACACCTTGGATAGTGTCTCAAATATTGCACCCAGTTTTGAGATCCCAGTATCAGACAAACATCAGTTAACTGGACAGAGTTCAGTGTAGGGCCACCACAATGGCTAGATGTTGGAGCACTTGACCCATGAGGACAGGCTGAGGGAGCTGGGCTTGTTCAGCCTGGAGAAGACAACTTCAGGGGGACTGAGCAATGGTGCCCTATCACAAACTGGGAAGTATATTGCTTTAATATCCATGTTGAGTATTTAAGTTTTACTTTAATTTCCTTTAATTTAATGATTGCAAGGATTTTGTAATCTAAATGTCTTAACTTGAGAACACACAGTTAAGAGAGGGGAAGAAAGTTGTACAGCTAGTGACAGCAAATTCTACTCATTCTATTAGGCAAAAACAAGGCTTTGTCATATGTTAATTTATTGGATTAGAATGTGAATATGATAAGCAATAATGCTGTTTTGACAGTGAGTGATAAGGAGATTTTGATAAATATTTATGAGGTTGTGTTTTTTTGACACCAATGATTGTGATTGAATATTTTTAAGGTCACCATGACACTGAAGAAATTTGACAAGATATTTATGAAGGCATTGTGGTCCTAAAGATGGATGTAGATATGGAAGTGATGTAAATTGGATGAATTCATGAAAGACAAATATATCAGGGGCTATTAAGCACAAAGATATCAATTCTGTCTCAAGAAGTCAGACAGCTTAAAGCTGGGAGTTTATACCAGAGAAGTATCGCTATCTGCTTGTGCTTTTTCTTAAACTCTTTTTATAAGCACTATAGAATAATTACAGATGAAGAGAAGATATTATGTGTCATGATTTAACACTAGCCATCAACTAGGCACCATGCAGCCGCTCACTCACTTCCCCTCACCCAGTGGGATGGGGGAGAGAATCAGGAAAAAAAAATAAAACTTGTGGGTTGAGATAAAGACAGTTTAATAGACAGAAAGGAGGAGGAAGAAGAAGAAGAAGAAAATTATAATAATAATAAGATGATGAAGACAATGACGATTGACGACAATAATAACAATGAACTAATTGGGATATAGAAAACAAGTGATGCAAAATGCAATTGCTCACTTGTCATCAGCTGACGCCCAGTTAGTTCCTGAGCCGTGATCCCCCCGCAGGCCAACTCCCCCCAGTTTATATACTAGACGTGACATCCCATGGTATGGAATACCCCATTAGCCACTTTGGGTCAGCTGCCCTGGCTGTGTCCTTGCCAACTTCTTGTGCCCCTCCAGCCTTCATGCTGGCTGGGCTTGAGAAGCTGAAAAATCCTTGACTTCGTATAAACACTGCTTAGCAACAACTGAAAACATCAGGGTGTTATCAACATTCTTCTGATACTGAACCCAAAACATAACACTAGACCAGCTACTAGAATGAAAATTAACTCTATACCAGCTGGAACCAGGACATTATGTTAACTGGAACTTTGGTCTGACCCAATATGTCCAGTCCAATGCACAAAGTACAAAGGTACCCTATTCTGAGATAATATAACTACCTTTAAACCTAAATGAAGATGTGGATTAAGTGATGAAAGTTACAAAGGGGTATGTAGAAGCAATACTGCTTTAGAGCTTTCCTGAAAATGTTCCTTTTAAAATCTTTTAAACATTTTCTTTGACCAAGCCAAAAGAATTGGAACTGTGACACCAGTACTAGGTTGATACCAAGATTTTGCTTTTCAATTCTTTTTTTTTTTTTTTTAATTTCAGATATAGAAGTGCCTGCTTTTCCTCTTAATTTGTGTGACTTTCTATAGCAATTAAAATGTGACTGGCCAGAACCTCAGCCTAAAATATGGAAAATATTAAATTAAAAAAAAAAAAGTTTTATTTCAATAAATAATGGAGACTCTTCACTTCTTTTAAATGAGGTAATCTCAACTATTCCATTAAAAAGTTGAATCTAAAGAACTCAGTTTCTAAAAGAAAACAAAACTTTTCAGATTTTATGACTGATCTTATTTTTGTGTTTGGTCTTTTTTAGGACTGTAAATATTTTTTTTTATAATCAACTGTTTTAAATAATCTTTCACCACCAGTAGTTTTAAGGAAAGAAATGAAAACTAGTGACGATACTTATTGCAATGGAAATGGCTTGTCTCAAAGAAATATAATAGTGTGAAAAAAAAGCATGAACTTTTGACTGTTAAGAAGGCAATGAGGTATGCGAGCAGAGATTAATGAATGAGTCCAGAAGCAATGGGAATGAATGGCTTTAAAAATCTTCACTTCTAATGTGTGGTAGCGTGCCCTGGTGAAGTTATGATTAGCATCTTTAGCCTACTGAAATTAATAACAAAGGCTTTACTGGTTCAAATGCAAAATAGAGTTCAGCCTAATTGTGATGTTCTAATGTCTATGCTGTTGGCACAGACAGCTCCTGCCTTGGCAATATGTGAGCTTGTCCCAGTAGTGGAAATTCATTGCAGAATAATGTGTTCATATAAAGTATCCTGGGAATAAAAGCATCCTAAAGGTACTAGCACATCATTGTAACTGAACATTGAAACCATGCTAGGAGGGCTATGCCAAAACATACAGACTTTTCTCTCACTCCGAAGCTAAAAAAAAAAAAAAAAAGTTTCTATGCATTGCACTCCAGCGCTCAGTTTACTAACACCTTACATGTGAAGTCTTAACTGCTACATTGATCTTTACAAATTCCTCAAATCTCTTCTAACTGCAGTGAAAACTAAAAATAAATAATTTTTAAAAAATTCTGGCCATGCTGATATGCTTTGGCAAGTACCTCACTCAGAAAATAGCCTAAATGAGTCACAGAATCACAAAATTTTTGAGGCTGGAAAGGACCTCTGGAGATTGCCTGGTCCAACCTCTCTGCGGGTGCAAGACTTTGTTCTGCTTCATGAGGTTCCTGCCAGGCCACTTCTCTAGTCTGTCAGGGTCCCTTTGAATAGCAGCACAACCATCTGGTCTATCAACCTCTTCTCCCCGTTTTGTATCATCTGCAAAGCTTCTGTGGGTGTACTCTGTCCCACTGTTGAGGGGAAAGGTCATTAATGAAGATGTCAAACATGACTGGACCCAGTATTGACTCTTGAGTTACACCACTAGTGACTAGCCTCCAGCTGGGCTTTGTGCTCATCATCACAACACTTCAGACTGGCAGTTAGTTCAGCCGGTTATCAGTCCACCTCATCGTACACTACCCTAGCCCATACTTCACCAGTTTGTCCATGAGGATGTTATGGAAAACAGTATCAAAAGCCTCCCTGAAGTCAAGATAAACAATATGTCCTGTTTTTCCCTCTTCCACCAACTAGTCATTTTGTTGTAGAAAGCTACCAGGTTGGTCAAGTATGTCTTTCCCTTTGCAAATCTGTGCTAGCTACTCCAGATCACCTTTTTCTACTTACTATAGTTGGAAACTATATTCTGGGTGAATTTGCTCTCTTGCTTTCCCAGAGACTAGGATGAAGTTTACTGGCCTATACTTCCTCTGGTCTTCCTCTTTTTCTTGAAGACAGGATTGAAAAAAGGAATTTAGGATTTTGGGATGAGAACGAACCATTACTCCCAAATATAAAGCAGATTTCAAGTTAAATAGCATGTGACTAAAACTGAAATTTCTGCTTCTGTTTTTCAATTGCAAAGTATTACTAATTTTAGCTGAATAATCTAACAGTCAACATGAATGGCACCTAATTATATAATTTACTATTTTAAATCTCTTATATTGCATAAATAATCCAACAAATGTTAAGTATATGTATTGTATAAGAAAATATTTTTCAAAATATGTTTTTGAGAATCATAAAAGTAATTTAATTTAGTATCAGCAATAATAGCTTGGTCTTATGATGTTACTGAGTTCTTTCTTTAAGGACATGAAATTTTCTCCTAGAAGAATATGCCTCACAGATAGAGAAGATATACATCCTGAAGGACTCTTCCCCTATGGCAACAATCATTACTTCAAAATAATACTTTGATAATGAAGACAATGGCAAACATTGTAAGATAATATATATAAATGGATTAAAAATACTGGCTCATTTGTACCCCTGTGACAGCAAACAGCAACCAGGGAAGGATGACAAAACAATCCAGGGACTAAGGCACAACCCTTCAAAAGATTAATCTCATCCAGCTTTAGGCATCTAAAAGTTAGGTGTATAGTCTAGCAAACTGTCTAGGCTTTAGATCCAGGAAAAAATTCATTCTCTGTCACAGGCATATCTATTTTAGAGTGGCATCAATCACCTTCTAGCTAAAGTTGGAAGATATTAATCTCAACCTTCTTGTGCAACTTTAGAGAATTCTTTGGTATTTACTTACATTAGATTTAGAGCTATACAGTCAGGATAATATACATTTTGTCCTAAAAGATCAGTGGAAAATATGTTAAAATGTATGAAATGTTAATATAAATATACTAATACTTCAAAGTGGAAATGAGAGCTCTTATTAGCACAATCCTGAATAAGTCATTCAGTCTGTGCCAGCAGATCCAAATACAGGAACAAAATTAATACCAGTGGATGTGATGGTACCAACTGTGCTTTCAACACCTTTGTGTTTGCGCACAAGCAAAATGAGTGAACTCTACTAAGGTAAAAAATAAACCCTTACATTCATAACAGGCTACCAAGCACTCAGACTGCCTAAGGGAATATGAAGTTCATAGATGATGAAGATTTTTGATGACAGATGAGTTGTCTACATTTCCATTCTAGATTATATTTCCTAGGTAAATGAGTACTGTCATTGACTTGCTCCATCAGTCCTGTCTGTGTGATGGAACTGGACACAGCAGGAACTAACTTGGTGAAATTTTAGTTACACCTGAAACAGGTTGTGCTCCGAGATACATAATTCCCACTGAGTTCTGTGCTAGTTGCTTTTGTGGTTTTGAGGAAAGAACTTTGCCAAAAAGATTTTTTTATGAATTGTCTGTGAAGTTACAAGTTAATTTACCCATGCGTTTTGTATACCTTTTCTGTGTGTGATATAATCATATAACACGTAACTAAGACTGTTAAAAAGCATAAACAGGTCTGAGAAGGTGTGGATATGGTGCATACTAGTGCTTTCTTTGCATCTTCTTTTGATCTTGGTGCTATTTTGGATTTACTTTTAGTAAGCAAGACACAAGCATCAGAAATCTGAAGAGATTCACAGGCACCTTTTAGAGTGACCTTCTCAACAGCATATTTCTAGGTACGCCATATAGTCACTCTTTTAGAAGCAGCAAAACAAACAAATAAACAACACCCCACCCCCCCAACCCCAAGTAATCAAAGCTAAACTATACATTGAAGAAAATCTCCCAATACTTTCATGTGACCAGCTGAAGACCTAAGATGGCATTGCTTAAACACAGATTTTGGGGACAGCTCTAAGTGTTATTAGTACAACCAAGTCCAAAAGGCAAGAAAATACACAGGGAAATTTAGAGAGATTGTGAGTCAGCTTTCATAACCACCTGCATTACACAAAGAGATTAAAAAAAAATATTCCAAAAGTTGGTCCAAAGTACTTTCTATTTAGAAAGTATATTTCTAAGCAATCCACCCTGACATGTTATTTCAGTGTTTAACCAGCCTCCTCACTACGAAGGTACATTATGTTTTGAAATTAAATATTTCTAGGCTCTTTTACAAGTCCCTGTTATTTTATTTTCAATCCTTTTTCAGTAGTGCTGAAAATCCACAGAGGGCTGCTATCTGCCACAAAACAAACACAAAATTTGTGCTTCCCTTCACAACATCTCAGATCATCCTCTTTCCTCCCTGTGTTACATAGCTGCTTCCCTTTGTATTTTTCTGCTGAAAGTCCTTTCCCATTGCTCCCTGTATAAGCCTCAGCAGGTAAAGCAACCCAAAGCAGATGTATAAAAGATCAGACAAGCAGGAAAGAAGAGAGGAAACTGTAGGCTGAGTAGATAAATTTTCTTGGAGCTGCAGTACATTACCACTGTTGGTCCTCAACTGAATTGCCTGGTAGACAGCCCTATTTCTACTGTCAAAACATTTTCTCCATTTTAAGTACCATATGAGTAATTGCAATGATCAGTTCTGTTATCTTTCTTTTCTTCAGTAAGTTGAATAGGGCAAACTCCTTAATTCTGCATGATGGAGTCTGTCTTTCATCCCATTCTTCACTTTGTGGTCCCTGAACTTGGGTTTGTATTCTATATCTGTTCATATATGTATTGGGGTTTGTGGCAAGGTTTTGGTAGTGGAGGGGCTGCAGGGGTGGCTTCTGTGACAAGACACCAGAAGCTGCCCCTGTGTCTGACAGAGCCAGTTCCAGCTGGCTCCAAGGTGGACCCACTGCTGGCCAAAGCCGAGCCCATCAGTGACATTGGTAGCATCTCTATGACAACATATTAAAGAAAGGGTAAAAAACACTACACTACAGCAGCTGGGAGAGAGGAGTGCGAATATGTGAAACAGCCCTGCAGACCCCCAGGTCAGTGAAGAAGGAGGAGGAAGAGATGCTCCAGGCACCGGAGCAGAGATTCCCCTGCAGCCCGTGATGAAGACCATGGTGAGGCAGGCTGCAGCCCAGGTTGGTCTACAAGGGAGCAGATCTCCACCTGCAGCCCGGGGAGGACCCCACGCTGGAGCAGGTGGGTGTGCCTTGATGGAACTGTGGTCTGTGGAGAGCCCACACTGGATCAGGCTCCTGGCAGGACCTGTGACCCCGTGGGGAACTGAAGGTGGAACAGGCTGTTCCTAAGGGACTGGACCAGGTGGAAAGGACCCATGCTGGAGCAGTTCTTGCAGGACCCACATTGGAGAAGTTCATGAAGGACTATCCTATGGGTGGCACCCCATGCTGAAGCAGGGGAAGAGCGTGAGGAGGAAGGAGCAGCAGAGACAATGTGTAATGAACTGACTGCAACCCCCATTCCCCGTACCCCTGGGCTGCTTGAGCGGAGGAGGTAAAGAAGTGGGGAGTAAAGTTGAGCCTGGGAAGAAAGGAGGGGTGGGGGAGAAGGCGCTTTTAAATTTGTTCTTATTTCTCATTATGCTGCTCTGTTTAACTGGCAATAAATTAAACTAATTTCCCCAAGCCAAGTCTGTTTTGCCCATGATGGTGATTGGTAAGTGATCTCTGTCTTTTTCTCTACCCATGAGCTTTTTGTCGTATTTTCTTCCCTGTCCTTGTTGAGGAGGGAGAGTGATCGAGTGGCTTGGTGGGCACCTGGCATCCAGCCAGGGTCAACTTGCCACAATGTACTAAGATTTAAAAAATGCTTTATCATCACAGAAGTTCCTGAATAGAGAAAAAGATGGTTTTATGTAAGTTGACTTGTATCACACAATCAGAGAACCAAAGAACTGTTGAGTTTGAAAGGGACCTCTGGAGATCATCTGCTTCAATCCCTCTGCTCAAGCAGGTTCTCCTACAGACAGTTGCCCAAGACCACGTCCAGATAGCTTTTCTATATCTTCAGGGACAGGGACTCTATCCACAACCTCCCTGGACAACTTATGCCAGTGCTCAGCCATCCTCACAGCAAAACACATTTTCCCTGATGTTCTTAGGGAACCTGCTGTGTTTCAGGTTTTGCCCATTGCCTCTGGTCCTGTCACTGGGCACCACTGAGAAGAGCCTGGCTCCATCTGATTTACACCTTCCCTTCAGGTATTTGTACACATTGATGAGATTCCCCCCAAACCTTCTGTTCTCTAGGCTAAACAGCCCCAGCTCTCTCAGCCTTTCCTTATGCAAGAGATGCTCCAATCACTTAATCACTGTAGTGGTCCTTCATTGGACTATCTCCTGTAGCTCGGTATCTCTCTTGTACAGTAGCTTTTTAAGCAGCCATTAAGAAACCTTGTAGCAATTTCCATCTTTTGCTTACAAAATGTCCCCAGGCTCTGAAAAAGGGAAAAAAAGTCCTCTAGAGAAATCACTAGTGTCATGACCTGAGGGTTTGAATCAATGAAAGGCAAGAAGAAAACTTCTTTAGTCTTTTAGGGAACACTGTCCCATGCACCCACATTATAAAGCTCTCCTATATATTAAAGTTAAGCAATACATGTCATATAAATCTCTGTTATTATTATTTTCTGTGCAATTTATCCTTAAACTATTGGCTGGTTTCAAGTACATGAGATGCACTTTCATTTCCTTTTTTATTTTCCTTTCCTTCTATTATTTTTTATGTGTTCCTATCAATACTAAGTCCATTCCATCATTTAACTGTTTACTATAAAATAATCCCTCTCTCATTTTACACATTCATCTCAGAATGTCTCCAGTCTCCAACATCACTCTTCCATCTCCATTTGCTGTTCGTAGCTTCCCTCAAATACATTTTGCAAATGAAAACAAGCATTTCTTTTTTTTTTTTTTTCCCCCTTCTATTTTTTTCATGCAACTCACGCAATCTACATGTTTCCTTAGTATCTATACTTTGTGACTCTTAACAGTCAGGATGCTGGATAAGGACAAAAATCAAAGGCTCCATTATGGCATAGAATCCTTATCATGAACACTGATGTAGATGATAATTTTTGTCTGACCCATAACTAGTTGACCCATGAGTCAGCTGAAGCTATAAAAGTAAACCTAAATAAAAAGCATTTTACATGTCTTCCATTAAATCAAAGCTCTCTAAATGAAAATCCTAGGTCTTGGGGTCATTAGATGAATACTTGATACTCTTTTGAGGAGTCAGAGTTTATAAATTAATGAATGAGACATAAATACTACACACTAGTTTAATCTGTGGCAATTAATCTTCCTTCAGTATTTTTCATGCTCTTTAATAGTAAACTGTACTCATATTATTTAGTCTGGATCCTTAAAGTTCAGAAGCATTTCTCAGCATGATTAAACTGTGAAATGTATTTGAAACTAATTGCTTCTGACAACTGCCATTAGACACATATTTGCAAATACAGTTTATAATTCCTTAATAGCAAGAAGTTCTTGTTATCTTTTGAACTTTTGGGCTCTGTTGTGAGCAACAAGAAGAAAACACTTTTGCTTTAACTGTTTAAGCACCATGCAGGAGAACAAGTCACAATTATAAACTACAGCTATCAAAGAAAGCAGTACAGGTCAAGAAGAGTGTGCTGGCTGATTGTATACATTGATACTAATTACACTACATGAAGTAAGAAGAAATGACATACACATATTTACAAAAGACTGTTTAAAGTCTTGCTCAATAAACAAGTCTAGAAATTCCATTTTTAATATTGTACATGTAAGATAAACTGTTTTGTTACCATTTAGAAAATGAATAATTCATAACACATTATAGTCTGATTTGTCTTGAAATGATTATACACCTTTTGTCAGGTGATGCAGCAGACCATAGAATGCATTATGGTAAACATGCACTATGACTAAATCACCATATGCTATTTCTCAAACAAACCAATCATGCACTGTATTTTCTGAAATGGAATTTTTGTACTTTCCTAATCTCCTGAACTGGTCCTGTAGAAGATTGGGGGGGTGCAGTTACTTTATGACCTCCTCATATTTACCAGTTAAGGTTTGTTGACATAAAGTATAAAGCATCAAAAAAAAAAATGCCAACAGAGTTATGTCCTCCACAAAATTTAAAAATCTAACTAGTGAAAGAAGACATGAGGTAGAAAAAAAAGGGAGTATTATCCCTAAATAAATTATTTGAGCTAAAACGCAGAAAAAAAAATTTCAATACTTGAGATAGATAGAAATAATGAATCACCCTTTTCAGGTGCTTTTCTCTTTCCATTGACTCTAGACAACTTTGACTAAATGCCTTACTTTTAGATGGTGATCATTAATTGGGATGCATCCCATTGAGTGATTTCCCCTAAATCAGGAAGTTTCTGGTTTTACCAAGACTTGGTTCAATATCTGATGCAGTCTAGTTCCTTACTCACAGGACTATGAGTCCTACTTTATTGCTGTACAGTGAGGAAGAAATGGAGAGTCCTTTGTCACAACTTCTGTTGAATATATATTATATAAAGAGTAATGGTGCCAAAAGAAAGCAAAGTGAACCCTTTTGTCAATGTGCACATTATAAGCCCAGTTAAACTAAAATGAGCATGCTTGCTTCCTGATTTTCAGAGGCTTTTAGCTAGGTCATATGAAAACTAATTTTATTTGGAACACGCAAAGATAACCCCCAATGGAGAGAAATCTATTTCAGTTCCAAGGTTCAAGTCCTATCTATAGATACCCAGGCTATACAAATAAAGTGAAGATTTCAACAGGAAAGATTTATCTCCCCTCTTCTGCACAGACAATACTCTAAGTAAGTACCAACTGTAATGAACTTGATGAGATATTTCATACCCCCATTATACCCTCATTTTCTATGGCTTTCCAATCCCTACATAGAGGAACAGGAGTTAATGTTAATATAATGCTAACACTAATACCAGAATCTACTTAAAACTACTTTTCACTTTTAGACTTTCATTAAATAAGTCGTTAACATTTTGGATAAAATGTTAATGTCATCACCACTAAAATGTTTTTGTCCTATATAAATCTGAATTTATTGTGTGTAGATGTGAATTTTCCAAATGGCCTGTGTCTGATTCTAGAATATAATTTTTTTTGAGTAAAGAAAGTTTTCTATGAGTAGTGGAACTAGTAAAACCCAAATTATTTATTTAGCTATGTCTTTTTCCATCTCATTGGATCACAATATCCACATGCTTCTTCCTCTAAGATTTTTTCTAAACCTCTCACTTACTCTCACATGGTATTTCCACACCCTCCTTCAACCCAGACTTAAACTCTTTTCCTACCATATTCCTGTCTCCTATAACTTATCTCACTTCCATGTCTGTCTATTTCAGCAAAGAAGAGGTAAAGAAATGTGGTACGGCTCCTGTGGAGACATGTGTAAGTCAACTAGTCAGCAAGTATTCTGGCAAAGACCACCACCCACCCACCCACTAATGAATAACAGCTGAGTTCTTTGGAGATTTTCTCTATAGAAATGTTAATATAATCTTTTCTTTCTAACGCTGCTGACTTTTATGAAATCTTTGGGAACTGGTATCTCTGAAACTTATGCAACAGATTTATTTGAAACTGAAAATAGGTCAAGTGACAGACAGATACAAGTAACACAATCAGACTAAACTAGTTTGTGCACTACACATAAACCAGTAACACATGGGCAATCAAGCTAAAAAAACCCCCCACAACCTACCAACAAAAAGACCCCAGACAAACACAAACCTCTACAAAACAACAGCATGTGGACACCAGGTGCCCACCAAAGCCACACTATCACTCCCCTCCTCAGGTGGACAGGGGAGAGAAAATATAATGAAAGGCTTGTGGGTCCAGATAAGGACACAGAGAGATCAATCACCAATTATCATCACTGGCAAAGCAGACTCAACTTGGGTACTTTCCATGGGGTACAGTCCTTCAGGCACAGACTGCTCCAGCGTGGGTCCTCCACGGGGTGACAAGTCCTGCCAGAAAACCTGCTCCAGCCTGGGCTCCTCTCTCCACAGATCCGCAGGTCCTGCCAGGAGCCTGCTC
>JAVJGG010000005.1:23211039-23235837 GCA_035590195.1 Aviceda cuculoides
CCGGCTGTCCTGGAGATGGCTGAACTCCTGCCTGCCCATGGGAAGTGGGGAATGAATTCCTTGGTTTGCTTTGCTTGTGCACATGGCTTCTGCTTTACTTATTAAACTGTCTTTACCTCAACCCGTAAGTTTTTTCACTTTTACTCTTCTGATTCTCTCCCCCATCCCACCGGTGGGGGGCGGGGGGGGAGTGAGTGAGTGGCTGCATGGTGCTTGCTTGCTGGGGTTAAATCACAACACCAGACAAAAATCCATGGCCTGTACTCAAGATATTCAACTAAATTAAGCAGTGAATAGAAGTCTTCAGGCTATAACTGCAAAATGCCTGAACTTTAACCCAGCCAATTTACTTACCAAACTTCATCCCACTTAAATGGAAATGTTTAAAAGCATCCTGTTACCTTGCAACATCATGGATGTCTTGTCAAGCAGAATCCTCAGATATTGACTCAGTTATTTCCTTTTCAATAACTTTGCTAAGTCAAGTAAAATTTCTGTAATCAAAACAATTAACAAACTATATAACAAACTATGAGAAACATTCATTTTTAAGAAGAAAATCTTTCAGCAGATTCCAACACTGAATGTAATGTATTTAAAACCTGTAGATACACAACATTTAACACCTGTAATAATCCACTGTGATCCCTTTTCTCAACAAACACTTCTTACCTACTATTTTGGAGATGTATAGTCTAAAAACAAGTTTCAAGCCAAGTGGATTAGAAAGATAAAACCATCCTTAAGTCCCACTGATTTTTTGAGTTATTATCCTAGAACAAAGTCTCATGTCTTGACTCTACTTTATCATCAATTACAAAACCAGAATGAACCTCTGCCTCCAGCAATAACTGACAGTGGAGAACTACAGGGGGAAAGGGAGTAGGGCGAAGGATCATGTGTTTTAGGTTATCTAATAAAGGATATTTCTAACTTCTTTTGCCTGGCCATTCCTATTCCATTTATCACCATTGCCAACTCTTCTCATTTAACCCTCTCTGCCTCTCCCTTTGTTTTTCCTTTTTTTAACACCTGCACTAATGATTCTAACTGAAATTTTTGGTTGTTATGTTCTTGTTTTGTCTCATTTTTTTTTTCCTTAAACTTTACAAGCATATTAGCCTCCTGATTCTCTTAAGAACATCTGCTTGAAACACATTCGCTCATCCCTTTTCTCTCTCTTGCCTGGGGCAGTGCATAAAACTCAACTGAACATAGTTCAAAAGTTAACTGGTGCAAATACCTTTAATTCTGACAGGTTTGGACCACATGGTGTTATTAGAATCCAGATATCTTCTTTCTACTGTCTCTTGTAATTTCTGATTGAAAGAAACTTAAATTTTTTTGAACAAGAACTGACCTTCCACTGCAAAAAACCAAAACAAAAACAAAAACAAAAAATCATTAATTTAGCAAGTTTATTCTTCCTTCTTTTATGAAATTCTTCTGAGACTACTGGGTTTTGTAATTTTTCTTTCCTAAACTCCTATATCATATTTCTTAGGTAACATCATGATGATCAGTTAACAGTTAGTGCTTGTTTGCTAAGGAATATTAGTCCTTCCATTTATTTCTTTCCTTAGACCCATGGCCTGTACTTGATTCCATCATTTTAAACCAATAAACACTTTTTACAATTTACATGTTTCATCAATCTTTAAAATCTGTCCAGAATTATCATATGCTTTTAAAAAAAGAGGGAAACTCCTTTTGTGGCCACTAATAGGATCATTTTCTTTTTGTGCACCTGAAAGAGGATTCTATATGTTTTCATAATATTGACATATTGCTAGAAAAATTTTCTCTCCTGTAGACTACTTCTTCTAAGAAGCAAGGGTGGGGTTTTGGTTTGGTTTAGGTTTAATTATTTTTTTTTATAAAATGTTACTAGGAACTACAAACACCAACTGGAGAAAATGGAAGAAAATTCAAAAGACATCCTCTGAAGGATGACCAGAATTTTCTTAATAGTAAATATAAATTTTTGTGTTTTATAGAGCTCCATACTAACTTGTCCACATTGTTCCCATTTTTGTTTGCAAGCATCAAGTACTTGCTAAAAACTATGTAGCAGGTTTCAAACAAATATTTTCTTTTTAATGGGTAAGAAGGTGTTCAATCTGATTAAATTTCTCTTTTGTTCCTTAGAGTATAATTTATATTACTACCATAAAATCAGAAAATATCCAGAAAATTCTGGATGTTATTTTCTAGTAAACAGAACTGTTTCATAATTTTATTGGAAGACTATTGTCCTCCTGTTTCCTTGTTTGTTTAAAAGAAAACCAATCTATACAAGTTAAAAACATTAAAATTCTCTGCAACAGAAAATATCCAGAGCTGATGTCAATCAATGCAGTTAGGAGTGTTTTAACCATTGGACCCAGTGAAAAGATCCCATTACAATAACATTAAGAAAATCTTAATTCCCTCACTCCATGCCTTGAATTCCCTCTAACTGCAATAAGGATATTCCAAGCATGCTGTACTTCATCTGGCTTAATCTCAGTTGACAAGAGTTTGAAACACTATTTGGAGACCAGTGAAGATTTTTTATTTCCTCTTCAAAAAGGGAAAAAAAGGAAAAAAAAGAATGCCATACATTGTGTCCTAACTTTGGATTTTTTGTCTCCTCTTGACTTAAGTCCTGTTATATTATTTCAACAAGTACCCCACATCCCAGTGCACAATATAAGCATCCTGAGGTAGAGGATTGTTAGGATGTTTTCTTTTGAGTTAATGACACATGTCTGCTTAGTTGAGATAATAAAACTCTTTGCATTAGCAGCGAAATCAGTTTCTGGCTGACAGTCTCGTATCAGCTACCTTTTTTTTTTAGCAAGTGGATCCATTTCTTCCAGGGCTGCAGCAATCCTGTTCCTGTATGGGTAGTTAAGCAAACCTGCCTTTGTGCTATTAACATTACACAAATGAGGCTAAAATTCTTAATGCAATGACACTTTGGCTATAAAATGTGCTGTGGAGGGAAAAAAGTTGGTAATGAAACAAGCATATTCACAGAAAAGAGAGAAAAGCAGCTAACTTCCCATTTATTTTTGCATACTTCATAACCATTCTGCATAAACTTCCAAACAGACTTTGAAGTTACGCATTAGCATAATTACACTATAATAAGTTTTAATGTTGTTTTTGTTTTTCATTAATTTCTCATTGTCTGATGTAAAGTTGAGCTACACTGGCAGTACGCACTTTGCTTAGGGCTCGTCCTCCTCCTCACTCCCCGCACTCACATCAAAACAATTTTAGCTCAAAGGATGGTCCTTAAGAGTAGTATGTGCAGAAGAATCCTTCCTTCCTTCCTGCTGTGCCTGGCTGCAGGATTGCGTGTGCCAGCTGTGCCAGTGCCTGACTCCCTGCAGGTCCTGCTGCAGCCCCCACGCTGGAGGAGAGCTCTGACACACTTCCAAGGGGTAGCGGCGGTGAATCTGTGCAGTGGTCCCACAAGCCTCACTCAAGTCCCAGTTTCCACTAGAAATAAAGCACAAAGTATTTCTCCCCAAAATTTCCTTCATTAGTCCCCTTAGTGCCATTTCCCAGACTAAGTTAGCTTTTTCAAGTGGTATAATTTTTGTGGAACAGTTTTGCCCTTATCAGTCCTGGGGCCTCACACTCTCACGACAAAGCAGTGAGTACGGAACGCTGGAGTAAGTCAGACGCAGCACGTGGTGTTATCCCTGGCGCTGACTCACCAGCCATGTAGCGCAGGTTACCTGCTGGCTCTTTCTGAAACTTTGTGAGATGAAGGCCCCTAGGATTTTGTTCTACCTTTGATCTTCTTCCTGTTTAACAATATCTTGCATGCATTGAACTGACCAAAACTGGATGCCATCCCTCTCTGTGCTGGCTCTGCTCCTGTTAATACAGCCCAAGGGGCTGCTGGCTCTCCTTGCTGCTAGAGCACTGCTGGCTCATGCTCGGCTTGCTGTCTGCCAGAGCCATAGAGGCTTTTCTGCAGAGCTGCTCCCCAGCCCCCAGTCCTCTCTTTGTGTCACTGCAAGGAGCTCTTGCTTCCCAGGTGCAGCGTTTTTAATTTGTCCTTGTATATTATGAGGTTCCTGGTGGCCCATTCTTCCAGCCTGTCCAGGTCCCTCTGCTCTACCCTTTAGCATATTGACTAGTTATCCCAGTTTGGTGTCATCTGCAAACTTGATGAGAGTGCACCCCATCAATTATGAAGCTGTTAAACAAGACTGGTCCCCAGGGTAGACCTCTGGATTACTCCACTTGCTACTGGTCTCTGGGTAGAGTAGAACTCATTAACCACTACAGTCTGTGTCCAATCATCCAAACAGACGGATCATGCAACCCATCTGGTCCATCCATCTAGACCTTGAATATGCCATCCTAACTTGGATACAAGAATATCATAGGAGGCAGTATTGAAGGACTTACAAAGTTGAGGTAGATGACATCCCCTGCTTTCCCTTCAAACACAGTTCCAGTCTGCTTAGCATAGAAGGCAATCAGGTTCATCAGGCTCAACCTACTGCTGGAAAATCCCTTATTTTCCCAGGAACTGAAATCAAACTGACCCACCTCTTGTTTCCCAGATTGGCCAGTTTGCCTTTTTTGAAGCTAGGTGAAACACTTGCCTTTCTCCAGTCAGCAGAGACCTACCCAGCCTCCATACCCACCTCATTCAAAAACTGAGTGGCTTTGCGAGGACCTTGTTCAATTCCTCCAGTGTACTTGGATGCAGCCTGTCAGATCCCATGTGCCTGTAAGGGTCCATGTGAATCTTGCCATGAAAAGCACTTACTATAACACTGAAGTGGAAATATCCTTTGAATATTTTCTCAGAAATATTCAATTATATCACTTTTCTAGGTAATAGTGGACATAAATCCCGAAAAGCTTTGCCAGTTTTTTTGCATTAGAGCTGGAAGTGAACCTTAGAATGGAGCATTGTTCCAGTACAGTCCCTTTTGTACTTCATGTCCTTGATCTACTCAGGATTACCATACCGTTTTCCTTGCTAACAGACAGTATATTAAGAACCTGTGATATGAAATTAATAGTTTATGTTCTGTACTCACTTTCTGTTATTTTCTAGTTCCTGGTTACAGGTATCAAAATATAGATTATTCTTTGTGTCAGGAGAACCTACAGCATAACAGGCTGGTTTCACTGAACCATGAACTGATACGATATTTTGGAAATGACAGTTCTCAATAAAAATTATCACATGTGGTAGAGAGCTTGGCAGAAAAAGGATTTTCAAAACCTTAAACTTTGTTTCTGTTCCACATTGTGATGTCCACAAATGTTCTTTAGAGAATGGAATTTTGTAAAAAATTGATCTTTTTTTCAATTTAATACCTGAGTTTTTTAATTCATCTCTTTTTCTTTCTCATTATTGGTGACCAGAGAGCCCTGGACTGCAGAAAACATTCCTTTGAAAAATTCATTGAAACCAATATGCCTCTCAGGATACATTTTGGCTTCTATAAAATTACATTTAGTCACAGCTGTTCCAGTCAGGTTTAATATTGTAAGAATAATCATAACACGGAAGAGCTGCCTAGACCTTCTAGCATAATGATGGAAACGTTATTTATAAAAATTTGAATTTCTCAGGCTAATGAAAAGGATAGAAGTGAGGATAGTAAGAAAAGCAGGTGGACTAAAATAGATAACTCTATATCTGATTTTAAACTTTAGATAAAGAGAAGAAAACATTTAGTTGATTGGTTTTTGTGGATTTTTTGGGGCTAACGTGGATGGGTTAGATCAGCAAATCAGATCCTGGGCTGCACCCGCGTGGGCATTACTAGCAGAGATAAAGACATGATCTTCCCACTCTGCTCAGTGCTTGCCAGGCTGCACCTGGAGTGCTGTGTCCTGTTCTGGTCCTCAGGATTCAAGAAAGATGCAGACAGACTGGAGAGGGTCTAAAGAAGGGCCATGAAGATGACCAAAGTGCTGGAGAACTTGCCGCATGAGGAAAGACTGAAGGAGTCAGGTCTTTCCTCCCTGGAGAAGAGAAGGCTCAGGGGGGAGGTCATCACAGTATTCCAGTACTCAGAGGGCCGCTACAAAGAGGAGGCTCGCTTTTCACAGGGAGCCACATAGAGAAGGGCAATGGGCAACGGGCACAAGTTGCACTGGGAGAGGTTTCATGTCAACATAATAAAAAAAAAAAAAAAAATTCAATAAAAACAGTCATTCACTGGAACAACCTCCCCAGGGACATGGTAGAGTCTCCATCACTGGAGGTTTTCCAGATGCAATTGGACAGGGTGCTAGATAATCTCATCAAGGCACCCTTTCCCACAAAATGTTGGACAAGATGATCTTTTGAGGACCCTTCCAACATGGACTATTCAATGATTCTATCAGCAGGTTTATATAATCTAACTTGATTTTCTTTCTGAAATGTTCCAATTGTGAAGCTCTTTCAGCACTGAAGATTTTGCTTGATTTTTTTAAATGAAATAAAAATGAAAAGATGAGGAACAAGGTCCCTGCAAGTTTCTTTATGTAATTGATAATAACATTTGAACCATTAGTCAACCTGTTGCATATCGAGAGGTCGTACACAAAAATACCAGTACTCTTCATTATCATATGTGTAAATGATACAGGAACACTCACTTGAGCATTCTTAACACATGGCATAACATGTTATCAAAATATGCTGATTGTATCACTGGGATTCTTCTCTCTTATGTGTGGGTTTGAATACAAGTTCTTACATTTGAATGTAATTAAAATTAACTTTTCCTTTTCCTTTTTCTTTTCCTTTTCCTTTTTATAGTCATGAAAGAAATCAAATGCAACCCACTTCCAGGTTAATATTGTTTCAGGAAGCATAACTTTCATTTAGTTTTTTTGTTTGTTGGGTTTTTTTCCCCCCCCAGTTATAATCCCAGCAAAATGTTACAATGATTGGAAACAGTTTGTTTTGAAAATATTCTCCCCAGATAATAAGTTCACGTAGTCACAGCTCTAACAGTGCAAACCAATGCTGGGATGATGAAGCATTTCTGTTATAAGCCTTAACTCTTACTTGCTACAGATTTTGGCAAAATTACTTTTTGGTAGGAGATTTGTTATACAAGGAATGAGATGTGACTTTCTTCTACGGTATGTTTGATCAAATCCACTTCCAATTATTTGTTAGACAGTAAACTTAGAGAGTGAGATACATGTTAACAGAACTTGAAAATGACAGTGAAATATCTAGGTTATATTATCCATTGGCCTACAATTTATAAGAAGAAAAGTACAAATCATTGCTAAAACAAAATACCACTAATGATGATTTTTCGTTCAGTTTTCTCTAAGACTAAGGTAGTAGAAGTTCTGACCCTTAAAATTGGTGTGTAACACTGTGGTCCCTTTACATTGTATATTTTTGTCTAGATCCACTCCCCAGAGAATATAGATCTTTTTCAACCTTGAATCGTAGTCTCTGGATCAAACTATAGCAAGTTATGTATTTAGCTATAACCTCAATCATAATAGTCCCTGTTTGGCCAAATCAGTGATTGTAACACCTGGATATGCTGTTGTCTTCTGCTTAAAATTACTGAAGTTTGAATTGGCAGTAACACCAATGAAACCATGTGCTCTGGTACAGTGCTTTATACCAACAAAAGTAAGAAATGTTTAATGTAATTTCTGCATATTTGCAGGTCTGCTGCTCTCACATCTGTGCATCACACATGTGACTTTTTTAGGAAAGAGGATGTCCTCCCTGTTGCTGTCTGGCAGACTCTATAGTAAGTAGACATAGTGAAATGATAAAATATTTATCTTGCAATATTCCTATGAATTTCACCTTTCATTTAGTAAACAGAAGTAACATTTCGTGTTTTTTACAAGGGACTACATGAATACTGGAATAATATTTGTCAGAGAGACCTGTTGTGGAGTTGCTAAGTAACAAATGATATCATGCCTAGAAAATCTCCAGAGCAGACAATAATTGAAGCCTGGAAAATTTGAGGGGTAAATATCATGTATGTTTTTATTATTCCCTAGACAATTAATAATGACTACTGTTGAAGGCAGAAGTCTTGGCTAGAAGTACCTTGATCTGAACCACAGCAACCATTTTTCTGTACTTGCATTCTGAATTAAAGAACTAATTTTTTTCAATTTCTGTTTTTAAGGAATTTGTGAATATCAGTTTTACATCCTGACCAAATACATTACAGTTTGGGAATTTTTCATGGAGTGGAAAATGCTGAATTTCACTCCATGACTTTTTAATTTCACACAATGTTTAGGCTATTTCTGAACAGAAGGATGAAATAGTTAGACAAATGTTGACTGTGGCAACAAAAATGAAATTGTTGCTTATAACAGGATACTGTGCAGAGAGTGTCACATTACCACATAGCAAAAGGCCAAAAATCTTAAATGTAATCCACCATACTTGACTGTTTGATTAGAACAGAGCTAGAGAAATCTTGACTTGGCCAAGCTTGAATATTTAAATCCAAGTAAAGGAGTGAATGAAAACTACAGTAAATAAAGGAAACAGATGTGAAAGAGGCACCCACATCCTGTGAGATTGCTGATTGTTGGCTGGGTGAGGTTGATGCAAATCTGCAGGACTGAAATAGATAAATTTTTATCTGCAGATTGGCTTTTTTATTATTTTTTAATTGATTACTTGTAGACCACACCATCTAGCACTGTAGTAACATGCTTTGAAGTGTGGTTTCCCACAACATTTACTCATGTTAAACTGATAACAGATAAAGGTCTGTGTTTTCTCTTTTCCTCTCAGGAATTCATTTCAGCAAGTCCCTTTGACTTTCAATGAAATTGTGCTGTGTTACACCCTTGCTGTGAACAATCAGACTGGTAAAAATAGCAGACAGCTTGAAGGAAGGCGAGCTCTGGTGAATTAATGAGAAATTTATTTCGTATAACCAGCATATTTCATCACATGTCACTGAGCGACTAGGGCAAAGAGTTCAGAAGAATAGCAAGATGAAAATTTACTTCCTTAATATCTAACAATCATCCTACACTAGAGACAATCAATGTGAGAGGGGTAGAGAAAAATGTAAACTAGTACCCTAGGAGAAAGATTAAGCTCACTACTAGAAATGTATCAGTTTACTGAAATCACATTCATAGCTATTTCTTCTATCCTTTGGCTCACTGAAGACTTTTCTCATATAGGCATCTCAAGTGGCAGGTGGAGGAGAAACTGATGTTTGTCTGAGTCTCTGAGATACCAATAGTACCATGTCCAGGGAGCAGAAAGGTCAGCTACCAGTATTCCAAGTTATTTTCTCTCCTCCATGGAGTATTTGTTCTTTCCTCCAACAGATCAGAAAATGGATACAGGATTTCCTATGATTCATGGAGAGTGGACAGCATGAGGACATCACCACAGACTCAAGAAAATGTCAATAAAATATAGCTGGATTAACTTTACTATGCACTACAGAAATTGTATTGGATATTTTAAACCTTTTCAAGTAAATATTCTCTGGCTTAATGACTCCCGAATCAATGTTACTTCTTCTTCTTGGTAGAAATCCTAGAGAAATAGTGTGTCCTACTTGAATTTATAACACTGCAATTTACCTACCTTTGGACCTCTGAATCTTTAGAATGCATTCCTTCTATTTGTCCTATTTTTTGCCCAGTTGGGAATACATTAGTGCAGTGGTAGTAGCATTTCAATGTAAATATGGAATTAAATAATGTTTCAAGAAATGGTTTTGGACACTTAAAAAACTTTTAAAAGGCTAAGTAAAACACTACTCTAATCCAGGAGTATTTAAAATAAGCAATCAACCTTTCTAACAGCCTTCACAGGTGATAAAATAAGCTGTCTTTTTTCTTTCACCGTATTTCTGGAACCTCACTTTGACATAGATACTTTGTTTTATGTGTATAGCACTCCTTTTTAAGATGTAGGAAGCAATACATTTTTTACGTAGTCTGAAATCCTTGCACTAGAGGTTGGCTACAAGAAGTGTGGAGAGAGAGAACTGCGTACTATGGTTCTGATCCTTTCCTAAATACCATGACAAGAATTTGGTGCAGCTGCATACAAGAAGTGGAGGGTGCTCAACAGTACCTGTAGCATAATCCCTTACAACAGTAAGCCCCAAGTAACATATTGTGGGTCAGAAGAAATCAACATTAGATTTCTCAGCTGCCAGAAGTGAATGTTAACCAATATGCTTCAAAGCATTACTATAGATTATTGTGACGATATATTAGTTTAATAAGGAAGAACAGCTGACATCTTAGCACACTGTTAAATTCTAATAATTACCCCCCCGCAAAACCGCCCAACACCACTGTTGTCTTACTTTGCACACCTGAAAAAGAAGCAGGGAACAGAATAACTTCTATGTCACTGAGCTTATAATGTGAGTGAAATAACATGATCAGACTGATTTAAATAAGATTGCAGTGTTCATGGTGTGAGAAAAACTCTTGCTGTGAGTATTCTGCCTTAACATTTTCCGTGAAAGATTTTGTTGTAAGAATCATTTCTACTTGTAAAAAAGAAATGGCATGGGACATAGAGGTAAAAAGATTTTTCCATACGTCTGTGCTACTGATTTAATGATAGGCTGCATATTTGACAAAAGCGTCTGAGTAGTATATGAATTTTTTATGACTTATTTATGAGGTTATTTTTAATTTCTGGATTATTTAATTGCCAATAAGTCACTTGCACAGAGGAAGAGGGATCTATATTAAGATGAGAGCAGAAAACCCACTGTGTTCTAAAGGCCTTGGTGCAACTCAGCTTTCAGGAGAGTGTTGAAAGTGGTGGTTACCTTTCTCACCCAAGGAATACCATCCTTTTAAATTATTAATTAATGTTTCAATTGTTTGGTGTAACTGAGACACACTTTACTCACCAAGGAGCTATAAAAAGCTTTTGGTAGACATTAAATCATCTGTACTGTCTCTGAGTTTCAAAACAGGCTTTTTTTGTCTTCATTTCTTTTACTCTGTAAGTGTATAATACACAATAATGGCATGCACATTCTGTGCATTTCTTACAAATAGGCTTAAAATTTTAATGCCCTCCAAAAGCCATTAGAGGACTTTTTTATTAAGCAACGTTTAAATAATACATTAATTCTTATTTTGAGAAAGTTTCAAGGGAAAATTTGGTCTCAAATCACTTCCACCTCTCTGAGATATAGTTTGTCACAGTCTAGGATAAACAGTTTTACCGTTTCTGGACGTCAGATACAGTAAAGAAGGATGGGTGAGTGAATCATATTTCAAGGTCAAATTTAAAAATTAAAATAAAATAGTCTTAACTTAAAAACAAATGCATAAAAACTTTCTCTCCTTCAAGTCCTCCTCCTCCCTATAAAAAAAGAAAGAATGTTCCAGGTTATGTAATTTTAAAAGCAATCTCTTTATGGCTGAAGTCCTTACTGTGACAAATCCTGTTTAGTGCATGCTGAGTTGAACAGAGAAAGGTGTTAACAGTGGTTTCCTTAAGGGCTTAAGACCTCTTCCCTGCAAATGTCTAAAAACCATTCATTTAAAAATCTTGCTAAACTTACATTGTGACTTTCTTTTGGCATGCTTATCGAATTATTCTCCACAGACATAGACGAGTTAGAAAATCTGTCCTGCTTTTCTGGACTCTTTTGTCACTTCACAGAAATACCCTCTCCAAGAATTTAAATTGTTCTGCTATTTATTTAATATCCTGAATCATTAGAGGTTTTTTAAAATAAACGCAATTGAAACTTGCCTTTCCCGTGACCCTTGTTTGTTCAAGGATGACCTTCTGTAGCCACCAGTTTCTCTGGGAAGGCCAATGAGACACGCTGCACCCTGTGAGGCCAGTCTTGTTCTAGATACACAGTGAAATGTGTTGCTGATATCTGGTCATGCTCAGTCTGTGTGCAGAACTGCAGTAAAACCTCAGCACATATTCTTCATTTATGCCACAGTTTAAGGGACAGAATTGCTCACCTGACTTGAGGAAGGGGGAAGAACAACATTAAACATAACTCCCTACATAAGTGATTTACGAGATGATTCACTCTAATGAAAAATGTTCAGTAAAACAAGAAGTTGTTAAACAAACACTTCGTTATACATAGCTTTGTGGAACAACTGTATCTTTTTGTGACTGTGATGGTACATAGATGAATAAGGTACCTAGTGAAAAGAATTTGCAAAATATTGTATATATATAGCTACACTATGTTGAACATTACTTCCAAGAAAATTTGGTGTGAAGAAACCTGGTGCTAGATACACTTTTCTCTGAATTGACAGAAAAGCATTTATTTGGATTGGGTTTTGCAGTTCAAATGTCAACTGCTTGTTGGGGGAAATAAACAAGTAACACATAACCTTCACTTAAGTTTAGCACTAGCTTGTTATAAAACCATTGTCACTGTGTTACATATTCATCCACAGTGGTATATGCAGAGAACTTAAAATTAGGAAACCCTAGATAAAAACGTAAAGATGGTTCCTGCAAACAATCTTGTTAAATTGTGGATTATAGTACTAGCAGATGTGACCTCAGGAAAAGGTAACACAAAATTGCTCCACACTTATGTTTTATGGGAAAGACAACTGTAAACAGAAATTTTGCATATTCATTTTTTGTGAAGCATCCAATTAATCATCCTTAATGTAAACTTAGCAACAGAATAGGAAACTATATGGGTAAAACAATGGTCAGGTCACTGACATGTTTGTTGTATGTCAGAATATACAGGGTATATCCTTCCTCCCATGAGACTACCTTGTTGACCGCAATAGCGTCTACATTATTAGCCTCTAAAAAGTCTGAGTATAAAATGACTTTGTATTTCAAATTAGCTATCTAATCTCACAAGCTCCTAATTTACTGTAATTTCCTGATGTGGAGGATATTGAGTCAGCCTGCCACTTTACAGAGACACTTTGAACACACATGCAGTAGTTCTTGTTTCTGTAAAGAGAAAAAAAAAATCAAAAAGGTTTGCTGAAACGATGGTGAGACAAACCTACTTCTGACATCTACAAATGTTCAGTATCTGCAAAAACACATCCATCAGTCTAAAAAAAATTGAAATAATTCTTCTTGGAACAATAATTGTCATAGTTTGCTCTCAACTACATCTAGGAAGATAGTTGTTAGGAGTATGCTAAATTGCTGAACTGATGAATTTGCAGAAAATGCCTAACGCAGAAAGTAATGTGATTTCATTCTGAGCATAGTACAATTGGTAGTACAATTTTTCTGCATGTCTGCGTATCCAAGAAAAATGCTGTGAGTATAATCAAGACCTACATATAGTGGGTTTTGATCTCATTAAAGCTTCAGTAAGTCAAAATATTTCAAGGGTACTGCTTCCTCAATTGGGCTATAATAACCATGACAACTTCATTGCTTCTCTTCAGACAGGAATGAAGGTTCATGTTCTCAATCACAGAGATGTTTTTCAAGAGCCTCTGCTGCAACAAATGAAGTTAAAGATGGGATGCATTGACCCCCTTCATTTTACCATAAGTACTCATTAATATATTTAAAGATATGGATTGTGACATCTGTACTGAAATACAGAGTAGACAGATCTTAAACTTGCAATAGGTAGGATAAATAACTAAAATACAAAGAAAAGTAACACAGACACCCAGTGCAGGCTGTAAGGAATTTGGTCAGCCCTGGAAATCTTTGAAAACACTGGACTGGATGACAAGGCTGGAAGAAAAAATTTGGTCTTCAGGACAGTGATGATGGGGAAGAATTATCTTTCCTTGTCTACCAGCAGGAAGACCTTGCGTGTTAAAAACCTGAGAAATTAAAGATTAAATGAGTTATCTTGTTCCAGTGTGTTACTATATTTCAGTAAAAGGTTAACTTTATAAATTGGATGCCTTTGCTGTCTTCTGTTCACACTCGAACACTCAGCTCAAGACTTTTGAGTTGAGTCTGCAAGCAAGATTGTTATTTACCACAATGTTATTGGCATGACTTAACTTTATGCCTAGAAGACTGGGACGGTGTATTGTCAATATGATAAACACCACCATCCATGCAGTCTACATTTTTCAGGAACTAGATAGTCAGCGGCAAGATATAATATTTAACCTTGAAATACTACAGCATCGTAACATCACTGTCATGACAACTGAAGCACAGATCAGATCACAAGATTTTGTAGCTGATAAGCCTTAAACTAGAATGCTGATGGTCAGTAGTTAGGAAGAGGTCAAAACAAAGCAGGTAATCATTTAAAAGATAAAAACTTGAACATAATAAAGACAAAGAATTTGCTTATGATGGCCAAAAAATTATTAGGCAACAGAGACTAGGAATAATTATTTTCTTTTTTTTTTTTAATTCTAAGAAATTATAAATTAAAATATACACCATATAGAATGGGGAGAGATTAAGAAATTTGAAGAAATAGTCTTTATTCTGGTATGACCTGATTTCATTTTTGGTACATATGCCTGGTATTGTATAACTTGTGGCAGTCTGTGCTCTCATCTTAAAGTGCATCTGCTCTGCTCCACTGAGGTGTAAATACACAAGTATTAGAAAAAGTCATCATAGCTTGGAATGATCACTAGCCTACATGTCCCTGAAACAGTATTTAGTGTCAGAGACTGTAAAACTGAAAGACCTTCTGGATCACTGAGTTCTGTTCTTTTCCTTACTTCTAACACTGTATTACATAATTTCTCTTATAAATGGCTGGTGCTCCATCTTAAAAGTACAATTATTTTCCTGCTGAAACTCTGGTATGGATCCTCTCTGCTTTAGCAAGTAAAAACCTTTTTTCACTGTCCTTGATTAAATTTATGCGTCATCATTTTATATACTTCTACTCTTTTGCTGATATTTATTTAATGTACATTTAAATACAACATTAAAATTTAACTATAAACATAATCCTCATCTTACTTCTTAATGCGTATGGTGAAATCATGCTTTTTTTTCAGCATTCATTTTTATAGATGGGAAAGACCAATATCTTCTGTGCCACAAACAGCTCCTCATTGCCTATATCACTCAAAGAGAACATATGCCTGCTTGAGTGAATGATCATGATGACCAGGAAAACAGATAATGCTCCAGGTGACATCTTATAATACTTTGTTCAAAGAACGTGTTGGCACTTCCTTATCTATATTGGAAATGCCTGTAGAACATCCTGGGCTTGTCCATTGCATAATTACCTGTTATGGGTTTCTGTAGTATGGGCCTTTTTTTGGTAGTGGGGGAGAGGCCGCAGGGCTGGCTCCTGTGAGAAGCTACCAGAAGCTTCCCTGCCTCTGAGTTGGACCTGCCTCTGGCCCAGGCTGAGCCCATCAGCGATGGTGGTAGCACCTCTGGGACAGCGTATTTAAGAAAGGGAACTGCTAGTGAGTAGCGGGATTGGAATCTGAGAGGAACACCTATGCAGATACCGAGGGCAGTGAAGAAGGAGGGGAGGAGGTGTGCTGGAGGAGGTTGATGCCCCTGCAGCCCATGGTGAGGCAGCAGGCTGCCCCCCCTCAAGCCCATGGAGGTGAACGGGGGAGCGGAGGCCCCCCAAGATGGCCGTGACTCCATGGGAAAGCCCGCGCTGGAGCAATCTGTGACTGAAGATCAGCCCACAGAAAGGACCCAGGCCAGGGAAGTTCTGGAAGAACGGCAGCCTGCGGAAAGGACTTACTTTGGAGAAGTTCATGGAGGACTGTCTCCCATGGGAGGGACCCCACAGTGGAGCAGGGGAAGAGTGAGGAGTCCTCCCCCTGAGGAGGAAAGAGCGGCAGAGACAAGATGTGAGGAACCAACCCAGCCCCCGTCCCCTGTTCCCCTGCGCCGCTGGGGGGAGGAGGGAGAGAGAACTGGGAGTGGGGCTGAGGTGGGAAGGAGGGAGAAGTGGAGGGAAGGTGTTCTAAGATTTGCTTTTACTTCCCATTATCCTAGTTCTGTTTTGATTTGTAGTAAATTAAATTGATTTTGTTTCTTCCCCAAGTTGAGCCTGTCTTTTGCCTGTGACCATAAATGATGAGTGATCCCTCTATGTCCTTATCTCAACCCATGAGCCCGTCTTTATATTTTCTCATTATCTCACTGTGGCTGGGGAAGGCGGGGGGTGTGTGGGGTGTGGTGGTGAGTGAGCAGCTGCATGGTGAGTTGTTACCGGCTAGGCTTAAACCACAACATTACCACACTTTGGCAACAGATAAACATCTTCCAAAGTAATTGCATCTGCAGGTGCTTCTCCTTATTGATCCCCACCTTAAGGATTTCTCAGTTTATAGTCTAGAATTAATACAAGGGCATAAATGACAGTGAAAAAGTTTGAATCAGTTCTTTCCTGGCTTATATTTATTAAAAAATCTGCTCCCAGGAAAGTGGCAGTTGACCTCCTAATTCCCTTGCTATTTGCCAGAGAACTGGCAGAGAACTGAACTCTCTTCTGGTGTTCTGAAGGAAGACATACATTTTTTGATTGTCTATTTGAATGTTCTTTTACATGTAATAGAATTATGAAAGAATATTAAAGGAAACTGGAAAGAAAAAAGAAATCATTGACGGATTTATTTAAATATGCATTTTACATACTGCTGCATGCATAAAAATAAGTAGGAAAGCTTGTCTGGTATATTTAACAAGACATTATATACAGCTATATTCAGAGGTTAGATAATAAGAATTCTAAGATCCTAATCTTAAAGATAGTAAGTTAGTTCATGTCTAATAGATTTGAATTAGTGATTTAAAAAATGGTGAAACATTTTTATTCTGACTTTTCAGAATTTTAGAGAAAGTGATGAATGATTCAACGATTCAGAAAAAAAAGTGTAGCTATGACCTCTTTTGAGGGATAAAAACCACCAAGGAGTGAAGTCAACAGGCCTTTGCAGACACAACAGTAAGAATTTAATAGTATGGTAGTGTGTGTGATTAGAGGTTACCTGGGCTGTGATTTAGCTAAATCTGTCCTGAATGCACAGCATTATATAAGGCAATGGTTGATATCAGACCCAATATCTCTCTGTTCTTTTGCTTCATGCCAATGATGATAAACTCGTCTGTAAATCTGATTTAGAGCAAGTTTTGGCTTCATTTGAGACAGCAGCCAGACCAAAAGATATCATAATCAATCACAACTTGATTTAAGAAACCACAGTAACACTCACTTCCAGTTGTGTAGAAAGACATTTTGAAAGACAGACAATATAGGAACAGTACAAACCTCTTGAGGCAGTAATTACACAGAGCTGGTAATAAGAATCAGGTTGACATGGACAGAATTTGAAGCAGGGACAGACAAGTTGTTGAATGAGTTTCAGTAAAAGGAAATCCTGATCTCCTGATCATGATCCTGGAAATAAGGAGATCAGAAAAAACCCTTCTCTTTAGAGCTGTTAAAAAAGCTGTTAATGGAACAGAATTAAATTAAAATAAATTTTAAAACAGCAGGTCTGACTCAGGCTCTGAACTCATGCTGAATGGATTTCACCCATATAACTGTATACGGATGTGAATCCTCTTTTGTGCTATTCAGTAGATGATCTTGAAAATGTATCTTTCTGGGTACTAATGACAACTCAACATGCAATTTCTCAGCCTGGAGATAATTCTGATTCATTTAAAAGTGTGCAAATCTGCTTTATTAAAGTTGCCTTATTAAAGGAGGAAAAAGGGAGGAATTAAAAACTTGTAACTTCCTGCCATTGCTTCCTCGGCTTTCTAAAAAAAAAAAAAAAGGTGTTGAACTGATCACAGGATCATGTAATCGCAGAATAGTTTGGGAAAATACTAGATGATCTTTAGAGATCATCCACCATCCTGCCATGAGCATGGAACATGGGTAGTAACATTCATTCAGGAGGTAAGGCAAGGAAATGCATCTTATTTTCCTTTATAAAATTATTCTGACCTTTTTAAAAAGTATTTGTAGGACTAGGATCTAACTTTAAACTTCATATTTAACAGCACTGACATCACACACATTAAACTTCATATTTACATTATATTTCCTACATTATCATACTTTAAACTTAATATTTAACATCAAAACCAGTTTTATTTGTAGTGTCCTAATTTAGTAGTCTGTTTGGTTTTGTTTGTTTGGGGGTTTTTTGTGTTGGTTTTTTTTTAAGTGGATAGTTACTTTTCTACAAATGAGTAAATTACTTTCTCAGTTAATAATAAATTAAATCTGAGGCAGTTTTATTAACCCAAATGCATCACTCTGAAATTATGATGGTGTAATTTTAAAATATATTACACTTCACTTGGTGGTTTTACAGGACTTTTGAGATGTTAATAACATATTCTTCACTACTATGCAGTAATAACAGATTTTCTCTGCAATTAAAAAAATAATAATAAAACAGAAAATACATAAAAATGAATATGTTTCTTATTGTTCAGATGCATGCATAGAGCAGGAATAGCACTACAGGTTTGGATTCTTTTATTTATTGTATTTCTCTTCAACAGATTTATCTTATTATTTATTTCATGTTTAACTACAAATTACATTGCTATTGTCTTTTCTACCCTTATGTTAAGGATTATGCTTTACCTTTATGTTTTTACCTTATTTTAGGGTAAAAATCAATTTTATCCATTCTCTGTTTGCTTGCACAATTAGCTTTCTGAAATACTTGTCATACAGATGGAGACTATTCATCTTATCTCTCTTCCAAAAGAAGAGACATTTAGGTCTTAGAGGCTGTATAACACAAGAAATATTTCACCAGGACTTCTTTGTTTGGAAAATGCTGATTTATGAGAAGTAAACTTTTTAATTTACTGATTACTCAGGACTGGTTTTTTAAGTAAATCAGGGTCAGTTGTGAAATGTTGAGGGTGCCAACATAGCTTCAAGGCCTTTCTATATTTGACTGACACCTTGATGTGGAATAATGAAATCTCACTTCCTTCTGAATACCAGCAAAGGCAAACAAGGAGATAAACAATTAAATACATTTTTTTTTTAAATAAAGATGATGATGAAAATAACCTGAGAATATGTAAAAACCTCAAAAATTTTATGGGACCAAAAAATCATCTTGGACCCCACAAATAAAAGTACTCTGAGTACTGTGAGTGTCTATACAAGGAGGAGATAAGCAAAGTGAAGAATTGGCTGCCCACCAATTTAGTGTCAATGTGCCAGCATGAGCAAGACAATAATCTTCCTCTTGTGTAGTGTGACATACAGTCACACTACACAAACACACACCAGTAAGTGCAGTAAAGTGGATTGAAAAAGGTCAACAAGTTTTCAGTAGAATTTTTTTTTTTCCTCTGAAAATGTCAATTTGTCAAATCCTGAATCATTTGTCAGGGAAGATTTATTTTTGTGAATTTTGCATTTCAATTTTGTTCTTAAATTAGTTTTGACATGCTGAAACATCACATCTTATCTCTTTGATAAAGCCTGATATAGAAACAGTTTTGAGTTTGGATCACATGACTATTTAAAAAAATATATGTTATTTTAGTGAAGAAGAAAAAAATTAAAACTTATTAAGTTGCTTTGAAATTAATAAAGTAAATGTTTTCATTTATCTGAGGGGTGTGGGGGGGAGCCTGTTCCACAAAAAAGTGGAACAGAATCATGACTTGAATCACAACGGAAAAAAAATTCTATGAGATTGGAGACACTTTTCATTTAGTCTATGATGAACAAAATTATGAATCTCAGAATTGCTAATTGGTATGACTGCTGTCTTAGATTTGGGTTAGACTAGAGAGTGGAGAACTTACACAATTCGTAATTCAGTTAGTTGATTTATTTATGTATTGGTGTACTGATTTTTTTTTAAAGGGGGGAATGAGTGAAGGTCACAGTTCACTACATCCAATAAATCCATGAGCCTTGTAAATAACGAATGAGACGTATGCATGCAATTTTTCTTTGTGTGGCTGCTCACCATGCTCTAATAATTACTTTTAAAGACCTTTTCCAGGTAGATCTGTACAGCCTATATACATGTTTCCAGGACTTAAGCTTACTAGCATCTGGATAAATTGTTGCTACTGACAAGAGTAACAGAAAAAGGACAACGGACTTCTCTGGTTTTGACAGCAGCAGAACTGCTCGATCTCTGCGACAGGAATCCAAAATTTATTCTGCCAATTGAACATTTAAGGAGTTGCGAACATATGAGAAGAATGAAACTGAGTGAATGGGGAAGCATTGTGAACTCTAGATTAAAACCATTTTGCCATGCTCAGCTACATAATGCTCACAATGGTTCATTTCACTCTTCTCTGTTTATAAGAAATGAAGGGTGTGTTCACCCCATGAACTCTGTAAAATTTTAAAAAAAAAGGATTTTTAAGAGAGAAATTATCAAGACAGTTCCTTAGCCTCTCATATATTTAATGAAAATGGAAACTTTCACTGTTAAAGGATCTGCTTAATAGGAGTTACCTGCATGAACCATATATGTAGGGTATCTGTGGCTTCCAGTCTTGTATCATTTTGAACATAGAGAGCAAAGATCCCACTTGCCCTTTTCACATCAGCAGAAACTCAACAGATGTGAAGAAGTCAATTTAAATGAAAACAGTAAATATTGTGAAGAAAAGGTTGAAAGATTCCTCTTGAGAGAGTTAGGAGAAAATCGAAGCCAAGAAAATTTTGACAGCTAGGACTACAGGTCAGTAGATAATCCAGAAATTTTATGCACCTATTTCCTATAATTCTAAGGCAAATGCTACTTAAAGTGAAATCCATGCATCTGGCCCATAAGTCATTTGATTCAGAATTACAGTTATTCTAGGGTTAGCATTTCCCATTTCAAACTTACATGTTGAATTTTAAAACAAATAAATTCTTAACCTAGCACATATAAATATTTGTGCATCTTCACATAAAAATATGCATATTTTATTTGCATCTAGTCAGAGTAGAGTGACAATGCCAATTATCCAACAAAGTTGAAATCCAAGGCATACAATGGAAGAGCAAAACTTAGCATGAAAACTATAGTGGAGGAAAAGACATAAAGCCTTTTCAAACACTTCATAAGATCTTTGTGAAGATCTACTACAGAGCTCCCATAAACAAGCAAAAGTAATCCCAGAACTCTGAAAGCAATGAAAGTTAGGAGTAGACTTACTGTGGAGTAGTCTGTTTGTGCAGCACCCCTACAAAACAGTTTTTAAGAAAGTAAAAAAAAAAAAAAAAAAGCCTGTTGTGGGTTAGACTAACAGCCAAACTCCCACCCAGCTGCTCACTCACTCCCCCATTCCTTTCAGAATAGGGGGAAAAAATAGGAACATCAGGAGTAAGAAAGCTCATGGGTCAAGATAAAGACAGAGATTGCTTACCAATTACCATCATGGGCACAGACTCGACTTGGGGAAAATTAATTTAATATATTGCCAAATAAAAGAGATACTGATCTGGGTGGTGAGAAGCAAAAAGAAAAACATTAAAGCAAAAACTTCCCCCCGCTTTTACCCATCTCAACATTTCTTCTTCACTCCAGACACCTCTACCTACCTTTCCCCTCTCCCCGCGAGCACTGCAGCAGGGGGTGGTGGTATACCATCAGTGCATATGGTCACTACACAGCGGTTTCTTCTGCTCCAGCAGTTGGTCCTCCAAGAACTGCCGTGATTATCTGCTCTGGCACCTGGAGTGCCTCCTCCTCCTCCTCCTCTGACCTTGGTGTTCCCCCTGCTTTTTATCACTCTTTTTGTTCCCTCTTCTTCTCTCTCTCTCTCTGTGTGATGGCATTTTGCCCTTTCTTAACTAAATTTTCCCTGAGGTGCCCCATCCGTGGCCACAGGGCTGAGGGGTGCCCTGGGGCGGGCGGGTGGGAACTGGCTGGAACCGGCTGCGTCTGGCACGGGGCAGCCCCCGCCCCTCTCCTCACAGAGGCCGCCCGCCCTGCAGCCCCCTCACTGCATGCATGTCCACTGGGCATGGACACCCAGCACGATGTCTGGTAATCCGATTGATTTATGAAAGAGCAATCACTACCATTAATTCAACAAGTCATACTACAAATATACTATAATACACACCTATCTTAAAATCACACTGACAGTCACATCTAATTCACTGCAGAAAGTTACACAGAGCTCTGCTATCAGTGACACTTCAATCTTGTTATCTAAATCACAGTCTGCTGGGACAAGAGTGACCACTTGCCCTTTTGAAAACTGCTTTGTTGTAATCAGCTCGTTAATATGTGACAGAAGAACAATTGTGCTTTTAAACCTTTCAATATTAACATTGAGGATATGAATTTTTCCAGGAGTAGGAAAGTTTCCATATCTCCAGCAGGGAGATTTGTGATAAATTTTTCATAACTCTTGTCCATTGCTGTTCTCTGTCTAATCTGGTAGGAGAATCGGCAGACGAGGCGATCTGTTTGTTTTTCAGCAGAATCAGAGAGTTTTTCCAGAAATGCCACCTCACCATGCTAATAGTAAGGGGAGGGTTATGTGGCTTTTTTCCAATAAGGCATATGATTTTTCAATTAAATTAACTTTTCTGTTAAGAAATATTTCCTTCTGGTGGAAAATTTCAGCCTTTCATGAAAGTAGAATGTTTTCAGTCACAAAACAAATGACCTGAAACAAAGACTAAAATACTTATTTTGGAAGTAGTCTCATTGCTGTAATCATTAGAGTGCTGGTTATTTTGGAGTAGCACTGTAACTGCTCTCACTTTTAGTTCTCACATAGTAAATATTAGCTAAATATTAACTGGTGTACACATTTGATTGACGGATTTGAACCTGCATTAGCGCCATGTGCAAAGAATTGTATCTCAAAGCTGTCGAGAATAGCAGCTCACCATGTATGAGAGCAGGGACATTATTGTTGTTGCCCTGAGATTTTCCTTTCACTTACAAGGAGTTTGATAGCAACATTTATTTAATTTGTTTACACCTTTGTGGTATCACCTGTTATTGTGCTTGCCACATTGTACTAGGAGGGTGCAAAAGGGGAACACAACCATACTTCAGGCCATTATTGTTTTAGCACTGTTTCAAATATGTTGTAATGCGAAACCGTGGCCTGAGGGCTACATAATCTCTACTACGCTCCATTCTGTAGTATAAAGATACACACACAGGGTGATTTAAGACATATGTATTTTTTGTCACATAAAGAAGATGAACTAGTAAACTGTGGGATTTTTTTGATGGAGCTGGATAAATTGTCTGCCTTTTTAAGCAAGGTTAATTGTCAACCTAAAGAATTTGCTAATACAGATCTACCACGGTCTTTTATTGAGAGCTGATCAATCAAGGAAAAAATGATCAAGTTTGATGCTACATTTTTTTTTAATTTCTTAAGTATAACCAAAGCATATTTCTATATTGGAAATGTTCCCAAACCACATCTTTATTAGAAAGTAAATGTTGACTACTGGAGTAAAAGGATAGAAATCGTTTTCAACCTCAACTACAGAGTCTTACTGTGGAATCCATAATAAGAACATGGAAGACAAAAAGTAAATTTAACAGTCATCACAACTGATTAGAAAGAATAGATATTGTTGCAATCCCATGATCCATTCTTTCTATTTCATTATTTGCTATTGTGCCTGTAATCAGATGTAATCAGCTTGTTCAGTTCAAATATACCATATACTGTGTAGCCAGGACTGTAATTTGTTTTCAATCAGTGGTTTTTAACTGCAGCTAATAAAGGATTGTTAATAAAAACATTCTGAGAAAAGATGAGCACTCAACCAGGTTTTGTAATATTGATGAATAGTGTTGTAATTACAATTATAGAGACATACTCTCCTTTTCCTCTACAGAGAGAGCGATGGCATGGATTGTACCAGTGGTGATTCTCTAAAAACTCTGAAAGAGCTTTGTGAGAGACTCACAAAATGTGCTTTCAATAGGTTTATCAATGACCTGAAGTATCTGAGTTCCCACCTGAAACCCCATTGAAATACTACAGGGCCCCCACTTATTACCTGCCAACAGTAACAATTCTGCAGGGGCTTTGTATGATATGGACATGACATTTGCTTACCAATGGTTTAAGATTACTAAATCATTACGAAGTTAGGTAAAAGTAGCCATTTTCAGTCACACATTATTTGAAGTAGGCAGCTCAAGATACCAGTAGTGGTATTCATTTGATAAAATGTACATGTTTACATCTGATTTAGTCATCCAAGTTGCAACAGAAAGAAAAACAAATCCTTCTACAAAGCGATTGTTCTCACCCAGACGAAAGACATTGAGTCAATTATGCCCTAAAGTTATTTATTTCTCTCGATTATAGCAGGAGTGTCTTCAATTAAGTGAAATGAACCTTACTGTTGCTATCACATACTCTGTTATAGTTCAACACCTTTCTAGCAAGAATGGAATTTTTTTTTTCACTACTTACAAATGTCATATATTTTATGAGTGCCCCTGAGGTGGAGGAACCACTGGTTTGCACAGGGGCAAACGGCTCAATGCAGGAGCTCTTGCTGCGTTCAAAGCTTGGAACTGCAGGGAAACTCAGCACATAAAGGCTGGTTACCCCCTCTCCAAAAGAGTGACTACTCAGCCTGCAGAACCTCAGCAGGAGCTGGGAGGTGGCTGTCTCAGCCTCTCACCTGATGGCCAATGCCTTTTTCATCTTCATGGAATAGGCGCCTGTTTCATGGTGCCTGCAAGACTTTTGGCTGTGCTTTGCCGGTGTGATAAACAATGGTTACCAGTGATTCCTGTGTCTTTGTCTCAAATGTTGTATGTTAGCACTATACTCCAAATAAAATGTAGCAGTATGAAAAATCATATTATTCAACTCTAATTACTGATAGACCTTATGGAAACTGATAGGATTTTTTTATTTTTTCTTTTTTTTTTTTTTTATTTAAG
>JAVJGG010000005.1:23236650-23258322 GCA_035590195.1 Aviceda cuculoides
TTATCTCAGTTCATGATTTTCTCACTTTTACTCTTCTGATTCTCTCCCCCACCCCAACTCAGGGGGGAGTGAGCAAGTGGCTGTGTGGGGCTTAGTCACAGGCTGGGGTTAAACCACCGCAGGGAGTAAAAGGCAGTCTCTGTGTTAACTAATCATTGAGTTAATCTTCTTTTTAGGATCTAACTAGTACTTTATCTGAAGATGCAACAGCTTCAAGATGAAAAGTAGTGTACTGAGGTAGGTCTCTGTCTCAATATTTTAGAAAAATAATTTTTTCTAGTGTCATGTTTATTACATAATTCATAATGGAATAAAATAAGATCAAGTGCTAGAGATGATCACTTGGACCTCGTCGTAATGAACACACAGTTCAGTTCACTCCCACGTTGGACTTTTATTCTCTGCTCTTCATCTGACTGCAGGTCAGGTGAACCTGAGCTCTGAAGTCACCGACATGGGAAGCCATGAAATCTGGTCAGTCTAGGTACCTTCAGATGAAATAATCACCTAAACCACTTAAAAGATTGAATTTATAGGTAAGAGTCAAGTCTTTCATGGAATGTTTGTGTCATAAATACCCCCAAAAATGCAATACATGTTCAGAAAGCTATGAAATTAATTTTAGCAGAGCAGATAGTGGTTTATTTTAGCCATGTTGATTTGTTATTATATAGTCTGCTGTCTGGCCACTATCACCAGTTAACTTAAAAAAAAAAAAAAATAAGATATTTTAACATTAATATATAACCAGGATTAGTACTGACTTTTTTGATACAGAAAGTAGATAAAACAGCAACTAAAATATACTTTTAAAGGCAGTTTACATAATGTACACATTGAGATGTCTTGGGTTTTTTTCTGCTTGTTTAACAAATAAGAAGCAATGGCATGCCACGTAGAAAACAGCTTTTACTTAGCCCCAGAGTAACATGTACTATCAGCAACAAAAAAAAAAATCAAAAATGCATGCTTGAAGCAAGCATGCAAAACCTCTTTGAAAGTGATGAACATAATCTACAGAGGTCGAGAAATATTCTCTACATTTAAAGAAGGAAAAATAAGCTTTCTGTGCAAAATCTTAAGAATGATTAAGACAATAGTGCATAGTCAAGAATAACTCCTAACAAGAGGTTACAAGGTGAGTAATAGAGATCATCAGAATCTAAAAGCAGTGTCAAATTAGTGGGTTTTTTATTTTGCAGACACATGATATAAGCCATTGCTTTTACAGCAGAAAAGACTGAAAAGGGAAGAAAGGTGCTCAATTCCCCTCCTTCAAGCACAGAGTTGCATAGAAATTACAGATTTTGATATACAACTATAAGCAGATACATTACTTTTAAGTTTATTCAAAGCAGTCTGAGAACATACCTATATGAGCAAATGAGAAAGGTGTGATTAAATTCATGCTAGTTAAATTCTGAGAATTTCAAAGCATGCATATGTAGGTAACCTGATGATTTATATTCGTTCACACTGGTTGTATTTAATTATCATTCATATCATTCCAAATCCTATTTTCTGTGAAATCATGAAGGGGATTAAAACTGTCATCCCATTTTAAGGGGATAGTTTTTATAATTGTTGGTATTATTTTTATATTTTGATAATTTCAGTAAATTATTGTTCCAATTCCTTATGTTGTCTTTTTTCCTATCAGGTAGGTTTTGGATAAATTTACTATGACATGTGATCTTATAATCAATTGGTTAGAAAGATTGAAAATTTACTTTGTATCCCCTGAGACATTTTAAAATCAAATTCAAGACAGTTAAAATATTTTCTTCCCAACAGCATGAACTATAATAGAAATAGCAATATTAATAGCAATGTAAAAGAAATAAAGCTTCAATAACTTAAAAAAAAAAAAGACTGTACTACAAAAAGTCTCACATTATTAAATAGACATTGTTTATTCCTTAGACATATTTCGTGGAATAAATACTAATTAGAAGCTTGAATTAAGCCCGTTAATCAGCATGGTGCACTGCTACTTCAGTGCATAGTGCCATGAAAATTAAATCAAGAGAAGTTATTTGTACCTCATTCATAATATCAGGGTGTGTATGTGTAGACTCCACATCATTGAATCTGGCCTAAAGTTCGGTTGTAGATTAGGTGGCATGAATAGTAGTGCTGGACATAACTTTCAGTGACTGGTTCTGAACTGAAGAATTGCAAAAATTGATTCTAAGAAGCAACTTGCTGAATAGAAATCCTCAGTTCAGTTCACTTAGATATGACATTTCATACTATTTCTGAGTATTCAAATGGACTGTTAAAATGTATTATAATGAGTATAGAGTTCTATTTATAATATTTCATGAAAAAAACCTGGCAACATAAAACTTCAACTTGTAATTAAAATAAATTAGAAAATAATTTTGCGTGTTGCAGGGAATAAACTTTTAAAACCCTTGCTGAAAAAAATTCTGACCACTCCCCCCCAAAAATAACAAAGTTGCTATGTATAGTTTAAATTGATTGCAGGAAAAAACCCCCCATATTCTATTAGTGGTCAGATTCAGAATAGTCTTATGTAAAAATTAACAAATCCTATAATTTTCAGAAATGTTACCAGAAATAATCTTTTTCAGAGAAAATGAAACACCCCCCCCCCAAAAAAAAACCCCAAACCAAAACAAAAAACATTTTCAACTTCCATTTGTCTCTGCTTCAAAGCAAAAATAAAGATCAAAGTTAAATTAGTAGATACAGGAGCATGGGCTTGAAAAAGTTTCTAAAGGATACAAGATGATTTCAGAACCTCAAAAACAGTTAGGAAAAGTAATGAGCACCTCAGAAAAATTGTCTACTACTTGTGACATCATACTTAAGCAGAGTCTCTTAGTTCCTTATAGAACTGAGTTCTGTGGAAAATGCACATAATGCATTGCCTGTCCTCTCCTTAAATATGTTTTGGATTTACCATTATCGGCTATGCAAGCCCCATATACTATGCAAGTCCTGTATAATTCTGTCTTTTTTATGGAATATTTCTGTTTAATTATCCTAGCTTATTTTTAGTCTTTTCCTTATTGTTCCTTCTTGTTTTGCTTTCATTCATTTTTAATCTCCATTTTTAATACTAATCTTTGGCTTATCTCAGACTATCAATATTTAATTCTGCTGCCAAAGTGTAGCAAGGATCAGTGACTAAGTCACATGCTAGGATGTTCTTATTCAAATTGGCAAATTAAAGGTTAGCTTTTGTTTGCTTTTTGGTTATGTGAAAATGCCATTCAAATAAATAAATTTTTGGCTAACTGATAGTGCCTCCATCTCAACTTAAAATATTATTGGTTTGATTGTAACTTCTAGATTTTTATTTGTTTTGTTTTTTCATTATTTAAAATGGAAGAAATATTTAAATAGTGTTTCTAATTTTTTTCTAATAATATAGCATTTTTATAATATAAATGTGTGTATTATAGGTGTGAATGTTAGAAAGTGTTTAGAAGCACCATTATAAGTATTATATATCTTTGTCATATGTGATATTATATATAGATACACACAAATGTATATAAACATAACCACTCATTGCCAACGTTTGTCATAAATGACCACTGGTAATGAATGGCTCTGGGTCTAAATTTTTTATTTAAGTTCGGTTACTCTAAAGAGTGTTTTGTGACAAAAACATGTTAACGGAACTTATTTTAAATCGAATAAAAATTCTGCCTTCTTATCCTAGTGCTGCCATGTTTAATTTTCATCATTATGAATAGGTAGCAAATTCGGGCAAGATTTTCCTCTTTCTTTTCTATATTTGTTTGGAAAAAAAAGACTTTCTAGTGAGAAACAAAATGAAGACTTGCAGTTGTTTCTGACTTGAGGCTGCCTAGTAGGTGCAGGGAAAGAAGAAACACTGGAAGGGATTTTAATCACAGCAGTGCGTGCAGGCATTTGGCCCTCTTGTTCGTTGACTGCTTCAAAGGTTTGTCTCAGTTCAGCAAAGCGTTACAAGGTGCGCATTACCTAACCAAAAACCTGAGGTAAGCCTACAACTGTATTTCCCAAGTCTCAGACCATTTCTCACTGCTAGAAGCTGCTGAATCCAGTAGCCCAAGAGATGTAGGGTTGTGGCTGGTCCACATTCCCAGGTCCAGCCAGGAGAAAGGCTGGGCATGCATTCCCAGCAGGCACACACATCCACACAGTATGTAACACGTACACTGCCAGCCACGCAGACCAGCACAGAAAGCAGAGCATTCATAAGCACCAAATTTATACACAAGGTACATCACTCCAGTAACTGGCCTGGCCAGACACTCAGGCTATCTGGTCACTGGCCGCTGGACCTCCCAGCAGTCTCACGCACAGACGCACGCCTACAAATGTCTCTCTCTGTAGCTGGTCTCAACTTCTGGCCTTACCAGCAGCCAGCTCCCAGACCCTGTGGTCTCTCAAGGAGCTGGCTTGAACTTCCCAGTCCCTCCAGTAGCCAACTCTTAGACACCCCCTCAGTCTTTCCAGAATCCTATTCAGACTTACAACTGCTTCAAAACTTGGGTCCCAGGCCTTTTGTTCTACTTGAAAGCTAGCCTGCCTTGAGGTTTGCTAGCTGTTACATGCTGACAGGCATGGCCCCAAAGCAGGCACACGCTCCAGTCTTTCCAGGTACTGACATCCCAGACCCACGGGCCCCTGTGTCCTGCTCAGGTTGCTGGTCCTTAGACCTCTCTACACACATATGCACACAGAATGGCAAGTCCTTCACCCAATAAAACAGAAATAGAGTTTAAATAGGACAGACTGCAGAAATTAGGAGTAGGCAGTGCTGATACAAGCACACTGTCTAGCAACCTGTTTACACATGACCTACTACTTTTACCCCCGTTTTTCTCTATTTGCCATGCTTTTTTTCTCCTGCTTTTGGTCCTTCTCCCTATAGTAAGTCTTGTATAATCCCAAAATGTTCTTCCCATAAAAGTGCCCCCTGCCACCTCCTCAGACTGGAAGGTGACTGCGGGAGTGTTTCCTTCACTCCAGGGCAATGGTCTGAGGCTCCCTTGGAATCACCTGGGGAGGAGCCAGCTCAGGTGCTCCATTTGATCTGATGAGGTTGTTGGGCTTCCCCTGCCTGTCATTGTTCCTCTGAGCTCCTTTGGGTTCATGAAGATGAGCGCTACAGCATGTATCCTGACACTTAGACCTCAGACTTTCTATTTGCAGAGGGACAGTAGAGACAAAACATGTCAAAGCACCTTGTCTGCAGGATTTCAGAACTTTCTTTCAGGGATCTATTTGTGCAGCCACAATCCTCTGTCATTCTTCCTTACAGGAGTAAGGACACAGGTCCTTTCTGGCCCTTGACATGAACTGCAAGTTGCCAGAATGACTCATTCTTTCATTTCTTTATCTTGCAGGGGGCATGGATATACATCGATATCTACAGATCTATGCGTGCATATATATACATATATTTATACAGCTGGACATATAGACACATATACAAACACACATGTATATACATTTAAAATGTACTTGTGTGTACATATGATGTGACATATAACTTTAACTGTTCCTGACCGATGTTGTGAGGAAGGTTCAGAAAATGATACTGCACTTCTTGACACTGTGGAATGGGTGATTAGTGAAATCCATAGTATTTTGCAAATGTGACTCACCATCTACAACGGTAGGAAGGAAGATTAAGGCAGCTGAAGTGGGAGGATTCTGGTGCGTCTTAGAAAAAAGCAATGAGATTAGGTCTGGAGCATGACAGCAACATGATAACCATTCTGTGGCAGTTGGCACAGTTGACTCTGGAAAACAGAGAAATCCATTTAAGCTGAAGTGGCTTTCCATTTTCTTCTTTTCTCTCCTTTTTTCTTCTGAGTGGTAAAAATACCGAATAGCATTACAGGAGAGAGAGATATTTTGGGTGCTGACCCACTTTCCCAAATTACAAATTAAAAAAATCAGGAAGTCTTTTTAAAATTCACTCTCTGCTTGATTCAAATCACAATTTTGAACTCCTCCATCATCTCCTTCTTTTATTTCTAGGGAGCCAGGAAAGAATCATTTATGCCACCAACTTCTAACCAAGTGAATCACCTGACAACCTTCTAACTGGACCACATTTTTGTTTAACAGTCATAGTCTGGTTCATCCTCCTTTGCTGACTCTAGTCTCTTTGCATAAATCACTTGAGAGCAAAGCAGGAACTGTAATGAAATGGATAAGTGAGAAAAGGCACAATCTGGATGTTCTATGTCCTAACACACGGGATGTGCAGTCATCCTTAAGCTTACTCTCCAGATCAGACACACACAGAAAAAAAGTCTGACATGAACTTGCAAGTGTTGCCTTTGCATATTCTCTGTCGGTGTTTCCAGTCAATTGCATTCCTCTCATCTTTGCTCATATGTTGCTTGTCATAGAGTGGGCTACCTGATGTGCTCTCCTAACTTGACCTTTAATTTGGTACATATCTACACTGACAGTATTTTTTCTTACAATAGTTCGGATTTTTTTACCATGACATCCTCCATTCTTCATGAGTTTTATTCTAGGGTTTGTCAAATTGCATTTCACCTACCTTTAATTTTGTATCACCCAGTAATGATATCTCATGTCACTCATGTTATACCTCATCAGACATTTTAATTGCTCCACTTCTTCACTCAGACTAAGTACTTTATTTTGTATTGTTCCTGATATTTTAAGGGGACTAGGAATTGCTGTGATTTCAAACTGCTTGAAATAAATCCTCTTCACTGAACATATCAGAGAAAAACAGAATATAGATTTCTGGTTCCTCTTTGCAGGTGTTCTGTCTCCAAGGCAAGACACCAGAAATGGAGTTTGCAATCCATATCAAATAAAATTTAGTGAAAAACTGACTGGTAAATATTAAAGGTAGAAGTCAGCTATCCCTGTTTAGACATTTAATATCTGGATATCTGCATCTGATCTAGTCATCTTCATGGTCAAAGAGGAAAAAGCCTGAGTTTAGGAAGTGACACCTCTCTTCTGAAAACAGACTTGGAAGAGCTGTTTGAAAAGTTCTATTTCTTTCTATTACCTGTTTAAGGAGCCCAAAGAGCTAATTCATTTAAAATGTCTAGATTTCTAAAGTTAGGTGAAATTAACATTAACCTAAAGACCCTGAAACCAGAGACATTTATGAAATTTTGGTCCTAAATATAAAGAATAAACTAACTTACTATATTTAAAAGTTTTGCATTGCTACCTCTTCTGTATCTGTCCATACTACCTAGCTATTCATACAGTTGTAATGACCTCCTTCCTAATTTTTGAAGTTGTATCTCCCCTTGCTGACCTGCCTGAACTCAGTTCCAGTGGTCTAGTAAAAATGATACTGGCAAAAATGTGTCCTCTTTGAATACATCTCATATTTTAGACTTCTGTTGAGGGAAAATAATTGATAATGCAAAGAAAACATTTAACTAATTCAAATACAAGATGCTTTGACCCACGAAAAAATTTTCCTCAGAAGTATTTATGAATGGTAAAATTAGTTACGACACTTTTGTAGCTTAATCAGAGATGTTTGCAGGGATATGCAACTCTTTGGGGGAGGAGTGGTGAAGGGGAAGCAATACTGTTGATCACATACCATTTCATAGTAAAATACTCTAAAACCAAAATGGGCACAGTAGAAAAATATCTTTTTGGAATTACAAAAATTATTACTAAATTTAATGTAAGAATGGCAAATAGTGTCTTGATTTTTCCTTTGCATATCCGTTTGTTTGCATCTTTTTCTATAGTATTCCTATACTACTTTGTGATATCTCTCTATGTCACTAAAAACATTTTATGTGCTTTTTTTTAAATTAAGCAAAAGAAATAATGAAGGGCAACTTCTACTGGGTAATGCTTGGACATATTAGGTTTCCTACATCAGACAGTTTTTACTGTTTGATATAATGAAAAAGTTTCACTATTTAACAAAAAAGAAACAATTTTTTTTGGTTTAGCTAATTACCATATTTTTCATAAAACAACCTGAAAATTATTTGAGACGCAAAAGGTATTTAAGTTAATATTAAATAATGGTTGGCCTTTCATTGTTTTAAGAGTAAAAGTTTAAGATATTTGAGCAAATATGTATTTCCGTACAGTTTACACTAATATAATGTCCTACTATGCTAACAAGCCATGAAATAGTGTAAAAATAATAATACAATATAAATGAAAAACATAACATTAAGCTTCAATTAAAATACAAAATCATACTTAGAAAATAAAGACACCTCACCTCATAATTAAATTATTTTAAATTGTCGTGTTGTAGGAAATTTGGAAAGTATCTGTTATGCTCCTTGAAAAGAAGAAAAATAAATTTTGAAATATAAAAATAGTCCATTGAGTGAAAATCTTTAGTGTTAACATGCTCCGCTTTCTGGTTGTATAAGTAACTTAGAAACATTTTAGCATTTTTTCACCTGTAAAAAGAGGTGAATAAAAAAAAAGTGGTGTAAGCCATCTTTGTAGTGATTAATCCAGAAAAGAGTCTTTCACTCATGCCAGCGTTTTTCCACACACTTTGAAAATTAACAATATTACCTGCTAACACTCCTGTCATAAGGTATCAGGAGGTTAATTTGCATGTAAATGTTTAACATGGTATTCATTGAAAACTGAGTTTCCATACCAGTTGGGTCAGCCTCATTGGAAAGTGGGAAGTATAATTTCAGTTTCAGCAAGAAAGATGGTAGAAAACAGTTTTACTCTGATCTACCCCTGCAATTTATAACTTTAGCTTAACTGAAGGGATAATTTTAGTAGTACAGTGGCTTGGGATTTCCGTATTGTGGGTAAAGGAATGGGTGCTGCTTGTCACTTGCTAACTGAACCATTCTCTGGAGTGGCTGGCTTTTCTCCACAAGCTCTCTGGGTACCAAAGGGTTTACCTAGCACCTAGGGCTTAACCTTCTCAGCTGAATGCTTGACAGTTAGGTGGGAGGGAAACTGAATGCCCTTTCATTTTTCTACACTGCTTTTTGGTTTTAAATAATTCACAATTAAACATTAAAGATTAAATAAAACCCACTTTTTTAAATAAGAAGGACTAATCATTGTGAACTTGCATGACAGAAGGGAAATAAGGAAGAGATATTACAGGAATTACTAGAACAGTTGGAAGCATCAATGTAACATCTATTCTTGCTAGGTTATGCAAATTAGTTATTACACACTATTGAATAAAGCCTGAGCCAAATAGTAAGAATTTTCAGGATCAGATCCATAGTCCATGGCTGGGGAATTATCACTGAACTAAGAAATACTGAATTTACTCCTACTCAAAAGGCCAAAGATGACTCTTTTTTTCATTAAATGAAGACGTAGATGTATGTATAAACTGAGATATAAATTCTCCAAAGTTATTTCTTTCTTTGTCTTTCCCAGTGGTCTTAACAAGCAAATAGAATCAAGAAGTCTAAGCATGTTCCCCAATGATTTGGAAAAGGAGGTCATTTTACCAGAAGAACACTTACCAAACTAGTCAGCAGCTTTTTGTTTTGACATCCTTTATAAAATGTGGTAAGCAATGTCTTTCAAGGATTTTATCAACAAGTGTCTGCATCAAATGCATTAGCAACAGCAATAAAATCAAAACACTCAGACACACAGGACAAAGTGTAAGCTAGGCTTTTCTAGATTTTTGAAATACTCATAAATAAAGCGGGTTTTACATTAGTATCCAAGTAGCTAAAAAAAAAAAAAAAAAAAGGATAATGTAAAATTTGAATCTGAGCATTAATTAGACCTGAATGTAATCACTTAACATGAAAGATATTACTGTGGTCATCATGCTCTATTTACATGTTCTAATGGCCACACAGAGTAAAACATTATTTTAACTGCAATAGCTGCTATACCTGTAAATGATATCACAAATTACAGTTGTCTGCATTCAGAAAACCTAGTTTGATGCATCTTATTGTACTTGTTAGGAACTTGGAGGCAGTTTAATTTTTATGGTTACCATGAAGGGAAGCTGTATTCTCAAGCAGTCATCATGTTTGTTTGGTGCATAATTTCTGAAAAGACTTGTGAATTTTATTAGTGATCCAAACTTTCTCTGAGGCCAGAGTTCTTAATTTTCTTCAGAGTGCTAGTCAATCAATATGCCTTGCTTGTCAAGTAAATACTGACAGGGGCTTCATAGTGGCAGTTTTTGTAAAAAACTATTATCTTCCTATCATATTGTATATTTCCCTGGTGATAATATTATCAGCATTAAAATACAACCTGTGGAGATAGTTTCCAAACCAAGGAAGATCTACCTAAAGTAAGTTCTGTGCCAAATTGTACTAATCACACAATTCTTAAAATATTATATACCTGTAAATACACATGTATGGCCCAGAAAACAGACTTTGTAGGAGTTCATGTCTACCAGGTGAGATCTATCCACTTCCTTCATTCCTGAAATTTTATAAGGAGACTTGAAAAGAAAAAAAATTAGGATGTAACACTACAACTAAGAACAAAAATCTTTAAAGACCAAAGCTTCCTTTTTAAAATGAAGCCTTTTCTCCTTTACGATCACATCTCCCCAATTACACATAAAAGACATGGCCACATAGTAAACAACAGTGAAATCTATTTTATAGGCTACTCTTCCAGTGTACTGCTTTACCATTTGGTTAATGAGATCATCAAAATACGATTTGTACACTTCAAAATACACCAATGCCTGAATCAAACAGATTATTTAGAGGAGCATTCATTCAAATAAGTTTGTAATGCACCAAAAGTAGATAATAAGAATACTGTTCTTCATATAAGATATAAAGGAATATGACTTTATCCATATCAGGGAGAAAAAACACTTTTATTTTGTGAATTAAAAAGTTTTATTTTAAAGAGTGAGAAAAGCTAAACTGATTGATCACAACTGTTTTAAAACTCTGCATATGTCAGATTACTCCTTAGTTGCAGCATGGTTGTGTTTCCTATAAAATATTCCGTTAGGGTTTTTTTAGGGGAGGGAGAAATTAGTAACTTTGGTTTAGGTCTGTCATGTGCTGTGCACCTGGGGAGTTGTTCTGAAGCAAACAACGTTGTCACCACCTGTAACACTGCAGTGAAAACACCGCCCAAAACATGAGCTACACCCAAGTGATGATAAGGATAGAGGTAAACACGAATAGGCCAAGAGTAAAAGAACGGGCAGTAACTGTGGTTTTCAAAAGAACATTAGTTGCCTTCCCATGGACTTACAAAGATATTCTAACATGAATGTATACCGTGCTTTCTTTTACCTCTGTCAGGACAATATATTAACTGTATATCATCAAGGATTTCCCCCTAAAAGGTGGAGCTACTGGGTAACACGCGGCTCTTTGCTGGCTTGTTTGAACCATGGGATTAGCAAGCAGGGTCGGAATTGAGCAGCTGGCTCCAATTTCTGATTTCCAGGTCAGCTTTCTTGCAGTTCATCAAATCCTCACTTCAGACTTGAACTCAGATTCCAAATATTAATGTTTTTTCCTTGTCAAAAAGGACAGATGAATGGTGGTGGGTTTTTTCTCTCTCTTTTTCTTCTTTCTTTTAAAAACATCTGATCTGTTCATTGTTATATGACAGTTATATGAAGCCATTAAAAACCCCATTGCTGAAAATCAAATTCTGTGCCCAGATATCGCTGTATTTAAGGTATATAAAAGTTAAACACATTCTTAATTCTGATTTCTCTGGGCAAGCAGAACCTTATTTGTTCTTCTTATTCTCTATTTCCAGTAAAAGAACTAGATGAAGATCAGCATTTAGGTTTATATCAGCTTCTCTAACACCTCTCTGAAAAGATGTAGAAGAGATATTGTGGCTTGCTGTTCAAGAACTTCACTCGTTTTCCATTTCTTATGCTAATTATCCAAGCCACCTGGTACAGATTTAGTTTTTGTGTGAAAAATTGAGAGTGTGAAAGTCAGAAATCTTGCATGTATGTGTGTGGAGGAGGAAGCAAAAACAGGAGGCAGACATGCATTTGTTCGCAGTGGGGGACCATAGGTTCTTTTTGAGCTCTGTTCACTGGGGAGCCACAATGTCATAACACTGATGTAGTAGCAGCTGACTAAAGTGTGTTTCCTCTTCTTCCCTCTGCCCCTGAATCCTGTTGCAAATGAATTACGCCTGTGAGGGAAGAGATTCAGATTTGTATCAAGGTTTTTGTTTCCTTGCATATATTTGAATCTTCAGTGAAATTGTCTGTTATGTTTTTATTACTAAAAAGTTCATGTAAGTTATACAACACATTTATTTTTCCATAAATGCTTTTCCAGGGTGATTCAGGGAACCCATCCAGGTAGATAGGGAATGTTGCACTAAGCATTACACAAAAAAAGACAAGAGATTGATGTCTAAGTCTCTCTGGGTTGAAAATATCTATTATTGTGGTAAAGGCTTTCTAGGTCAAGATATGTCAGGTGAAGTAGGAACCATTCAGAATGATTTACTGTCACCTGAAAAGCCAGTTTTTGGATCTCAGCCACTCTGCTATGAGTTCCTTTGAAGGATGAAGGGAGAAGTGTTTCTAACTGTTTTTTGCCTACTGAAAGAAGACAAAATCTGTAGCATCATAATCAGCACAACTCTGTGTTCAGCACTGTTGAGGCCTGCAGTTTATCAGCTCTGCTCACATGAGTAAGTATCACTTCAGTCAATGGGAATTCTTATAAAAGCAATCTGCAGGTTTGGAGATAAATCAAGCAGCTAAAGAGGCATTAAAAATGTGCAAGGATGGCAGAAGGATACAAGCAGTTTAGAATATATTTAGCTATCATATAAAAGAACAGAGCTTGAAGCTGGCATGGTTTTAATGTAATGAATGCTACAATATTCCTCTTATACCATCACCTCAGTGACATGGACAGTGAGATTTAAAAAATGGTATTGAAAATAAAAACCTTTAGATTTTTTTTATTTGTTTTTTAAGTCTGCTCTTGTAATTTATGATATGGCAGGTAAAGCACGGGGGGGTATTAAAAATATAAGCAAGCCTTTTGAAATGGAGTTGGATTTTGACAGCAGTGTCACTGTTGGAAATGAATAAGAACTGTTACTGCTATAAGCAGCAAAAATAAAAAATAAAATTAAAAAAATCAGTGAGTTCCTATGTATTCCAGTGAAAATATTTAAAAGGATATTTAATGATAATGTACCGCATAAGTACCAAACCTGCACCATTTTTACATACACAGCAGTTGTTGTATGTCCTCTTACTGTATTTAATGTTATAATTTCTTCTTTGTTTAGGAAAATAAAAGAGCTAATCAAAGGAGTTACTACTCCTGTATTCCCAGTATACTCTTAAAGTTTTACTAGAAAGGAAATATAAATTTTGAAGAGGAGGAGGATTTTATTTTCCATATTAAAGTTCGTCTGGTTGGGATCTGTGACCAGAGCCAAAGTGAAGGATCTGAGTAGACCCCAGAGTTTTAGGTGTGAGTCTCTTTGCAAACCTTGATGGTGGAGATGTCCCAACTGAGTAAATGCTTTAACTAGCATTAAAGAATGCTAGTATGAGAAGCAGTTAACAAAAGTTATTGTTTAGTCTTGATTCTTCCATAGCTGATAGCTTCATATACTGCTCCAGGTAGAACAATAAAAATAAAAAAAAAAAAAAAGATTTCTTGCTGTGATGCACACCTGACATGTTAAATGTCATAGAGCAATATAAATAGGTTAGTGAGCCAAATAAATTCCCAGTGCAGCTGTACAGCCTTTAGTAGCTGAACCAGGATTATATTCTCCCAGTTGCCATCTAGAAAGAGATTTATTTTACTTGAAGTAAGCACAAATGAGGCTTAGCTTAAGCCAAATATCTAGAAGGATCCTTCTAGAGAATTAGCTGTGAACTACACTGCTAGGCCATGCCTAAAGAAATCATAGAAGTGATATCAAAACAGAGGTGCAGGAAAACCTACAGCAGTTTAGATAGGTGAGCAGCTCACTGTGTGAGCACTGAATGTTGTTTATTTTGACCTTAGTGAGGCTTTCGACACTCTCTTCCATAATATCCTCGTGGACAAACTGATGTAAAGACTTGGTAAGTGAGGTCGACTGAACACTGATTGAATGGCCAGGCTTAGAGGGCTGTGATCAGTGGCACGAAGTTCAGTTAGAGATCAGTCACTAGTCGTGTAAGCAGGGGTTCATACTGGGACCAATACTGTTTAACATCTTCATTAATGACTTGGCTGGTGGGACAGGGTGCACCTTCAGCAATTTTGCAAATGATACAAAACTGTAAGGAGTGATGAATACATCAGAGGGTTCAGAGGGACATCGAAAGGCTGGAGAAACAGTATGACAGGAACATTATGAAATTCAACAAGTGGAAAAGCCAAGTCCTGCACCTGGGGAGGAATAATCCCATGCAGGTCCTGGTAGAAAACAGGCTGAACATGAGCCAGAATTATGCTGCTGAGGCAAAGAAGACCAGCAATATTCTTGAGTGCACTGGAAAGAGTGTTGCCAGCAGATCAAAGGAGGTGATCCTTCCCATCTACTTAGAACTGGTGAGGTCACACCTGGAGTACTGTGCCTAGTACAAGAAAGAAACACACATACTGGAGAGAGTCATGAATAAGAGATTGGAGCATCCAAGCTACATGGAGGGTCTGGGAGCTGGGATTGTTCAGTCTGGTGAATAAAGAGTCAGGATGAGCTTATCCATGAGTATAAACACCTGATGGCAGATATTAAAGAAGGCAGAGGCAGACTCTTCTAAGTGGCACCCAGTGACAGCACAGTAGGCAATGGGCAGAATTTGAAACACAGGAAGTTCCTTTTAAACATAATGAAAAAATAAGTCTGAGATGGTTGGACACTGGAAGAGTTTGCTCAGAGAACCTTGGGAGTTTGCAACTTTGGCGCTATTCAAAACCCAACTAGACATGGTCTTGGGTAACCTGCTTTAGCTGTCCTTGCTTTTAACAGAGGATTGAAGCAGAGAATATCCAGAGGTCCCTTCCGATCTCAGCTTTTCTGCAATTCTGTGACTGTTGTCAGAAGAACCCTTTCTTCCAGTGCATTTTTTCCTATGACCAGCATGCCTTTGAATACACTTTACAATGTGTACAGGCCAGTGGTTTTTTTTCAGTTAGCATGGATTTTTTTTCAACCACAGCAGCTCAGTCTTCACTGAGACTTTTGAAGAATAATAAACACCATAAAACCAGTCTTTTAGAAGGTATGGGTGAGTATTTCCTTTTGGTATTACTGATAAGTCTTGTCTAGGAGTTGGAAAAATCAATCTTCTACCCCTGTGTGGGAGAGCTAGGGATAATAGATGTATCTGGAGTCTTAGAAGCCCAGGGGCTACTCTTTCACATGACACTGGGCAAGATCGCATTGAATAGGATGATAAAGAGGTAAGATGCCTCACTATTGCTGTCTGACAGCCAAATTTCAGAAACAGCAGTTTCTGTCTTTCATGTCCTCTAAGAAATCAATTCAGATAAGGTTTGCTGAGAGCAAATTCCAGATAGGTGGCAGAAATTAGTGAACACTGATAAGTGAAGAATCAATGAGAAGATGAAGAGGTGCTGACTGGTACTCTGGAAGTACTACTCTAAGGCAAATGGACTTACTTGAGAAGATGTAAAGTTTTCTGTTCCTACAATCGTTAAATAAACTCAAACCTGAAAAAACTATGTGATCCATTTAAAAATGTTATGCTACTTTAAATTACTTTTCGGTTCTTGTGCTTGGGAAAGCAAAATAAATTCCATCATAAAGAAGTAAATTATGAAAAAAGACATTTAAACACCTTTACTGTTTTAGATCATTTAGTTTCTTCATGCATGGACAACAGTTGAATAATGTCTACTGATGTGAATATTATCCTGCAATAAAGACAGTCACAAAGGACATCAAGATATAACTTATAAATTAATTACAAACCTAGTCCAAAAGCAAGTTCTTAGATATTTTATTTTTGTGTGTGTAGGCAAATGGGGTAGTTATCAGGTTTTTCTGGCTCATATGCATTATTTCAGGTTTACTGTGCCTACCTGATAGAAAGAGAAATGTCTGTTAAGACAGACTAAGGGTCCTGAATAAATTGGTTTTGCATTCTAAGATCAATAAAATCCATTAGAGTGTTATGGTATTTTTACTTTCAAAATATTCCTTCTTTCTTCTCTTTATAAAACAAAGCTATCACAAAACCCTCAAAAAGTCCTGCAGAAAAAAGATCATTCTTCAGTAAGGTGGAATTCCACACAATAAAACACAGCATCTTACTAACTTGCCTGCTCCTAACTGAATTTATATTTATCCCACTTTTGACATTTTTCATATTCCACTGTTTTTAAACTTCCTTTTAAAAAGTTGCTTACTGTAGCATGTTTGATTATTATAATGATGTTTTAAAAATACTGTAAAAAAGTAATTGTTGAACATTTAAACTACTCATTAAAACAGTGGAAAATAAGAAATTTTTTTACTTATGTTAGAAAATATTTAATTATTCTATGCAACTTTAAAAAAATCATTGGATTCTATCATACTCCATTGTTAAGTCTGGGACCTTATTTTACATAAAGTGAGAATATATAGAGATTCAGATCTTTAGCCATAATAAATTGAAATAAAACTTCATTTAACAATATGCATAACCTGAGTGCCTGCTTCAGGAATTTTGTGAATAATTGAGGTGATCATTAGTTCCCTTAGCTTATCAGTTATGTTAAAAATACAAGTGAAATGGCTTATGCTACCTTCTTGAGAGACTGAGAAAGGAAAGCTAAATTTGCTAGTGTAATTCCTAGCACATCATAGAGTTTGGATTCAGTGGGATTACTAGACAAGTGGTTGATGAATGATGAAACAAGCAGTCAGACACACATGGCAGCAAAGCATGTGAATAAGAGGCTAGGCTTCTTCTATTTGGACTACGTTTTCTTCCTTCTCCCCTCTATGCTAAATTAAGACATATACTGGGGATAGTCTGTTATTTAAGTGGGCTGCTTGGCTTCTGTCACGTAGGAGGAGGGAAAGCAAAAAATTTCATTTCTGCTCCTATCATTTTAAGTTCAGTCAGTGACTGTTAAAATAACATGTTTATGCCATCAAGAGAATTGGAAGTGTTCAGTCCAAAAAGGCAGTTTCAGAAGTACAGCTGTTCTTTATTATCTTTCAGCTGCTATCATCTCGCCTATTCCCATTCCCAAAGTTCCTACTCTTCTTCATGTCCACAGTTTCAACCTAGTAACTGCAGCCTCTACTTACTCCCTCAATCATGTTAAACTTCAACAACAGCATGCACAAGGTAGGTGATGTTATACTATTAAAAGTGGTAAGATTAAACAGTTGCCTATGTATATATGCTCTGTTCTACTTTGACTCTTCTTCCATCCCTTTATATGCTTACTAGCCACTTTTGGTCACTACTTATATTTCTTTCTCTCAAAGAAGAGATGTTAGTGATGACAATTATTTTAATCTTTCAAAATAGCAAGAGGGAGGCTCATATCCAGAACCATTGCAATACTATTAAAATTTTGCTCGAGATAGCTCTTGAGGTCTGAGTAGCAGGTCCCAGGAACCCGTCCTGTTCCCCAGCTGTGTTCTTCTCCCTGGGAAACAGAGACCTCCCTGGGAGATTTCACTTCATATCGGAGACAATGTCATAAGTTGATGCCAAGGCTTTTTCTTCCTCCACTGTCACCTTTGGATGGTGCAGTCTTTAAGCTGTACAAACTCTCTGTTCACTTCCCTGTCTCCTGGGTCACGGTTCAACGTGGAGACTATTGCCTAAAGGAATGGTAAGGATTGATAGAGGAGACGTACCCTAAATTTTCACATAGTCACCAATATTCAGAAATGCCTATACTCCTCCGAGTAAGATGAAATCTGAGGAATGTCCTCCCCTTTCTTCCTCCCCACAGCTGCTTCTGGCCTTCAGGGAATGGCATGTCAGCCTCATGCAGGCTCCCTTCCAGCAGCCACTCAGCTGCCTCTTCCCCTGCTCCCTAATGAATGTCTTTCTCGGTTTCTGCAGCAGTAATTCCAACCTCATCCCTGCACAGCTGAGTGAAAGTCACAGCAGGGAAAAGCTGAAGCCAGCTGCTGCTGGCACCGAGGCCATCCAGGCAATGGGACATGGAGAAAGATGGAAAATGCTCTCTCGGTTTAGGGCAGCTGCTACTTGCTGGCACACAGTGTAGTAGGAGCAGGGCATGTTGTACGCTCCGTGATGACTCTGGGAAACTGAGTGTATCCCAGCCAAACTAGCCCTTTTACAGCTGTTAACAGTGTTGCAGGTTTGGGGTTTTTTTTTTTAGTCCGTGAATAAAGTTAAAGGACTTTGACATTGTTCCACCATCCTACACTCTGTTTCACTGTCATCTGGAAGCAAAAACCCCCATCCTTTTACAAAGAAAAAAATGGTAAGCATTTTTCAATAAACTCCAAAGCCTACCATGACCCATCCCCAATTCTAACTTCTTTGCTGCATTTATTCCAAGTATTGTGCTAAACATCTTAAAACCTCCCCCTTTAGCAGGACTGGCCTACACAGCTCTCAGTTTTTATGTCAGAGCTGGGTGTACTAACCTGAAAATTTTCTGTGGAGGTTGATATACTTGGGACGTTTCTGAGCTACTCTTTATCTTGTTTTCATACACTTTTGTACATCTCTGTGGGAATAAAAAAACATTTTAATGCAATCACTTGGTCTAAATGGAGAACAATTTGAAAAAGAAAGTAAAATCCTGCTTATATATACAGCTATTCAATATTCATGCAGCAAACAGTGTTAAATAACGTAAAGCAAATACATAAGAACACAAAAAATAACAAACCTGTTTTTTGGATCAAGAGATGAGTGATTTAGGACATTATATTTGAGCTAATAGTAGCAAAAGGGGGAATTAACATACAAAGCTTAAACTTGGCATATATAATATGCTACATTCATTGTTGCTATTCAATGCTTGTAATGGTAAAAAGTTGCAGTTCATGTTCCAAACTGCCATTCTTTGAATTTATGAGTCTGAAGGAGAATAGGACTGAGCACAAATAAAATACATTGAAATCTTATTAGAATTAAGTTTTGTCTCTTACACTTTGGGATCTTCTTTTATATTAAGTTTAACCTAACAACTTAAGGCTAAGCTTCAAAAAACATGAATGCCTTCAGATGTAAACTGGGAATTTCTGGATTTTCCACAAATTACAAATGTTGGCCATAATTATTCCTGCTTCCTTGCACACTGTGCCTTTCTGTGCCAATATCATAATCTCAACTCCTTTATCAGTCTCTTAGATTATGAAGTTATCTACTTCCAAAATGATTACACTGAGGCATCTGAGAAACAGGTCAGTTTTAATTCCTGTGTAATTTCCTATATGGTAATTTTGGTCATATCCATAGTAATCACTCCTCATTTCTTTTCATGTAATAAGTTTTGGCATTCATTGTAGCTTGATTCTTTAACTAAAGATAATACTTCTATAAAAACAAAATCCTAGAATCATATTAATTTTTCAATGCCTGATTTAGTTACTTCTATTTCTCATTCCCAGCTTAACTTTTCTTTTCAAAACTGATGTGTTAAAAAATAACTCCTGCAAACTGAGTACCAATTATGAGTAAAATAGAAGCTATCTAGAGCACTTGATGCTTCTGATTTTTAAATATAAAGAGTAGGATACTAATAAGATAGAAAATGGTCTGAGGATCTCGAGGCATCATGTCTGAGCAAACTCAGGTAAGTGTGAAACTTGACCTTTATAAAGATAACCAGTCTGATGGGAGTAAAAGCAATTAATGTTGCATCTCCCAAAGCAGCAGAAACAACCGTCTCCTGACCATCCTCAAAAAAGCCTCGTGGCCAACTCAACTACTCATGCAGCCAAGCTTTTCACATCCTCCCTTAAGGTGACTTAGACTTTCAGACTTTTGCCTCAAATCAATCACCTGGCTGTAGACCAGAGAATTCTGGTCACCTGTGTATGGTTTTGTGGTTTATAGTTTAACATATATGTGGTTGTTTCATGGTTAGCTAGCTAGAAGGAAAGGGAAGGGAAGGGAAGGGAAGGGAAGGCAAGGCAAGGCAAGGCAAGGCAAGGCAAGGCAAGGCAAGGCAAGGCAAGGCAGGGCATTGGCTTTTCAAGACAGGAAATAAAATACAAAAATTGATTTTGCACAGGGAAGAATTAACATGACTCCTCTGAGACTACTTTCCTAGAAGGTTGTTGGCTAAGAAAATCTTACATCCCTAGCAGTTGTTCCCCAAATATAGTAGGTGAAGAATAATTCTGCCCCAGTTTTGAGCCAAGCAGAAATAGCTCCAGTCTGCAGGATTGCTAACAGACCAGAATGCGCTCACTAAGGTCATTATGCTTAGAGTTTGGTTTTTTTTTTTTTTTAAATGAAAACCACTTCCAAGGGAAAAAATTACAAATTGTCTATTTTATTTTCCTGATTAATGATGAAAATAATTTTTAAGTAGTTTAGGAGAATATATAGAATTTCTCACTGCCTCCACTGGTCCTACATTTTAAGAATTTAAATATTTTCAAATTAACCTGCTAATTTATTAGATGGAATTTTTTAAAGTTCAAAGAAGAAATAACAAATGCAATGAAAGAGCAAATAACAAAATTAGTACACAGTCTTTCTTTTATTTTGTGGCTTCAAGATTTTCAACTGAGCTTTCATGGTCTGATGGATTTTTAGCTGATTTTTGCAAAACACTTTTTAGCCTTTTATTGAACAGAAAATCTGTTTTAGAAAAAAGACATTGTCTAGGGTAAGACTAATGTTTCAGGCTATGCAAGCCAAATCATACTTAACTAGGTCAAACTTAAACTTGTCTTTGATAAAAAAAAAATGTCACCTGCAAATTTGTCATTGCTGAAATCTAAATCTATCCATATACCTATAAATATCCTTCTTCTCTAAGACTATGGGTGGTGAATCTAGAAAAGAATACATTCATAGTGACAAATTATTCTTTTTATTAAAAATCCAACACACAACGCAATCATATGCCAGCTGTCTGCATTTCAACATGCTAACACATCATACATAACTATTGTCCACTGAGAGGCTTACACCAAAAATGAATGTACTGGTCTGTTTTATTTTAGAAACATGCTTGAACTAATTAAATTAATAAAATGATAAGCTGTAACTTTACCCTACAAAAAAGACAAGGGTCAAGTGCCCTAGAACAAATAACACGTACAAATTTAACTTTTGGGGTTTTGCCCTTGGGAAAAGTAAGAAGATAATTTTCTTTGCCAGCCAAAATGCTAAGCCAAAATTTATCATGTTCAAGTATTAAAGCACTAAAGCTTCACTATTATTGAAAAATATGTGGATACAGCAATAATAGTAGAACTAGGAAAAAAAAGAAACAGTGGACTTCAATTTTATTCCTTCTTAAACTTACTGTATTGAAGAAAGAACATAGCGTAGATTCTTACTGGAATGATAATACTCTACTTTTGAACAAGTCTGATTTTAGATGGTTTGGCCAGCTGATTTATAAATTCAATTTCTAAACCAATTTCCTTTCAATTGTGAATAATATGAAAGTCATGACTAAAAGGAAAGACTTTCTCTCAGACCACACTGGATTAAAGTGCAGCATTTGTCAAAAAGTGAATCATGAACAGACAGCAGACAGCCAGAGCTTACATTAAAAGAAAAAAAAAAAAAAAAAAAAAACA
>JAVJGG010000005.1:23258422-23278949 GCA_035590195.1 Aviceda cuculoides
AGAAAGCAGAAACCCAGAGCTTAAATTAAAAAAAAAAAAAAAAAAAAAAAAAAAGAAGGAATAATAAATCTTGTGCTCTGTGGTTTATACCAATCTCTAGAGCCAGAGGCTTATGCCTTTCTGTGTGATCTGATAATGGCTGTTGTCACTAGCAAAATTAGTATTCTGAACTAGATGGATTTGGGATTTGATCCTTATGATAATTCCTGGCGTTTATTTTGTCAGTTCCATGTGTATGCATTTTTTTTTCCCTCTGCAGCCAAGACCTATGTGGATAGATAGACATTAAATGAGATAATTCTTTTCAAAACAGTCATTTAAACCCACAAAGAGAGGTTCAGATCTCAATGGACAGAATATGAGTCTGTAATATATATCACACCACTGTCATTTGCTCTAAAAAACTGTATATTTATTCAGAGTTGCAGCACCTTCCTGCCTGTCTTCCATGATGATAGGTGAATGGAGGGATGGTGACACAAAGGAAATAGAGCACTAATAACGACTAGTGCTGCTGCTTCTCCATTCCTCAGACATTGATACTTAGATTTTCATTCACACAACTGGAGTAACCAACCTGGGAAATTCTTACTCTGCACACCCTGCTACCAACAGCTTTACTACCAACATCTTTACTATAACCCTAACATTCCCACTTGACCTCTATATTTAATTGCTGAGATTTTGTGGGAGGAAAGAGCCGAATATTATCAGGTATGACTATGTGTCATCATAGGTACAGAAATGTGACTTTTGTTTGCATTTGGAAACTTAACACATCTGAGCAGGATTTGTCTCTGAAAAGGTAAAATTGTTTTAGGATTTTTCTAAGTACGCCTGTGGCCAATTCATGGACTTTCAGTGCACCTTTTGTACCATTTCACTGGACAATCTGTTTCTGACTTTGCGTAGTGTTAGACTAGAAGGTTTGGACATGAACAATATCCATTCAAGCCTTAGGTGACTAACTGGAAAGGTGCACTGAAGCTTTTCCTCTATTAGTGAACAGAACAAGTGGTGTTCCTTGTACCACACAGGAAATAAGCCACATTCCTGTGGCAGTCTCCACTCTCTTTTTCCATCTCAGAATAGTTACAAGAGCACCTGGAGACAGTACCCATGGAAACACTGTCACAACATAAGGCAAGATCATTTATTTTATCTGTTATTTTTCTGATCTTGCTTAGATTTTTGACTTTTAGTTGGATGCAGTGACATTTTTAGTGATGTATGTTTTCTTTCTTTCGGAAATAAATACTTTGAGGCTTACAAATGTATTACATTCTGTAAAAGAGTACGGATTTTTAATATGCTACACATAAAGCTGAATTTAAGATTCCATCCCATTCATACATAAAATTACTCTTTTAATTCAACTTACCAGAATACTTTTTGTTTGGTGTTTAGAAGACAATCAGTTTAAGTAGTTAGAGGGTTACGAATGTTCAAAGTCCATGGAAGTAGCATGTTTTTTGCAGCCTTGAAGCTCAGCAGAAATATGTTCTACATGAAGTCTAATTCACTTCTTTACAAAGTGGTTTTTACTTCAATTCCTAAAGAATGCTCTAGCAAAAAAAAAAAAATGCTAACCCTGGTAGGCCTTAGGCACTCCTCAAACCAAATAACCTGGACGGAGGAGATTAAAACTGTTTGGTTATTAGAAAGTTCACGTGAAACAAGAATTGCTGAAATGAATGCTGCCCAAAGCACTGTTAAACTTTAATGCTTTATGTGTGCATGCAGCCTAAAATGAGATTAAGACTCCTGAGACTAACTTTTAGGTAACCAGCATTGACAGCCTAGCACAGCAGACCTCGGGTTCAAAACCAGCCTTAGAAGCTGGGAAAACAGCTCTCAGCTGAGACCTGCTGTGCCATGGGAACACAGCCACTAGTATTTTGGACAACCAGGTTAAACTTGTCTTAGATACACCTAGACAAGACATAATCAAATCTTTAGTGTATCATAAATAAACTATTAATCAGAAATGGTGTCTCACAGGAGAGGAATAATATTACCTCACTTTAAATGCCTATACTGTAAATCTCTGCATTTGAACTTGCCACCAGATGCTGTCTTTGTAGTCAAATGTAGACAAAGAGGGAACAATTAATCCAGATTATTTTACAAGTATGCTTTAGAATGAAATTAATCACAACCCTGAAGTGCCCATTCCTTTCTGTTAGCCAGGGAGACCTGCAGGGTGCACATGGATGCTGGTTCACATGTCCTCATCAAATATATCTGCATGTATTCCAATGACTCTCATCTACAATATCTAGCAGCTGAGAAAAGCCAGACAGTAAGAGAGAGAGAATACAGAAAAGTAATAATATACAGATATTGACATATTTTTTATCCCTGGAGATGGCCAGGTATTTCATGAATACTTTTTGACAGATACTTTTTACTTTCTTTCCTGAAGAAGTATAAAATAAAGGGAATATGCACCCAAATTTATTTATGGTGCAATCTAACATAATTATCTGTTTGAGTGGTATTTGTATATTCACTTGCAAGTTCAGTGCCTAATCTGACCTAACCATCTTGACGTCCTCTTTAATCAAAGGAAAAAATAAGTGCATTTGGAAAACAGTTACTCCCACAAATATTAGACAGGTTTCCAAAGGTCTCTGTTGTCTGTAGAGAGCCTAGTCAAGTAACTCATATTAGAATATCACATTTTAGATAGCTAGATTTGGGGAAGATTAATTCCTCTTCTCTTTTTTTTTTTTTTTTAACAATATATATAATCGTATCTTCTCTCTTTCTAATTTTTCTTTATTTTGGACAATATAATTTCCTTAAGCACACAGAGTGACAGAAAAATCTTTACTTATTTATAGCATTCCTTCAAGAGCTTTATAAGTTCATCAAAACCCCTTATTTAAATATGTGGACATTATGATGCACCTGTAAACCTTTTGTTTCAATTGTCAATAATACAACAATTTCAGCATTCGCTGTCCTTTAGAACAATATATTAGCACCTGAGCACTGAAAAAAGAGCATCTGATCATTCACACTCCAATGTTCAAGGACCTAAGAAACCTGTGGACAGCTCTGATATTATGCTTTTATATTTTTTTTAAAGCTCATCAAGACCTATGGTTAAAGAAAAAAAAAAAGAACAAAAGGGCTTCAAAGCGTTAAACAAAGGGAATGAAATGTTTTATTACTCTGCTTATTTGTACCAAATCAATTTCCCACCCAAGAACCAGATAGTGATTCAACAACAAAAGATTCAATAAGCACATAAATGCTTAAGCTTTAGTGTCCCTGAAGAGCAAAGGAAATTAAATGAAATAAAAATAAAAAGCAGTATTGAAGCTATCATCTTAAACATCCTATCAAGAATATTGGTGAATAAGAGTCCAGCAGCAACAAACCTAATGGCTAAAATGTTTGAGGTGATCTATTTTGGACACTATACAAGGTCTTTACAAATTGGTATTCATGCCATAAGGCACAATAACAAAGAAATGAACACTGTTGTTTCTTTACATTAATTTAGAATAGAAGTACATTATTTAGAAGAAGGCGGCTAGAAACGGCATCACTCTGCCTTAAAACGTTATGCATATGAGAAATAAACAGAGAGGATTGGAAACTTTGTATCAAAATTATTTTCCCCGAAGATGTGCCAACTAAATATTTAGATAAATCCTTTTATTCTAATGAAACTTTATTTGACTAAAAGAACCTGAATGAAATATTGTAAAAATATCAAAATATTCTGCTTTCATACTTATGGAATGGAATGTCTCTATCTGAAAAATAGAGAATTAGGAACTTTAGGAATCCAGAATTTTTCTGGCTTATTTTAAACACCTACTTTAGAATAAGATGAGTGAAGCCTCAGAGAGGCTTACTTTTACCATTGATTACAGCAGGAAGGTCAGATGTACGTGTTTATAGTTGGCTAGGTGAATGACTCTCTTGTTTTGGGTGTTCTAGGACACTTTTTTTTTAATGTTGCCTGGAGTAGCATCCAAACAAAAGTTCATCTTCAAAAAATCAGAATCTTGAAGCAATCCAATGACAGAAGTTGAAAACTGAAAGCTGAAAAAATACAGAATTGGTCATTTTCACACTGCTCTAATTCTTAATTTCTGCTTGTACAGAAAGAACCCAGATAGATTATGGGGATTTTTTAGTACTTTGTCAAACCTGCAGCTAACTTCTTATTCTTTGTACTTTTGAGAAATAAACTCCTATCCTTTATTTATATCTGGAATTTTCTCTAGACAGCCCATGTGTTTCTTCTAATGTTTGTCCATTGCTCACTGAAAACAGTGAGTAAAATAGAGTCTGATGTTATCTACTTGTGTCTTAACAGTTCTTGAGGTTATTATGCTGTAAATTAATGCCCAATTTTAGAAAAAAATAAACTGGAAATTTTGAAAAGCAACTGTAGAATCCTTGCAAGAATTAGTCAATGAAGATTCAGAAAAGCATCTATGTAAAGAAAAATCTAAAAGGGAAAGTACAAAGGCAATAAGTTGTTAAGAGAGTAGGTGACTACAGCAAAAAGCCATAGCAGTAATATATTCAATCAAGCAGTTTGCAAAAGTTAAGCTGTATATCAGCATCATTTAGTCTCCTTATTCCCACTTATCCAGCAACATTTGGCATACATCTTGATCTTGAATAGTTATCTCAGATCCTTTCATTTAAGATCATCTGTGTGCTTTATTAACATCCTTATCTCTCTTCTAGTTTATCAATGAGCATATTAAATGGAGGTCAGACCACTGGCCGCTAGAGTCAGCACATGATACCTCCCATCTACTTATTTCATTGCTAATTTTCATTACTTTTTGTTACAGACTTTTGGTCAGACTTCAGTCCATTGACCATGTTCTCTGCAGAACAATTTATACAAAATTTTCAAGTGAAATGTGATAGAGTCAGTGTCTTTTTTATTGCATGAGTTTATAACTTTGAAAGCTCTTCTGAGATCAACATAATCTAGGAAATGAAGTCTAACTCAATGTGTCAAACAGTTCATTGAGATGTTAAAGAAAATAATATATGCATATGATGTTAAAAATGATAACATGATTAAAATATTTCACAAAATAGGATGCCTAATTCTTATGAGTTTGTTGCTTTCCAGGCACTGGTCCTGCATATACTGAGATTCTTCAGCCTGAATTGACCTCCATAGAATTGGAAGTCATAAGTACCATACAATTGTCAGCTTCCTGGTTTTGGCCAAGGGAAGGTCAATGAATGTGACTCATCACTGTGTTAACCTAATTTATATCTGTATCATCCTAATGAAATTTATGAATTTACAGAACTGGAGTGTTGCTGTAATGAATCACCCTCTTTATTATCGTAACCCATTAAGAATCACCTCTCTGCTATACCAGCCACTGGACAAATGCAAACTAAAAAGGAAGTTTCCGCATTAAAGGAAGCATGCTGGTTTTGGCTGGGATAGAGTTAATTTTCTTCATCTAGCTAGTATGGGGCTATGGTTTGGATTTGTGCTGAAAACAGTGTTGATAACCCAGGGATGTTTTTGTTACTGCTGAGCAGGGCTTACATAGAGCCAAGGGCTTTTCTGCTTTTCCCCCCACCCCACCAGCGAGGAGGCTGGGGGGGCACAAGGAGTTGGGGGGGACACAGCTGGGACAGCTGACCCCCACTGACCCAAGGGATATCCCACACCATAGGACATCACGCTCGGCCTATAAAGCTGGGGGAAGAAGAAGGAAGGGGGGGGACATTCGGAGTGATGTTGTTGTCTTCCCAAGTCCCTGTCAGGCGTGCTGGAGCCCGGCTGTCCTGGAGATGGCTGAACTCCTGCCTGTCCGTGGGAAGTGGGGAATGAATTCCTTGGTTTGCTTTGCTTGTGCACGCGGCTCCTGCTTTACTTATTAAACTGTCTTTATCTCAGTTCATGATTTTCTCACTTTTACTCTTCTGATTCTCTCCCCCACCCCAACTCAGGGGGGAGTGAGCAAGCGTCTGTGTGGGTCTTAGACGCCCGCTGGGGTAAAACCGCGACAGTAAACTATTTAGGTTGCAAGTGTTAGTAATTTGTTCCTGCTTAATTTAGACTACAGAGGGGTAGATGCCTTGACAAACTGCCGGATGATGGGGAAGCAAACACCTTTCATTTCAATATATTAAGTTCTTTCCTGATTTTCCCCCTCTGATTCTCCCTACCTGGCGATCTTCAGACCATTGGTCCCAGACCAATGCAGCAAGTTGTTGTAGAAAATGTTTGAAAATTATTTAGAAAAACATTCCCAAATTCTCCCATACGTTCCTACAGCCCAGAGAAATGTATGAGTACATTTGCACAAACACTGAGAACATTCATCCAAAAATAGGATGTCAGGAGAAAGAAAGTAAATCTTATGGAATTGTTTTGATTTATTCCATGCTGAGAAGTGAACAACAAAATTCACAGAACTGGAACTAATTAAAACAAAAGAGTTCCATTGATATATGAAGTTGATGATGTTGCTCACTCTGTATATTATGATTTATAGATAGCAGGCATACATATATTTTGAATGTTGAGTTTACATTGTTGAAAAATAATCTTAAAGTATTGTAGCTGTGAATGGGAATCAAGTAAGGTTATAATCTAACAAAATGGCTGTGAAACAATACCATCTATGTAATATAGCACCCAGAAAGCAAAATCTGCAGTTTTACTCCATATATACTGGCGTATATATATATATATACTGGCAGATTTTAAGAGCACCTAGACAAACAACGTTTTTGCACATGAGAGGAAATCAGTGCTCAGTTTTGACATCAAATACTTATCCTGCCTTTTACACATTGCCATCTTTTATACTTGATTTTTCTCTAAGTTTGCATGACAGCAAGCCTTTGTGCATATGCAATTCCATGGCACATTTAGCCATCAACAAGGCTTATTTTGATCCATTTACAGAGAAGTGATATTGCTGTAAGAGCACTAAAGGCAGCATGGAAGAGTTTAAATGAAATTGTACTTCAGAAGCCACAAAAACTGCTCCCTGGTGTCCAGTAGCTTTTATGAGCCTTTGCAAATAAGCAGCAGGACTGTTAACAGACCATGATGACATGAGAAACATGTACAATACAATTATTTTATGTTAAAGCAGTGATACAATTCATTTTAATAATGAAACATAATACACTGCTGATTGATAGTGCATTAGTTTTTATGGGATATGGAATATTGAAGTGATAGGAACAAAAGTACATGCTATTCTGTTGTATGCTAACTTCTGCGTAGCATGTAGGGAAGAGTATAAATAAAAACTCTCAATTACAGTAAAAGTGTCAATACTGCTTCTGCAAAGGCTGTGAAATGTAAAATATCCCTTCAGCTCATCTGTTTTTATCATATTTAAAAAAAAAATTACTGTGTTCATACTGAAGTTCTCATAATACTTTTATGGTTATTATAAATAGCTAGTCCCTCATATACTGTTAACAAGAGCATGTGCTCAAAAGGAGGACTTCACAGTAAATCAGACTGGTATTACATATGGCCAAAACCTTTTTAAATTGAAGTTTATGGCATCAAGTCTCTTGAAGCAGTCTAAAGCCCAGTAAAATGACTCATTGGTTTGAAATAACCCCCTCTGAAATACCAACTTGTGTGTCACATTTAAGTTTTAATAACCAAGTACAACCTTTACATAAGAAGTCGAATAGCTGAATATGTAGAAAAATGTACCAAATATTATGGAATTAAAATTACAGCTGCCATTATAGCTAAATGAACCAGTCTTGCAGCTCTTTAGAGGTAATCTTTTTAAAATAAAGTCTTTGATCTCATGTCTTCCCTTTATTCAGGACTTAAAAGAGTGGGAGCACTTGGAAATGAAGTCTCCCTGGTTCTGCAACAACTTGTCCTTTGCTCAAGTTATCAAAATTTACATGTGCCCTTTCATGTTATAGAATCTCTTCAACTTGACATACTTGTTGATTTTAGGCACTATGACTCCATTCATTTAACCATGTGGCACTTTAAACTGTAGAATCTGAACACATTTTGCATTTGAATACATTTAGCCTGCTCTCCCGTGGAAAGTAGGGAAATGCCATGAGAGCCTTCTGAAACACAATGAAAATCAGCTGAGAGAGAAGGAAAGGCTAAAGAAGGACTTTTAACATCACTTTGCCATGCAGAGGTGACTTGCGTGATTCAGTCGATGTCTTTGCACTGCACTCCTCCTTAGCTCCTTGTTCAGGGATCGTTATGGACAAAACCTGCTGGATTGCCTCTGCATCTGTTATTGGGGACATGCATGTAAAAATCTAAAGTGGGAGAGATGTGGATAGAATTGTAGGTATTCAACTGTATTGTATAATGCAGTAAAGACATTATTCATCTAAACCAGAAAAAGCGTAGGCTGGTTAACCTCTCCCTTCGCCTTCTGAGGGACATGGGTCCCTCCTCACTGTTACTCTAACATACCATCTTCTTTTCTTTTTTCACAAACTTAGCTCCATTTCTCCTCTGCCCATCTCCTACACCCACCATTAGAAAATATTCCTTGGATTACTGAGTGCAGTGACAGAGTTTTAGATGCCTGGCCCTGTTGCAGAACCCAGAACCCAGTTTGAGGTGGCTGTATTGTATAGTGCTTTTTATTGAATATCGAGGTGATCAGGTTCATGGATACTTAGGTCTGTAAAAAGCCAGTGGCAGAGTTCAGCACAGAACAGACTACTTGCTAAAGTCTGAATGTATTACCTGCATTGCGCTGGCATGGTATTCCTTTTCAACTAAAAGGCCCTAGATTTCAGCTTTATTATCTTGAATGCAGTAAAGCATTGATATGACTAGACTGCAAGGGTAGTTGAGGTGTTCAAATTTGCACGCTACAGTCATAAGAAATATTTGGGAGGTTCTTTCTCCCCTTATGTGTCTGCCTACTGAAAATACAGAAGCAGTTTTACAGGCTATGAAGGTAAAAATAAGATGGCTACTCTAGGGTGACATAGCAGTTAAACTGGTATTTTCAGGGTTACATCTTCTGATTAGTATCTATCTAAGTGGCAATTCACTATTCTGAATTATTATTTTTTTTTAATCTGGTCCTAGGAGAGATTATAATATACAGTTTACAAGAAAGTTAGTGTAATTATTGATGGGCACAGAGTTGTTAATTATCCCTGACATAATCCTGCTGCACAACATCAAAGGCAGAAATAAATGAAAAACTTGGAAAAAAAAAAAGATGAATGAGGATGTCACTGCATCAATCTTGTTTGCAGCCAACGGAGCTTCACACAGACAGGAAAATTCATTTTAGGATTTGGCTTATGCAACCTGTGTATTCATCTGGATCCCAAATAAGAACCTGCAATTTGCTGCTTCATCTGGTCCTGACTTTTTGGGAAATGATTAGATTTTCCTGACCCTTCCTGCCAGATCTTAATTGTGTGGTAGTTAAAGGGATAAATGTTAATTATGAATTCTGTCTGCTGTCCTCATTTCCCTCTTCCCCTCCTCCTGTTCTACTTAATCAAATTTTAACTCTGGTTTAATTATTTTGTTACACATTTTGGCACTACTTCACTACAAAAAAACCCCACCAAAAACCAGAAAAGAAACCCCACACCTTTCTTAAAAAAATCATACACTTAGCCTGCCTTAATAAAGTAATACTATCAATTAGAAATGTAGTCACTTTGAAAATTACATAGAGTTTCAGCTGTTTTGTCGATATTTGCTAGTTTTTTAAGTGGTACAGCCACAGTTAGCCTATTTTATTTTTCTTTCTCCTGTGGCAGAACCTTGAATCTCACCTTCCCACACTCGATACACCAAGTACAGGTCAACCATTTATATGTGCCAGCAGGTGTGGTCAGTTGTAAACCACTTGGTATGAACAGCCTGCCTTACAAAACACTCATGCCATTGCTGCAGCTGAGTCCTCACAAGTCAAAATGTTAATAGGCAGTAATTGCAGGGAATTAATAGAGAAGAATACCAGGATATTGAAAGGGATGTATATTTTGTTATTATTATTATTGTTGTTGTTGATGTTATTTTCCTATTGGTGACAAACCCTCTTGTAAAATCAGGATACAAGTGTCCAGTAAAAAGTATGCAATGTATTTTGAAGTTTACCTCAGTCACTACTGATTCAGAAATTGCTTATTAAGTTTTTGAGATTGCCAGCCTTCTGACAGTCTTGTAAATCACTTTGCTGCATGTTTTAATGAAGTTAAGAACCAGCGGTACTGTTGTACAGTAAGAGTGGTCGCAAGCTCTGATTTCAAGAATAAGTCCGTACCATTTGCTGTGTAGAGAAAAAGACTGAACCAAAGCTACAGCTAGGACTGGAAAACTATGAGTTCTCACACAACCAGCCAAGTAGGAGCTGACAGGAGGCAAGGCACAGCTTTCTAAGGCACACCTCAGCAGTAACTGATAATGTGAGCATTCCTGAGCAAATGAAGTGGGTGAGTTAAAATCAAATTATTTATTTGAAGTCTGAATTCACATGCTTGGCTGGGTTCTAAAATGAAGTCTCTCACACTGTCTCCTGTTTAGCAAATCCTTCTTTGCTGCTTCATCGCTGCTATCTGTCAAATGCCAGCTAAGACCCAGTGCCCTCCAGTATAAGTACTGTGTCTTCTCCAGAAAATCACCTGTTTCAGCTGAGATAGAGAGCACTACCTGAACTACTATTTATTGGTGTTTCTTAGTTCACTTTTTCCTGCCTAAGAACCCTGTATAAAGAAGGCATTTTCCTTCACTCCACTGCAATGTAGGCTGTTGGCAGAGAGGTGACAAGCACTTTCCTACGTATGTAATTAATCTTGACAGCGGGGAGGCAACACACAGTAACTGTAGTATTTGCTTGTCCCTACTGCCTTGCGTCTGGGATTAATGTCTGACTTCATGGTTTATGCTGGAAAAGAACATCCACATGTAGCTAGGATTTCTGAACTGGTGCCTAAAGCACCAAAACATTTTTAGAACATGGTCTCTATCACCCCTTTGCTGTTAGTGACAGTGTCACAGCACAGTTACAGGAGAGGCTTGCTGTGTGCTAACTTATTGAATGTAGGGGAAAATCTGACATCTCAGGAACTGTTCTAGAGCATCAGTCTGGCATCTCAAGCCCAGAACTGTCTGTGTTCCCATCCTGAAGAATATGTCTTGAATGCTCCCACGCTTTCATGGTGATGTGAGTTCTTCTGCCTTGCAAATAACAGTTAATAAATAACTTGCAACATTAATCTTGTAACTGACGTTGGTCAGCATATCTCGGTGTATCTGCTAAGCATCATTTTATTGGGTAAGAATTTGTATGAGAAAGAAACGGGAAAGAAAAATCTAATGCATGGATGTATGAGGCCCTGAAATAATAGTCAAACAAATTGATCAGTTCCATCCTAATACACAGTATGTCCTTCAGTCAGCATTTTAAGCATTAGCAGAAATTTACTCCCAGGAAAATCCCAGTAGCCTCATATAGTGCACTTCCGCTGTGGTGTTAAAATCTGTTTAAACTCCACACAGTTCAGTGGTTTTGCACTGAAGTTACCCTTAAACATAATCTCACGCATCTGCTTGCCAACATGTCAGTGGCACAAGCTAGCTTTCTGCATCCTGTCAAAGAACCCCTAATTAACCTCTCCTCATTGTAAACTGACACGACGCATGACACATTGCAACTACTGAGAAGACACGATGAGCTGCTCGACTATCACAGTCCATGATAAAAATACTGACTGATGTCAATTAGGCCTACCTAGAGATTGTTGTTTCAATTTAGAGTGGTGCCAAGGGACTCATGATCATGAATAAACAACTGTTCTGACGAGATGATGCTAGCGGCATAGTTTGGACTGTTTTATCACCAAGCACTGTACACAAGACAAATATATCGATACATTCAAATCCTGCAAGTATTTGTACTTTGGCCTTTCTGCGTGCTTCCACAGGTGGGATAGTGAGTGATACTGAGGAACTCATTTTTGAAGAAAAGCAAACTACAGAGTGTTCAGTCAGAAGAAGTATTTAAAAAGAAATATATGTGCATTGAGCAGGATTAATAAATATTTGGTGAGTCATTTATGGAATTTTTACTTAGAAAACTGAGAATATATTCTTCCTTGATGGTAAATAGTATCTAGGTTTGAAATTAGATACTCTATTTTATTTCTGATCTTGTCACTATTCTAATGCTGTAATAGTTTTAAATAATTTCGGTATCATGCATTTCCGTGATGTAAACTCAAATTTAAACACCTGTCTTGAGCATATGCTCTCTTAGACTTTTCTACAGTTTTTCTTCTTCCTTCTCCTTGGACATCTTTTACTTGGCTTCCCAGTTCAGCTTTTTTCTGTCTCCTTTATTGATGAATCCTGACTTTTCTGTCATCGTCAAATGAAACCAGTACTCTTCCTCCATTTCTTCACTGCCATTTTCCTTTGTTGCTCCTCTTCTTCCACGACAAATGGACAGCTGTATAGTACCTCAGTAGAGGCTATCAGTACCAAATTGGTAAAACACATTTAAGGACTGCACAGCAAAATGTGCTGTCACCTAAATTCTTATATGATTCTGAGATATTTAAGAGACAAAGCAGTGCTGATGAACTGAAAGCAAATTACTTTTATCAAAAATTGACAAAACTTCAGCAGAAACTTTTTCCTTAACTTTTCTTGCACCCTGAAATCTTAAAAGTAACATTTCCATAAGTAGGTACAATTTCATATGTATATGAATACGTGTTTTATCAAACATTAACAAAGATGAAACTTCAAATCTCAATATGAAATGATAAATGAAAAAGAGTCATTGCAATTTATAGTTGTAAGACTGGAAGCAGATGGACAGCCATGTGGTACATTTCACATTGTTCATTGCAACACATTTTCTACCAGCTTTTGTTTTGGCAACAGCACAGATGACACACTAATAATATTTGGAATATTTCACAAGAAGTGCAACCAAAGGTGTCACTTGATTGTGAGGACAAAACTGTCCTTCACAGATTGTTATAGAGATCATAATCTTCCTTTCATAAGTATCTCAAGACATCTAAAAGTTGACATCCTTATTTTCCTCTCACTTGTCTTGATGTCTACTCTGCACATAATTCATTTATTAAGTTCTTCAGGGATATCTAAACCCTGGCTTCAAAGCTTGAAGGAAAAAATGAAGAGACGCTAGTTCTATGCATCTTCCCCGTAGTATTTCCTGCCCTGACCAACTGAAGCAACTGTCTTAGTTATATAAAATGCACCTTTTGTTTTGCTCTAAACTCTGTAAAAACATCAAAATTGGTCCAGATATGACAGAATAAATGGGTTCTCTATGCTGCTTACCCAGGAGTGGAAAACAGAAGTGGGAAATCAAAAGTCAGTGAACTGACAAACTGAGCTGAACTGGGATCTAAGAGTAAGGATTTGTCACTTGTAGTTGTCATGTTCCCCGCTAAAGCGAGACAGAGGGAGAGAAAAAGGTGCTTCTGGGATGTACCACACATTACAATTTGTGTTATCTATGGGTTGATGTATCTAAAGTCTTCAATTTTAAATGTTTTATACATTAAAAAGTCAATAGCCTTGTCACAGGATGAAACCTACCTGCAAGCACAGCTCAGATAAAACAAGGTCTGTATCTGCCCATCTCCAACTGATTTGGTGATTCTGGTACACACTGGAAAGACAAAGCAGCACAGGTAATTATTAAGAGGGAAGCTTACCTGAAAGCACTACTAGATGAGATCTGACCTACATCTGCCCGCCTGAAATGGTTTAGATGTGCACTGGAAAGAATCAGAGACAAGTTGTTAACCGCATTGCATCCTGGTAACGCATTTTGGGCAGGAGATCAGAAGGCAATGCTACCCCAGGCAACCGCTGCTAATAGACTTCAGACAGGGTGTGAGTAAAACAGACTGGGGATATGGGACCAGCAAGGCTGTTGGCAGGTGCTGATGACCATTTAACTTAAAACCCGGCAGTATGAACAGCAGTAGTCCCTTGGTGGGGACATGTTCACAGAGCTCCACCACCCTGCAGCAGGCTGAGGGCAGCAGTCCTGGGGTGGGACAGTCACCCATGGCGGTGAGACCCTGCCACAGCTCAGGCACCCGGGGGGGGGCTGCCTCATTGCCATGCTTCAAAGGTGAGAGGCACAGCCAGAGCCCAAAACAGGGGCCTTGACTGGTGTGTGTCCTGTGTGTAGTAGGACAGAGCTCCTGACAGAATTCAATACGCAACTGCTACACATAGTCCCCTTAGAAAAATAACTTCAGGTTTTATGTCACTGTTGACCGGTTCTGCTCTCACAGTTATCCCCACACCACACCACTCCCACCCTGCCAATGACAAGCCTAAATAATAACGTCTTTACTGATAAACATTATTTTGTTGAGAGGGAGAGAATTGGGGATGTTTTTACCTCCCCTAATCTTTTACCTGGAGAGGAAGGAGGATAAAGAAGAGAATCCAGATGGAGTTTTTCATATACTGCCATCCTGACTGAGAGCTCAGTGCTGGAAACAGGGCCACCAGTCTCTCCTAGCTTAGCACTCAGTGTCATATCCTATACATTTCCACGCAGTAGAGAAGACACAGGGATTAGTGAAGGTTCTACAATATCCATTTAGTAAAACTCCAAAAAAATCTTTCTCACATCTTCAGTGACAGAAGTTGCTTTGAAGTGGAAGAGTAACTCAGCTTTCAGACTTAACTTGTTTTAGTTCCTCGGGATGCCTGAAGCTTCAGAGACGAGCTATGCCATTCAGGAGTTCACAGAAATGCAGGGATACATACACCCTTCTTATTAGGAGCCTCTGGATGTTGGTTCTGTTGCTAGCCAGAGCTTGGGGAATGGCTGTGATTTCAAAAATGCAAGCAGGATACAATAAATTAAGGAGGAGAAAGTTTTGTTGTTTTGTTTGTTTGTTTGTTTTTCCAAAAATATGCACATGAGCAACACAATCATAAAAAACTTCAAAAAAATCTAAAGTAAACAAATAATTGGATATCAGTCAAAACACAGAGAGATCTTCACCTGGCATTTTCCAGGAAGAAGCTGTGCATGACTATCATCATATTATGTCAACACATATTCCTTTCCTGTATTCATGAAACAAGCATTTTCTCATCATTATCCAAGCCTCAGTGATTCAAACAAATCTAAACATTCCAGATATGAGAAGAAGCCAAGATATGGAAAGATATTGATAGCCACAGAAGAAGAAAGAAAATCTGAGAACATTTCTATGGTGCACATGGAGAATAGCACTGACATATCTGAACTAGCCCTAGAGCTGAAAGCAAATGGTTCAATGCTGGTTTCGAGCTAATTTTTGGGTGCTGTATTGTGCTAGTACAGCCTTATTGCTTGCAGGACTGAGGAACGGTCTCAATACAGCATTAGTCCAGCTTAAACAGAGCTTGAACAGTTTTTTATTTCTTGGTATAGACATATGCTTAGGACCATTACTGAAACAGGAAAGAGGGTATTTCATGGAATAGATACAGGCACAGCCCTGCATAATCGTTATGCACAATCTTTTTCACCATATTATAAAAGTGTAAGAAGGCAAGACGTAAAGCAGCATTTAGAGGATGCAACATGGCACTTATGATAGTACTTCACACAATTCCATCTCTAAAAATGCTTTGTAATGCACCACCAGTTTAGCTGCGGAACACCCAAAGACTTAATTGTATATTACCTCCGAACATAAAAACTCTGGCAAGTGAGTAATTAAAGGACAGACATTCCTTCTCACCTGCAAATAGACTGTTCTTTAGTTATAGCAATAGCAGATTCTTTCACTTCTCTGCACCATTTACCCGACACACCAGAAAAGTTAGATTTATTCATTTTTCTCCCACCTTGAGCGAAACTCCGATCCCATGGATCCTACTCTCTGCTCTCTTCCTTGACACTGTGCTCTGACTAAATTTGTCTTAATCTATGGTGTCATAAAGGCAGTCATAGTCCCAATTGCAGGTCCAGGTTCATCCCCCTCATTTAAGTAGGAATATGGGTGTTACTGGCTCCTGTTAGAATGAAAGGAGAGAGGCAGGCACTTCAGCAGGCAATTCATCTTACCTAAAATCAGAATCACACTCAATAAGTACTGGAACAGGACCTCAGATGCATACATTTCCAGTTTAGGCACTGCAATTGCATGTCTGAAATTAGAATTGATTAATTCCAGTCTTAAAGTGAAGTTTGTCAAAAGTCTAAGAGAAAAATTCTGTTGGAGATAAAGGGAAGACCCTAGCTAAAGTGATCTGAAACTCGGAACTTACATTCCAAGGAAAAATCTAGTTTCTTAAAACATAATTTTGTTGTGTATTGGAACAACACAAAAAGATTCTCCCTTCTAATTTAATTACATGTAAACAATTATGTGCTTTTTTCAGTTCACATTTTTTTCTCCTTCAGCTGCTTAGTACAAACAGCTAATATCTATATTATGTTTTACATTATTTGTTGCATTATCTGATTGAGATAATAAACTCCCTGGGATAGAAGCTTTGTCATTTTATGTTTTAGGAAGCAGATGGTGGACCTGTCAGATTTTCACTTCCTCTGACTCACTGATGATGTCTCTTTACAGTGAGGATCATTTTAAGAGAGAATTTGCTACTTACAGGAAGTGTCTTTACTGTGACTGTGTGGCATTTTCCACTTCTATATTTTGAAAAAAACCAAACAGACAATGGCATAGCAAAAAGTGATTTTTTTTATTTTTTTTTTTGGTGCCCACTGCAAGAGCAGTAATATATAAGACAAATTAAAATTGTCCAAAATAAGAGTTTCTGGTTTATTTGAAGCCCATTTTCTTGCTGCTGATGACACTGACACCTGATATGCAGTCTATATACCATTATTCCATGTCTAGTCTCATTTAACAGTTGAAGTAAACTTGCTGATAATTTTATTTGTAAATTGTTCCACAAGAACTCTCTCAGTGTCATCTGCAAGTCATGGGAACTAGTCAAATGAATGCAATATGATGCTGAAACTTTCAAAGTAATTATCATCAACACTTTGATCTTACCCCATTACACTGTAACATATTAGCATATTAAATCTAAATCTAAATTAGATGTCAATGTAACTCCAAATTTAATCATCATGAGGGCTTTATCTGATTTCATTGATAGCTTCTTCTTGTATAAGTAGTAATAGCGTTCTACTTCTGTTTCTGATTAACATAAACAAATTAAATTCAGCTTTCAGAAAATATTCTTATCATTCAGATTATTCTTACCCCTTATCATTATAGGGAAAAGCCACAAAAATTGTAATCTAATCATATTGTCTTCCAAAAAAAAGCAGCTATTGTTTGAAATTTAAATATTAAAAATATGTTTATGATGCATTGCATATGTATAATATGATGTAATCATATTTTGAATACAATGTTGCTATTATACTTGCATTACTTGATTTTTGCCTGAGACAAAATTTGCCACATGAATATATATTTGACTTACGCAAATATTTTTATTTGCTTAGGTAAATATTAGTTGGGTTTTTTTAATTGCAGCACAATTTGTTTTTATGATCAGCTTTCAAATCAATGGCCAATAGGAAGTAGTCAAAAATATATCACAGGATGTAACCCATTTAAATGTTTAACAATTGTGTAAAGAGGGAAGGTTTCAAAATATGTATTTTTAAATTCTCAATATTCTCTTCCATTCTCCATTCTGTATGTCTGACAAGATCTTGCATGCTGTTTGCCACTTGCTATGTTGATTATAGTTCATCCAATTGTTAGGAACAGTTATTTTTTTGTAACTGTTCAAAATATGAGAAAATTGGAATTTTTATGCCTGTTCTTTCAGAACTTTCACCAGTTTCAAGATGACTGTTTGCATGAATAAATTTTGACTATAAGGGCTCACTCTGTCGTTTTATTAAAAAAAAAAAACCAAACTAAAACCACACTACAAAACCAAACAAAAAACAACACCCAGGCTGTAGGAGCAGGATAGTTAAATGAAGGAAAAATACTTCCCTCTATATCTCAATCTTGAAAATGTAATAGGATAAATTATCTTTAAAAAGACAAGTAGCAAGGTAGCAGTGGTGGTGGGAAAACTTCAAAGAAACATACATTTATATGAATTTAAATTCGATTCCTCAGTGGTCAGTTCTATAAATAAGGAGACGCTAAGTAATTTTGTTTGCTAAGATTTCAATTTAGCACCCGAATCTGCTTTAATATGCAAGGCACCAAAGCCCAGTGAGGCAGTTCTGTAGTAATGCAAGAAATCTGCTTGTGAAAGTTTCCGTTAGGGCTGGAGGAGCTGGACAAAGCAGTTAAGTCAGGTTTTTTTGAGGGGAGTCATTTATGTGTGTTTAAAGTTTCCACTACTAAAATGCTACAATGCTGTTTGTAGCATTTTGGTAGTGGAAACTTTAAACACACCTCAACAGTTATGTGAAGGTATCACCCCGGAGTAAAGCAAAATAAAACATAAACCCCCTGATGTAATTTTTAAACATGAAGTCTTATTAATTGAATTAGAGTCATTCAGCTGTGGATAAGACCTATCGCTCTATCAGAACTTAAGGATATTCAAACCCTTTTTTGAATGTTTGGCCTTCTAAACATCCTGTGGCAATTAGCGTTCAGTGCACAGATATGCATCTGAACTAGCTATCCAGACTCTTGCCATAGCCATATAGTTTGGGAAGCAATTCACCTCAGTCTGAACCAGATTTCTAAAACAAATTCCTATTTCCCTCCAGCGGTAATGGAGCATGGTAAAGGAAGCCTAGGAGATATCCATAAATCCAGGGTTATTTTTGTGAAATCCTGAGGCATCTCAGTTGGCATAAAGCACTTTTGATGCTCCTGTCATCATATGATAGAGGAGGACTGCAGTGCCGAGAAGTCCATCTTCAAGATGGGCATAAATGAACCCATAAGCCGTCCTGCATGAACATGTGTCATCCCTTTCTGATCTTTTGGTTTCCACAGCAGCCTGCAACACTGTATTCCACGAAGTAATTAGGGAACAAAAAATTCCATACAATAAAACAAACAAAATCAAAAGCCCCTCACTTAAAAATTCTTCCCCTTTTTATGAGAGCTTGTGCCCTAATTATTTCACTTGGTGGCCTCACTGCCTGTAGAGGGAGTTAGAATATATATATGTTCTAATTGGTTTTAGAGTGACCAGAACTGCACACCATTATGTTAGCTGTAGGTGCTTCAGGGATTTATGCAGTAAAATAAAACAACCTGTTTTGTCTCCATTTCTTTTCTAGTAATTTGAAATATCTCTGCCATTTTCAACTGCTAATGTTCAGAGAACAGATGTTTTCAGGGAAGCATTCACAGTGGCTGAAAGACCTTGTTCCCAAGAGGTAACAGTTAATTTAGAGACTGCTGATGTGTAAACGTATTTAAGGCTGGTTTTCCCCCCTGCACATTACTTTGCATTATTGATAGTGTTACATCCATCATTTTATTGCTAGTCATTCTGTATTGGAAGTTTTAGATCTGACTGTCCTGAACATTTTGTATCATCTACAGACTCTTTACAGTTCACTGCCATTTTTAAACTGATTAAGGAGAATAGGAAGAAAATGAATAAAAACACTGGCTCTTCCTACAGCTGTTAAGTAGCAACTGGTTCGCTGGCAATAATAACTTTGGAAAAAACAATGATTCTACCTCTTCACTGTTTTACAAAGTTCCTGCAAGCCTTGCCACACAGGTGCTTTTTATGGACTATGTTCTCCTCCTCTCCAAAAGAGGAGGTTATTTCTCTGAGGTCAAAGAGTGTCCACACAAGAATTGATTCACCATGTAACATAGATGCAGCCTTACTTGAATCCCTTATTTCCATACCTGTAGAATCTTAGAGCAATTTAACTGTTCTTGAATTCTTGTAAAGAGTTATCTACAGCCTAGTGAGGTAACATGACATTACACATCTTTTAATCTGCTGGGTTTTGTTAGCATCCACCATTCCGTTAAACATATTCTAGGGTTCCCAAATCAACATAGCTTTAATATTGACTTGACTTGGTTTTGCATGTGTTTATATATACATGTGGAGAGGATACATCATAGGTAAACTTAGAGAGCATATTAGAGGTCTTTCATTTTTATTTATACATTACAATATTAATATTCATGGAAAGTTACATCTTTATGCTTATTAAGGTATACTTCTCCCTGTCGGTACTAGTGAGGTAGCTAAATCCAAAATTAGGTGAATGCTTTTTCCCCAAAAGTGATAGAATACGTAAAAGCTTTGTATTTTGTGCCTGAAATGACGTGCTATAAAGTACCAGTTGCAATATATTGTGAGTTAATATTAGAAAATTGAAGCACGTAAGCACTCACTAAACATAAAAGTTTAAAAGACAGCAGAAAAAATAATTTTAAAAGATAAATGTGTGGCCTCTGAGCTTAGATACAGGGAGTCTGCAAAATTAAAAAGAATTAAATCAACATTGGGATACATACTGTTGCTACCTAGACTCAGCTATAAAAATTGTTGTGCACTCAGAGAATGGTCTTAAGAAAAAGC
>JAVJGG010000005.1:23279049-23301002 GCA_035590195.1 Aviceda cuculoides
TACAAAGGTGTTGGTAACACACCAGAGCTTTGGCTGCTGCTGAGCAGGGCTGGCGCAGCGTCAAGGCTGGCTCTCCAACATTTTTTGCCCCCCCTCCCCAACAGCAGGCTGGGGCTGGGTAAGATCTTGGGAGGGAACATAGCCAGGACAGCTGACCTAAACTAGCCAAACAGATATTCCATATGATGTCAGCTCAGCTATAAAAGCTAAGTAAAGGGAGATGGAAGTGGGGGGACATTTTTTGTCTTCTGGAGCAACCGCTACACGTACTGAAGCCCTGCTTCCCAGGAGTGGCCAGACATCGCCTGCTGATGGGAAGTAGAGAATAACATCGTATGTATTTCTTTGCTTTTATGCCCAACCTTCGCTTTTACTTTATTAAACTGTCCTTATCTTGACCCACAAGCCTTTGTTATATTTTCTTCCTCCGTCCAGCTGAGGAGGGGGAGTGATAGTCAACTCACCACAATTTCTTAGAGAATTTTAACTTTTTGTCTTATGTGTTTAATAAATCTATGGAATTGAGTTTCTGAGGACATCATCTATAAAGTTCTATAAGGCATCTGTATGAAAGCATTAGCTTTAAAAAAACCCTATATGTGTTAGGGTAATTCCTACAGAATTATAATTTTTTGTACTTTTATTGCATTTTATATTTTTTAAATAAAGTATTTGTTTTATTGCAGTCTTTGTGCAAGTATAGAAATAATGAAACATTTACTGAAACAGCTGTTCTGGAATACATTTTCTGAATTACTTGATATCTGAATTTTTCCTTCTTCCTAGAGTTTTTAATCCATAATTTTGTTGCTTCCCTGAAAGATGTAAAAAAACAAGGAAGATTTTTTTTTTCACTTCTTAATATATAATTTATTTCTTCATTTTAGGTTTCTTTTGCCTCCTTTTGAAGGAGAGTTCTAAAAGAATACTATCAAATGAATAAAGACTGGCCACAAGCAGAGAATATTTGGCTACTGGGCAAAGGCCAAAGAAGAAAATGCACCTTGTTTGTGGATAATGATTTCCACAGATCAGAGACATCTTATAAGGGCATGAATCTTAAGCATCTGGGTACATTGATTTTTCTACAATGCTTCAAAAATATCCTGAATGTCTTGTTTATACTAAATCTAATTTTTAACCATCTGGAGTTATATGACATAAGCCACACTAAATAGGGTATTTAAAGTGATACATAGAAAAGACAAAAACCAATGTGGAGACACCCAAGGATCTTTTCTGGAACATTCTAGTGTTATTTCAAATAATATTAACAATGGATGGCTAAAAAGGAAGGCTACTTTTTTATTTGCAGAACACAAAAAACTGGAAAGTTGCGAATCTAAAAGGAAACAGGTTTATAATTAAAATAATATTATAAACCAAATAAATGTTTGGGGAAAAAGTACTCAGCTCAGTAAGAGCAAATGCAAATTTCTCCTAATCTTGTAGGAATAATCAACAGATAGAAGATAAAGAATGATGAGCAAGTCTATGTTATGCAGAAAAACACCTAAAGGGCATAGACTGTGAACTGAGCAAGTCAATAACACCACGCAGCCTTGAGAGAGGCAGACACCATTCCAGGACGTACAAACGGAGTGCTTTCTGTAAGATATGTGCAGCCATTCTTCTTTGCTGCTTGAACTGATAAGGCCTCCAACATCCAGGTTTTGAGCATGGTAGGCCACAGCATTTGGAGTAACTGAAGAAAGTCCATGGAAAGCAGGAATAGTGATAGCATGCATTATGAGGAAATGTTGAGATAATTCATTTTGCTTAAACTGGAGAAGAAAAATCTCAGGGATGATCTTACAATAAACTACAACTTTGCAAAATGTAGTTTTGTAGTATAAACAGAAAAAAAGAAATTTCTCTCTATCGATGGTAGCAATAAAAAAGAGTAACCGACAAAGAAGACTATCACAGCAACAGAGTTTTACACTAAACTTCTCAAAGCAAAGCCTGTGTAGTGTAGCACTAGGACAGCACATTCTTCTGGGAGAAGAAGAAATTTCCATCATCATAGATTTTCAAGAACAGATTGGGCAAATGAGACTGGTCCTATTATTCCTGGTTTTGTACATTGTGAGTGGACCACAGGGACTCCCAATGTTCCTTCCAGGTCTGCACACTTTGACTGCTTCCCTATGCTTCGTTGGTGTTCGTCAAAAGTTATGGCAGGAAATTTGTTCACTCTGGTCTGACTATATCACACCAAGCCCTGGTTAAAAACCATGGGACAGATTCATAGCTGGAATAAATTAAAACACTTCCCCAGGAGCAACCAAAACTGAAGTATTCTCTGCTGAAATAGTATCTTAAACAAACAGGACTGATGTAAAGGTGTATGTGCTGAAAATTGTAGCAGTTTGGGTCTATTGAATACACAGTTAGGTCCCTGTTCTAACTATAAATTATTCCCATACTGTTTCTTGCCTAAGGTGAAAGAAAAGTTTATCAATAACAAGAAATATTTTTAAATTATTATATTTAGACTATCTATAAATATTTATACTTCCTAATAGACAATCATTTTTCATCCCACTGTTTCTATCAAAAATAAAAAGCCATAGTACATTTTTACTGCTTTCTTTTCTGCATGTTTCTATTTGCATTTACACATTATTTTGAGTTTAAGATTTAATCGCTACCCAAAAGAGTATGAACTTAAGAATCTACAAATTCAGATGATCAGCAGTGAAATACATGTTCTTCACTTTACATTTCAAATCCAGGGAGGTTCACAGGTAAGAGAAGGTTGTTATTAACCTGTAAGTTGCCATTATAAGTTAATCATCCAATAGATGCCTATATATAACACTAGCTTTGATTAAGCTACAAGGAATCTTGCAGTACAGTAGAAAACATTAGGTGCTGAATTGCATTAGTGAGCAAGTTCTAAGGCAAACAAAATGCGAGATGAGGATTTATTTTTACTTAGGAAGTCTGCAATGTACAACATGCCTAACTTTAGGTTAACTGCAAAACTCCTTTTATAGCCAACAAAGAGAGATGAACATTTTCATAGTCTGACTGAGGGTAGATGAGATGAATCACTCTTGAAGAATATGTTTCTCTACATTGACTTCAAAGGGAATACAGGGTATCTGGAGAGATTTTGATGTTCAATTTTTAGCAATGTAAAGTAAGGTGAGATGAATCTCTATGTCGTGTCTGTATCATGAAAGTAGTACTCTCCTGGAAAATAATTGCATCTACGGTTGTGGCTTTACAATGAATTAAAAAGAAATCTGAACTTGGAAAATAGAACTATTTTATGGTAGGACAGTCCCTCCGTATAAGGCTTAAGCAAACTAATACCACAAATGCTCCATTATTTCTGCTGTAATTACGACACACATATATAGAAGAAAAATAATTCTCTCCATCTGTTGATTCATACATACTTTCTTGATAATTTTGTGTGTACCACTTACAACCATTTGGATAAATGTCTTCATTTTCATCTAACCTGAAGAACTTTTTTGATTTGATACTTATTCTACTCACTAATACAATAGCAATGCAGTTTCTGTACTGACTCAAATTTACTGGAGTTTAAAAGCTGGAATCCTTCAAGTCGTTCAGTCTAGATCATGTCTGTAGAATAGAAAAAAAAATCAAAATGTCTAGTTCTTATTGAGGAATGTAAATAACAGAGGCATGGAAGGACAGAGAATAAGGCTGAGAATGTGGTTCAGAGAGCCTCATCTGTTCTTCTGCCTGAGGTCACCAACCTTTTTAGCATGACATAGTTCCTTCAATTGTTCCTATTTTGGAATTCTTTCAAAGGCTTGGCTATTTGCTTAAGTGATTAAATGTGAGCTTAAGTAGTTTTGAAATCCAGCAATGGAGTTTTAAATAATTACCAAAACTTTCTTATTAGTAAGAAGGAGAAAGGAGAAAGAAAAAAGAAAAAAAAAAAAAGAAAAAAAAGGAAACATTAATTGCTTAAGCAAGTGTCTGGGTTTTACTTAGTAATAATAATATGTAGCAATAGTAATAATATTAGCAGTCAGGTCCCATTAACAAAGGCATATGTCATCAGTCTAAAGTTTTCTGTGCTCTTTCATTCATGCTCTGTCCAAGAATCTACTCTGTGCAAAATGTATTTACTGCATACATGATATGCAACAAAAATCTTTATCATGTGTGGAAAGAAAAGTATGCTGTAATTTTTCCTACACCTATCACCATGTGCATGGCATCAAACAACGTGGTAACAGTATGCAGCTTCAAGCTAACCTTAAGGCAAGAAGTATATCAAGTACCATGCTGAAGTCAGTAGAAGGATTCTGGATTTGTATTACTGGAGATGAAATCAGAATCTTTTTCATCATGTGTGTGTTTTCCCAAATATGAAAATATGATTTTGACCATAAACTGAAACTGGAGACAAAGCTTAAGCTAAGTGGAAGAAGTCTTTATTTTAAATCTTAACAGTGTCAAGAAATCACAACACTAAAGCATGTTCAAATATCTTGCTGCTTTTATAGCAAAACAATTAACCTTAATTAGGAAAGCCTCCTCTCTCCTCACACTGAGGCAATTAGGGACAAAAAAAAAAAAATCTGAAAACACAGCTCTGCCTACTGTATTGTAAATATTTCACAGTTGCTGGTGGTTTTCTGTCTGAAACCCTAGAATGCAAATGAACACAAGGACTATCACAGGAAGACAGATACTCGTTCCTAAGAAGAACTGTTCAAAATATGTTCATTTTTTTCAGAGTGAATCATATTCAGAAGGTCCTTGCCTCCTGCTGTTTTTTTTTATTTCTCAGGGGGTCTTCATACTTACGGGTGACAAAGAAGGAAGAAGGTTTTGGATTCAGAAAATCAGAAAGAATTTTATCTTCTGGAATAGAATAAGGGAAAAAGTTAAGCTAGCTACAGTACATGACTCACTTTCCATTCCAGGTTTGAAAAAAAAAATTGAGAATCAATGCTGTATTTCTTACAAGTAATGGGTGGGAATATCTTTGTGTACTTAAGTAAAATTTTTCTTATCATAAAAATCTCCTGAAGATCATTTTAATGTTTTCCATTTAATAAAATGCAATAGGGCTATATTTTAGCTCACTTTTTTTCTCCTTTCTATATGTCATTTCAAGAATGAATATCAGATTATTGAATACAAAGATATAAAATATCAGTTACTTTCTGTTAAAAGCTACTACTAGCTGAAAGGAGACTTTCGTATCAACCAAATAATGTAGTCCTTTTCTCCCGATTTTCCCAAAGAGTAATTTTCCGCTGTGAAGATAGTAGCCTTTTGTGTCATGCAGGATGTCCTGAGACTTATTTATTATGCCATCTTTATTATGCTATTATGCTTTCCTACTCTTGTTTTTTTACACTTTTGACAGTCTCACCTGCTCTGTCTTTTCACCATCTTTGTGACTATCCTTGAGATGATTAATAAGATGTGATTATTTCTTGATTCTCTGTCATAAAAAGTAGTTTCATTGTTCTTTCATTTATCAGCTTCTCTTTCCTTGGCATTTCTAGCATCTATAAGGAAAATTTCACAACCATGGATAGTAATAAGCAAAATTCATGTTTGCACTTGTCTTTTGTGGTAACTAAAATGTCTTCTCTCTCCCCAAATGGTGTTCAGTTTCATAACATAAAATACAGCCTAGGCCTTTTGTTGTTTTGTTTGTTTGGGTTTTTTTGGGGGGGGGTTTTGTTTGGTTTTTTTTGTTTTGTTTTTTTAATGAATCTGTCTCCATTGTGGTTTTTGACTGTCTCCAGGCCAGTCAACAGTGACTCATAGTTATTCCCAAATATCTACTACATTACTGGTCTGAGGTTTTTAAATCATGATCAGATTCCGTTAAACTACTCTGGTTTCAGTCACTTGTTTCAATACCTCTGAAAATGACGTCTCAAGGTTTCTATTAAACTTTAATTATCACTGTAACATGTTTTGAGATCTCTTTCCATTTAATATGATCTGTACTATTTAAAATAGTCCCCAGTATTGATCCCTTGGTCTTTTCAATGTAACATACAGTATCTTTCACTAGATATCTTTTCATTGTTTTGTTTTACTGATAATATTAACTTTGACCACGTTCCTTGGTGATGAGCTTTTTTCTGCAGTTCTCATTCATGTAATATACCCAAACACTCCCTAGGGGATAATGTCTACAGAAAATAAAGTAAGTAAACAATGCTAGTAATGCATGCACTTCTAAAATTTTAATGAAGAAAAAAGCAGGATCGTTCAGAAAATATAGACTCCTACTCAAATGATTGCAGCAAATGAATGTCTTGGACCTATTTTTATCAGTGTGTTAGAAGTAAGTCCTTTGTGAACCCCGTCAGATGAGTAATCAATAAGGCCAATGACTTTCAGAGTGAAGACTGGAATGGTAAGATTCTTTGTAGTTCATACTTTTTGCTAGATACATTTTGAAAGTAACAAGGTGTCTGATATTGTTACCCATTAACACAGTAAATGAATATAAATCAGGAAAACATCAGTGAGAAATAAAAACCAACTTGTACTATAATAGTAATTCTTGTGTGATTTCTAAGACTGGAAAAGAAGTGTTATTCTCTGGAGTTAGTGTCCTGAAACACAGATTATTTTATATTCTCATTATTGATCTAGGCAGGGGTAAAAAAAGTCAACTTTGATTACATTTGTTAATGACAACCAAATCATAACGCGTGAAACACATCAGCACACACATAAATCCACAAATGCAAAATTAGACAGAACCACACTGCAAGTGATCTGTAGATATCAAAATAATAATTAATTGCATTTAAGAAAATGTAATGTACTATCACTTGTTAAATCCTAACCCTGAAGATGGGAGAAAAGATCTAACAAAATGAATGGAGAGGGAAACCTTGGAAAATAGCAAGTTACAATAAAAACGAGTCCATAAACGATAACAAACTGAAGATATAGTTTGCAACATGACATCATGATAGAGGGCAATGGTATTGAAAGCACTTTTATAATCTGAATGTGGATCTAATATTAATCCATGAGGTATTATTGCATTTTATAAAGCCTTGCTGGAAGATTATCTGAAAAATTATATGAAATTATCTTTACTTTAGCATAAAGTCTAAAACTAAACCAAATCAAACCAAAACAAAAACTGCATCAAAGATCATACAAAGTTATGTAAGGAAGGGAACATCAAACACAACAGTAAAGACTACCTAAACTTATTCGTAATCCAGGAAAGAAAAAAAATCATTACAGGTTTAATTATCCATCTGTCTCATCCTCCTGTCTTAAGTACTTCTGAGGATCCAATCATTTTGGTATCCAAGGACCATATAAGCCTTTATTATAGCGTGTCAGAACTTTCAAAGAAATTATAAGTGAAATAAAAAGATTCTGGGAAGACTTTCCTGGCACTGTTTCATAAATCTAGGAAAGCCTGTTTCAAATAATGTCAGCAGATCTGATATCTCTCGCGGTACAAGCCCTGTCAGAGTTCCTTTAGAGTCCCACCACAAACTCAGCATATATTTGCTGTGGTTCCTTGGTTGCTTGTTTTATATATTTGGAATTTTTGCCCTTAGAAACTAACCATTGTTTAGGGCCCAACCACATTTAAATACAGTCCATGACTTACCACATGCTTTACAGGATGTTGTATCAAATACTTAGCAAGCAAACTATCAGCAAATCATTTCTGGATTTATTACACTGTACTAATAATTCAGCGACTAATTTTCTGCCCATCATTTCTGGTAGCTGGTAGTTGGTATTCACTATATGTGATTTATCATGGAATTTCATATCATTCATAGCAGAATTCATAGATTCCCATCAGGTCAGAATCCATTTGCATTGTATACTGTAAAACACAGCAGAAAGACAATCTCTGTCCTGATCAACCTATTAAAGGCAAAAAAAGTGAAACGCACAAAGACGACTGAAAAGTTAGAGTGTAAGTTTTGGTGAATTTAATATCAGCAACGACTAAAAAATTATAAAAAAAAGTTCTATTAGCATTATTTTTTGTCAACATCTTCTTTTAATGATGAGGTTGATTACATCCAGCCTAAGTATAAACCCTCCATATTAACTACTGCAGTCGACAGCTACATATTCCTATGTTACAACTAGGCTGACACTAAGATGCCTACAACTTGTTCAGGCTGCCAAAAGCACTTCAGAGGTCTGTTCTGCCTTTAGCAAGAAAACAAAAACTTTTTTCATTCTTGCTGTATATTGTGCTCTACCAGTCATTATGCACATGTCCAACACTCTCTTCTTCCTGTCTTTTTCTTTTACTATCTTCCTTTTTGTTCTTTTTGCACTTTTTTACAGGCTGTAAAATTTTATCTGAAATCCATTGTTTTTATTTCTACTCATGTTCTCCTTGGAATGTAAGTCCTTATAACAGCAGTGATTCACACTCCATCTGTTCCCACAGCTCATTTGCTAGCTTTTGTTTCTGACATTTGTCTATGTCATCTATTTCATCTGCTTGCTCATTTTGGCACCTCTTGTGTGTCTTGATAACATACTTGACACCATCAAAGATTCACATGGTTGGATAATGGGATTCAGTTATTTATTTGAACAATGATCAATCTACTTGTGATCTATATTATATCAGCATCTAGCCATGTTCTTAATTTGTTAAAACTGGGTTTCCATCCTGGTTTTTTGCAACAATGTTAGCAATGTGATTCAAGTGAGGCTGATGTAGAAAGCTCCAAATCTACTTTCTCATGTTATGGTATTAAAACACACTGATTTCAAGGACAAACTGAACTGAATTGAATGAGTTCATTGATCTTTCTCAAATTATGTCTCCCTATTCCATTCTAGTCAATAAACTATTTTACCACTTTAGTACTGGAATGCCCTGTAATCAGTAAAATAGACATTTTTAACACAGCTTTACTTAGTTCTTTCTGATGCATTTAGCACTCTTCAATGTCACCATTCACAACTGTAGTATGTTTATACAAGTGGGTAATCCTGAGGTGGATTGAAACAAACAGCAATGGCTGGAATTTTTTTTTTTGTCAGAAGAAGTTCAGATCACAAGCTTCCTGATCAAATACTTATCCTTTTTTTTTGATACAAGAAGTTCTTTCCTAGAGATCAGGTAGTCAGACCTTGAAAAGGGATGTAGAAGTCCATGCTTTTGTGGTCTATCTCCACAACAACGGGGTACAGTTATTGCACAGGTCATTGTACACTAATACAGTTTAGATCAATGAGGAGGCCTGGCTTCCCAGGCTGTTAGTGTCATTTTCACTCACACCCACTGCTAGAGAGCAGGGAGACCTGACTATATAAATTTGACTACTTAAAACGACAGAGATGAATACACTACTCTGATTGGTGTTTGGACATTACCAATTGTAATTATTATTGTTTCTGGCATTCCTTATTACTCTCCATATTCAGATGAGCTCATTGACTAAAAATTTTACTAATTACACATACCGTTCATACTTAAGTACCCCAGCAAGTTTCAAACCCAACTGGATCAAGATGTTACTTATAGAAAAGCCAACATTTGCTGAAGAAGGGATTTTCAACCCTTTGCAGGGCTGAACAGTCCAGTTCAGGCTGTTTCTGGAGGTTAGACATCTTTTAACTATTGTGCTTAAACTCCCAAAGTATTTGTAGACAGCCAAGAAATTATGCAGCCATTATCATTTCCAGGCACTTATATTTCCAGCCACATTATATTGATAATGAAATACCCATAAATACTTGAGCTTCTGCCAGACAGTATTCAGCATTAGTCCACAGCATGGTTTGAATCTATAGCTGTGAATCACAGCAAAGCACTAGGAACCTGCTGCCAGAATGTCCTCACTTTCCCTTTATTTAGAATCAAGAAAAGCATTCTTGACCATTTTACTTTTTTAAAAAAATTCCCACAAATAGTTTTTTTTCTTCTGTATTTACTTTGAGCATAAATCAAACAATTCATCTTTTACTCACAGTATAACATCCTGCTCCTGGACAACAGATGATTATTTCTTTCCCATGCTAACATGTTTGCTTGTCATTACCCAACATGAACATAAATTACAAAGTAAATGCTATGCGATAAGGATACCTAACTAGTTGCACCTAACCTATTTTAACTACTGAATGAAGGATGATTTGAAATATGTATATTCAGGTCTGAGTATGACTACTAAAATTGGAGTAGTTTATTGAAGGACTGATTAGTGATGGAATTGTACATGTGGAAATAAAGGCTTGTCCCATTCAACAATCAGTGAGTACAGCGTTGAGTGACCTGGAGGTAACAATCCACAACAGGTATGTCAGCGAAGAACAGACCTGTCTAATTTATCTAGTATCTTATGAAGAGGAGAGAATGTTACCCGAGACACTTAAATGTCTTTGTTTGCCCAAGAGTTGTTACAACCAGTTGCTTTTTGAGGATGAGAGGGAAGATATACATCTTAATTTCAGTATTCAGCATATTGCACCAACCAACAAACTCAGATTGAGTGGTGTGCTTAATATTCTTTTCTCTCAGACTTAATTTTAAATCCTTAACAAGGCAACTAATCTTTTATTGTTCTCCATTTTAAAAAGTGCAGCACTTTTCTATGCACTTTTCCAAAATCTCGAATCATAAACATGTATAGTTGCATGTATATAGAATGTATATATCTATTTTTAATTTTCATTTATTTATGTGGATTATATAGTGTAAACATATATTACCTATATCTATATAGAGATCCATTTGCTATCAGTTCTGATCTCTACATCTTTTTTCTAGTTATGCATATCTTCAAATAAATATATTAAAAATAATAAGGAAACACAACTACTATAGCTAAAGTACTCCTTTATGTGAAATCCAAAATGTATATATACAATAGTAAGCCACTGGAAAAATGATCAAATATGTAAAGTACTTTATAAAGAAGAAAATTAGGTACAACTGATGTGGTTTCAGCAAACAAGAAGCAAAACAAGTTTCTCTGTAACAGTATTCACCAAATTGTCTGTAATTCCCCCATCTGACTTTTTAGGAAAACAGGACTAGTAGGTTTCTATTTGATCACTAAATTCAAACACCTCCTACACTAGTTAGCTCTGTAAGTCTGTTTATGAATTTATTAAGTTAGGAAGGTTGCTAGATCTTAGAAATGCATCAAGTTTATGTGGTAAGTATTTACCAGCGAAACCTAAAAATCCAGCTATTTCTTATGGGACATTTAATGTTAAATTTGTACTTCTTGGACTACTGCTTACTACTTAAACTACTGACTATTCCAGGCCGGAAAGTATTTGGGTGCAGGAAGGGTATCTAAGCTTGGTCGTAACAGTGAAATTCACAATCTCTAGTGAGGTGCTCACGGTAGCACCCAGCTGGGAATCACCCTAGCTTCAGAATTGGATCTGTAAGTCTACATGTGTGAAAGAAAATCTGTGTCCTGAATCCCCCATACACAATTAGGTACCCATTTTACAGCCATAACACAGGTGAAGGAGAGGAGAAGAAAGGTAATGTCTACATCTGCATGCAAGACTGCAAATAGATGTATTCTATCAGATAGCACTTTAACACAAAATAAACCCTTCTCTTTTGTGCTCAGAGACACATTATTATTTAATGTCTCTCTCAGTCTTACACTCTCAGTTGCATAGCAGCTGATATTGAATAAGAGTGAAGAAAAGGTCCTTTGTATCCCAGCCTATGGGATATAATAGGGCTTCAGAGCATTTTGCTGGGACGTAAGAATGTGTGCTGGGCCATTCTGCTGTTGAAGGTGTCTGTCCAGGTTTCCACTTTTTAAAATGCAGTGAATCCAGTAAACTTAACTAGTGATAAAATCAGAGGACATGGCAACCACCACTTTCCTTCTCTGATGTAATTAATTTGCACATATGCATGTAAACACTTGGATGGTATCTGTGCCTGAATCCATATGGTTTTTCTAAGCCAAATCAGTTTAAACTTAGTATAATTTTGTTTATTTCATCTAATTTATCAGAACAAATTAAGTTAAACAATAGATCACATTCTGATCCCTGAATTTGGATGATAGGGAACATTTTGAGTTCTGTTTTGAATAAATACTTCTTTATGTGGTTGATCTCCAACTGGAAAAAGTTTTGCCCACTGACAAGAATATTTCATGCGTCTAGAGGCACTATTTAGCCCATTATCTCTAAGTACTTATGCTGAATTTATGCATGTATGTTGTTTTAAGTAATTTTTGTCTGTCTGAGTACAAATTTTTTCAAAGGACAAAATCTGGCAATGTAATAACAAAAAATCAATCTTTTGTTCCCCAGACACTGAAAAAAAGGTATGTTAAAGAAATATTAACAGTACTTTTGATCTTGAGAGTTTAAATTTATTTTTCCACTGTGAATTAATATCCAAAGTGCTGGAGAATGGAATATATTGTTACGGTTCTTACTTACTTTTTAATATTTAACATACAGTCCATTTTACCAGCTCTCTGCATGCATAATAGCAAGGCTATTTTCTTCTAAAGGCAAAATATATTATAGACATTCTCTTTCTCTTTTTTTTTTTTTTCTTTAATGTAAATCATTCTTCTAAGTAAGCATACAGACTTGCTTGCCCAAAGTCCTGTGGACCTACCTAGAAGACCAGTTTAAACTTCAGTGATATTGACTGATGCCAATAGTTTGATTTCAAGGTCTAGCGAGTGACATGGCATTACAATAGAAACACTGCACAAGTATCCATCAATTTTTGAAAGTATCACAATGGATAGGAAGACCCTAAATGTACTACCTGAATTTCCCTACCCTTATTTGTTGTAAAGAGAGAGCTTGGTATAGCTGCAATCACTTTTAGAGTGTTGCAGAATCTTGAGGTAGATAAGCATTGAATTTCCATTGTTCACAAGACTGAAATCATTTAGCCTGAATGCTGAGATAGCAGCCATGTGCTCCTTGCACGGGTGCAAACAGACTGAAGAAGATGAAGGTTAGTTATTGTCACCCAGTCGGTGCTCTACCTCCGGGATCTGTCACAAGTTCCTTTTCTACTGAAATAGTTCAGCCTGCATTAGCTACCTTCTCCGCTTTCAGTCCACGGAGTTGTTACCCCAGATTAGAATCACTGGGTAATTCAGGAGGGACCTGAAGATGTCTCTATGCTAACTCCCTGCTCAAAGCAGGGTCAGCTATGAGGTCAGACAGGTTCCTCGGGGCTATGCAGCTGGGGCTTGAAATCCCTGAAGGATGGAAAGAGACTGCACAAATTCTCTAGGCAATCTGTTCCACTGCCTGGCTGTCCTCATGGGGAAAATTTCCCCTTATATCAGACTGAACTTCCCTTGTTTCATGCCCATTGTCTCTTACCCTCCCACTGCACACCACTGCGAAGAGCCTGCTCCTGTCTCCTTGATGACCCCCTCACAGGTAGGGGAGCCTGTTGGGCTCTTTAGGATGAACAAGCCCAGTTCCTTCAACCTCTCTTCATCAGTGAAAGAACTCTGGCCCCTGACTGTCCTGTCCTGGTGACCCTACACTGAACTCACTCCAGTTTATCAGTGTCCTACTAGGGTCTGGAAGGGAGTGCAAGACTCTAGATGTAGTCTAACAGATGTTGCTTAGAGGGGATAATCACTTCCCTTGACCTTCTGGCTCTGCTCCTATTCATACAGCCCAGGACTGACATTCCTTGCTGCCAGATGAAGGATGCATGCAGGCATGCTGCCCGCTGGCTCATTCCCAGCTCGCTGTCAACCAGGACCCCCGGGGCCTTTTCTGCAAAGCTGCTCCCCAGCCAGCCAGTTCCCAGCCTGTGTTTTTGCAAGGGATGGCCCAAAGTCGGGGTACAGACTGAAGAACTTCTCAAGGCCTGTAGGTATTTAGGCAGTATTTTGGTACCGGGCTCATGAACTAATTACAAAAGAGACGGGATTGTTACTCAGCTGGCTGTTGACAATGTAATAAATAATTCAATACAAGGCATCTGGCAACGAAGCTGACTAAGAAAGCAAGATTTTGTAGTGAAAAAGTATGAGACTTCTATAAGCAGCCAGTAGCTAGATGAGCAAAGTAGACCATGTAGCTGGCTTTTTTAAGACCCATCACAAGCTCGCCGTAAAAGGAGCATTCTCTCTGAGTTCTTCAAACACAACAAATACAAAGATCTGTGAGAATGTCCAGCAACTTACTCATTTGCTTGTCATTTGTTTATTGCTCCACAGTATGCAGCTGCTCACTCCTACAAAGATTGCAGAAGTTCAATGTCATCTGTCGTTCACACAAACCAATATTGCCCAGTTAACTGATATCACTCATGTAGAAACACATTCTCTATTCAGACTGTTACTGAATAGGCACACCATACATCACATGATGAACTGTGAAGTTACAATCATTATATTTAAAATTTCAGATAAAAAAGGCAATAATTACACCTGATGAAAAAGCGAGCTACAGATAAAACAAAAACCACAAGGCCATTCACATCTACAAACAGTACAATGGGTCCTGAAAGTTGAATAAAAAGAAGTTAATGGGCTTTGATGAAAAATTTTAATAGTCTGACAGAATTATTTCTTCCACCAGGATGGTAGAAAGCAAGTCTTTCAGGTTCTATTCTTTACAGTGCTAAAAAGAGAATAAAACCAGGAATGAATTTGTGTTAGAGCTAGATGGAAAGTAATCACAGCAATCCACAGCTTACATTTTCACATTGAAAGTGCAGCAGTGTTCCACACACACAGCATAGTTAATTGCTCAATGTTGTCTAATTAATTATTATGATGATGATAGATACTAGATATAGATAATAGATATGTATCTGGTTAAAAAAGAAAAAAAGAGTGAAATTTTGCTGCCTTTCAACAAACAAAATATGAGATATTTAGAAAGACAGAACAATATTACAGTAAACGCAATAGACTGAAATCTGAGAAATTTAGGAAAACTACTGACTACCACAGACAGTCCTTGTTTCAGCTTGTTTTGCCATTCTGGTAAACCATATAATCTTATAGTATTTCTTTTCCTCTTCTGTAAGAATGTAAATAATATGTCCATCCTGTCTATTTGGATTTGATACTCAGAGTGGTACAGGGTTTGTCCTATAGCATATTCTAATAATGTGTCTAACAATATATGGTTAATGATATTGTTACTATAATATGCACAATGTCATATTAATTATTATTAATAATCCTCAGTATCTCATAGAAAGGAAAAAAAGTTCTGTACAGCCTCAGAGAAGTAAGCAGTTAAGACATACATCTTGATAAATCCCTTACAACTCCTTCTGAGAGGGGAGAAAATGAGTTAAAAGAGCACTGGTTCCAGGGCTTCTGATATAAGCTCTCCTTGCCATAAAGCATGCACTGCCATGTGGTAAAGGTACTCGTGTAGCAATTACAGCAGCAAGCCAGATGACCTCTGGGTGGATAAGAATAATCCTATGTAAGTCTGTATTGCACTGAATAACACATATCTATAGTATTAAAATGCTGGTTTAAGTTTTCAGGTCTGGAATTGCCCTTCTGCACAAAATTTGCTTTCAGTTCTTATGTACCTTGTATAATGATGTCAGGTTTGATTTCCTGCCTCATACTCATGATTTCAGGTTTCATTACAGGGATTCAGTTTCTGCTCTATTGAATAATCAAAGTTCAGAAAAACTGAGATAAAAGATCTTGTACAAGATTAAAAATTATGTGAATGTGAAGCTAACAAGCTTTGAAGTGTTGACATTGGGACAGCTGCTGAAACAATCCCTAAATTCTTTAAGCCACAATAAAACTTGTGCTGTCTATGACACAGGATTTTAAGTCTTTTTCAGGTTTAAAATATTTTGTCCTATTACAAACACAGCAAGAAAGAAAGTGATAGTGCCCACATTACAACTGCATCATTACTCCATTCATTCCAAATGCCTTTTATGAATGCTCTAGATTTGATCAGACCAAACTGACGTCATCAGAGAACTTGACTTCCACAGTCAGTGTGGGGATAGAATGACAATGCAGACAGATTGTGATAAAACAAAGCAACCACTTTGACTATTTTATGGTCTTCCATCATCGCAACACTGAAGTTCCTCACCATTTTAATACATGTATTTAAACAATACTGGTTGGCTGTTGAGAAAATTTTATTATATACACATTTTTAGCTAGAAAACTGAGGCCAAAACTTATAAAGTAATTTGCTGCTCTCACACAAAAGTCTACCGCAAAGGGAAGGATTGGAGTTATTCAAAGAAACTAGTAAGGATCATAATCATTATACTACCCTTTCTCTCTGCTCTAAACGCTGGTGAGAAGGACCAGCTACTGTTCTGGAGAGAGGGCAGTAGGTGCAACAGTACACCCCCTGCAGGTCTCGGATGACTGTCTTTATAACCCATCTCCCTGTTTAATGAGTTACATTCTGGGGATGAATCAAGAACTGAGAGGACATCTGTACTGTACCTCAGCAAGCAGAGCCGGGAGCATCCCTAATAAAAACCATGATTGATCATTTGCATTGCACAGCTCCTCTACAGGTACGGCAGACTAGATCCTCTCCATCATGCATTCAATTTAGAAACTTGTTATTGAGATACACAGCTACTTCATGGCAGCCAGCTAAATCTGACACATAAGACTAAGTGAGCATAAGGGTTTCCAAGCTTCTGTAAGATTCATACCTCTTTCGGGCTACCCTCAGTAGGTGAGTGGTATTAAAATCTCTCTTTTCCAAGGAGCATTGTGTTTGTCCAGGCATTATGTTAGTGTAAATTCAGACTATGAAAAGCTACATGTAATCAGACTTTACCAGATTGCATTTTATTGAAAAGGCTTGGAAAAGAATATCGCCCATGAGAGGAAAACATTAGAACATAAAAAGGTTAACTGCATTGTTGCAGGGATACCTCCTACCTGCTGAACACACGCTTATATGTAGCATTAACTTGTTCCGTCCTACATCTGGCCAGCTATGTCAAGAAGCAGCATTCCTGTTGGCACGCTGCTAACTAGTTAGGCATGATTCCTGGCAAAATGCTTGCACTCCCATAGCATTATTTTACAGCCCCCTGTGTTTCAGCACACTGGTGTGATCCTCCTTGCCACTACAAGGGTTCACGTTGGGCAGCCAAGGAGAGAAAGAAAGCGTTTCATTTTGTCTCACCTCATCAAGGACTGGATATCCCAGCACTGCTAGGGACAGAGGACAAAGCAAGAATATAGAAAACTACATATAACAGTAAAGACAGTAGAGACTGATAGATATATTTGAGTGCCAACATGCTTGATACAGTTTTCTACAGGACTGATCACGATAGCTGTAGAGTCCTGGAATTGCATGGGTATAATATAAAACTGTAGGACAAAGAGCATGTTGAGGAAGAGTTGGCACTGTGATACCTTTACTCACCTCCAGAAGCTTCTGCTACTACCAAACTTGAAATGTTAAATTTAACAGGAGCTCTGAGGTTATGGAGTCTCTGTGAGCAGCTACCTCTACTGAATACATTTTTTTTTTTTTTTTTTTTTTTTTTTTTTACAAATTGACGGGTAATGAGAATTCCAGTCTAATAATTTACTTCAGTAAATCTTTCCATAATGGTGTTTCTTATATAGAGAGGTAATCCATCAATTTTGGTCTGAAGGAGCAAATGTTACTGAAGATCGCTATCGTAATAGCTACACTTGATTTTTCTGTGTGTTCTACAATCATAATGATGTGATTGCAAAATGCTAAGATCGGGATAACTTTATAATGAAGAAGAAATCCCATTAGGTATACTTTCCCATCTGTAATTCTTTTAGAAATGTCCATTTTGCAAGAAAACCACTTATAAAGCATACTTTATGTTGTTAATGACTGGCTATATTTCTATAAAACAGTAAGTTGAGAAAGCAAAGTGAGGAAGTAAAATCAAACTGTGCACTGAAAAAAAACTGATACCATTCTCCAGCTGCCTTTAGCATACAGAAGGAAATGAGACTGGATTTCAGGGACTCAAATTGTCTAATTATTTAACTATATCTACACCTGCTCTTCCATCTGCTTATCAATACCAGAATTTGTTGTTTATTTTCCCACTCAGTTATTGCCTTCAAGTGATGATCCTATTTCAGTGTTCTTAATTTAAATGTATATACTTCCTTTGAATTTATAATCCCAGGAAGCTTTTTAAACAAATAAACCCTTATGATTTAGATATAATGGGATTTAACTTGCTAGCTTGTATTTTTTTACAGCTTTGTGAACCTAAGGAACTTTTCTTCACAGCTGATGCTAAACAGGATTTCTTTTCAAAATAATTTAACCAAAGTATAATTGAGTCTTATCAAATGAGCTAACTAGGAATTACAGTCTGGAATTTGTTAATGAGCCACAGTCAAGTCAGAATAGATTCTGTGCCCCTCAAAATGCAAAATTTCAGTCAAAGTTAGTATAAATCCAGAGTGATTTTTAACTTGTGTTTATTTTAAAGTATTAAAGAAAAGCAAAAGGCCTGGAACAACGTTATACATATTACACAACTACAAAAGGTGTTATGAAATAAGTCCCTTTCTGAAAAATGCAGGTTTCTTTAAAAACTCAAAAAGTAACAACTATTTTAACATTGGCTGTTATTACTAACATTGGAAAAAAATAGTATATTTGGTTGTCTAATTAAATAAAAAACTGAAGCTATAACCCACAAATTCAGTCAACTTGGTTAAAGTAAAATTACACATCCTACTTCCTGGTCCTTTAGTGTCAGGCAGTAATATTTGTGTTCCCCTTGAGATGTGATGAATAGCCATGGCTCTTTGAAGAGCGTTATATGCCACATTATAGCTTTTCTAATGCTCAGAGTCTTTCTTGATAATATAGAACATTTGTACTCGATGATAAATGTTAGCCCCATTTTGAATTCAGAATATCTGACTTTGCCTTTTCCAATATTCATTTCTCACAGGCATTTTTGTCTCTATGGACCATGAAAATGCATCTACAGACAAGTGAAACCGGTGGTTCTACAAGAACTAACAGGAACAGTATGGGAAGGGGTCAAACCAGACAGATAGTCTTTGCAGGTTATGAACAGGATCATGTGATATGGTTGCCTAAAATAAGATGGGTCTGATATGGTCTGAGGATCATTTTCCATCCTTTGTTGCTGTGACGTCTAGCTGGTTTATATTCATGTTGATGCTATCAGGACTGGGCTTAATGGAAGCCAGTAGACTCAGTTTCCAAAATATTATTCTACTCCATGCAGGTATCTATTGATGAGACCTGCATCTGGTCAGCTGAATACCTCTTTTGACTCCATTGTCTGTGTTGGTGGTATGTTGACTCGAATGGCTCACTTGGCTGCCATACAGATATCTATCTGTAAACCCCTAGACACCAGTCTTTTAAGATGTAACTTGAATTTCAGCTCTGTTGTCACAGAGTGATCTTGCCATGAAGGATAGGCTGTGCAAATCTCAAGTGCAACTTGTTTAACAGCTTAGCTAGTTTGTTCAGGATTAGGGTACGATGCCAGTGCAAAGTGTAGCTGCAGCTCATACAGAAGTATTCTGAACTAGCTAGACCTGATTGCAGGAACTGTGTTACTAAAGCAGTGAAAAACCTGGTGACACTCCTGGCTTGGCCTGAGCAGCCTCCCTGAAGTTTGTAGTTTCACAGCTACCAGCTGACTCAGATGTTTCCAGTATTTCACTAGAAATACAGTAGATGCCTCTTTGCCAAATTTGACAAGACACTTCTCTTTATTTCTGTTCAGAATTGACTTGCTTCAGCTACTTTTGACCAGAATTTGTTTAGGATCATTTCAAACAGTATATTGGAACTGTTTCTGAGTGATCTTTTTGATTTTTTAATACTAATCCTCTCCTATTGTCAGCTAAATTAGAATATTTTTTCTTCCTACATTTCATCCCACATACATAAATACGCTTGACCACAAACAAATGTATGCTTGACCAAACTTACTAAGGCTTTTAAAAAACTGATTTATTTAAATTAACATCAGAACTTCCATTAAATCTTGCCCTCAGATAATCTGACCCAGTTCTATAGTCCAGAGATTCTAATGATGATAACAACAGCCTTTGTTTAATTTTGACTATTCACACAACAATGACAAAACAACCCATCTATACAGCCCCTTTATAGGAATGTTCAGTCAAGTGTATGCCAGCACTGAATGTGTTCTCCTAAAGCTTCTATTTTGTTGTGGGTTTATTTATTCCTGAGACCTTCATATTTGCTTTTATCTTGTTTGTTTGTTTGTTTTGCTGTTGTTATTTAAAAGAATTTTTATCTATCTACATGATGTCATTTGATGTTCAGAAAAAACATTCTGTTTTCAGATTTAAACTGACTGAATACTGTTTTCCTACTGCTATGTTCTTCAACAGATGCAATTAAAATATTATATAGTCAAAATTCTCAGCATGATAACACTGTAACAATGTTCATATTAATATTCTAAGATAAATTACTTGAAGGATAAAATAATAATTATTTTACAGAGTAGCTTCAGCAAAAATACACAGTTCAGCATATACTATATTTGTATCTGCTTCTCTGAATAAGTTAATGACACCAGCTTCCCATTGATCTGTTGGATCTTGCAGATTCATTAAAAAAATGAATTTTTTTAAAAAAACAAACACAAAACAGCAGATCTTGCTCTTTTCTAACCTACTCTGTTTCTACTCCATGTGTTTGAAGAAACTCACCATTACTTTTTTTTTTCCTAAGATAAGTTGCCTACATTCTTTAGACCATAAATTCTTTATTTCTCGATCTAATAATAATGGAATAGATCGTATATTTATTCAAACTGAGTAGGTATCCTTGAGAACATTCTTCTCATTAATTAATAAATGCTGAGTACACAGCAAAGTACACATCCAAAAGTGGTTGATTCAGTCCAATTAGGAATTTCCTTTATTTGATGTCAGTAAACTTTTACTAAAAAGCAATCACTATTAATATTCAGTTCTATTAATATCTTTTCATTCTCTAGTGAGACTTCACTGGTGAAGTATGGTTGAGCATGAAGTATTTAGAATGGGCAAAATCCAGTTAGAAGGGACTACTGAGGCATATCTTCTTGTTAACACATATGATTACTGAAATATTTAATTTGTCTTCCATTGTTTGGACTGGCTTCACAAATATTCAATACAGATTAAGATCTTAAATCTTTTCCTCAGAGCATTTGATAACCTGGCTCTCACTTAACTAGTATCTTCAAAGAACAAACAGAAGACAAGAATTTTACTTCTCTAGTAATATGGAACTGTATGCAGTAAAGGAAAATTAATCTGTTCAGCCAACAAGACTTAGGAATCAGTCCGAGACTGTGGAAAGGGAAGATGGACCATTAGAGATGACATTGCCTTCTGTTCCTGGACAAAAATGTATTTATTCATGGGATCATAGGACAATTCAGGTTGGAAGAGAAATCGGAAGATTTCTAGTTCAACCTCTATTCAAAGTAGGGTCAACGATGAGATCAGACCAGATTTCTCAGTTTGATTCAGATCTTGAAAACCTCCAGGAACGGAGAGACTACACCACCTCTCTGGACAGCCTGTTGCACTGCCTGACTGTCCTCATCAGGAAGAAGTTTCTCCTTATAGCAGTCTGAAGCTCTCTTATTTCAATATGTCTATTTTCTCTCATCCTTCTGCCATGCCCCACTGTGAAGATGCTGACTCCAGCTTCTTGAAAACGTTCCCATAGGTTCTGGTGGGCTGCTGTTTGGTCCACCCGAAGCCATCTCTACTTCAGGCTGAACAAGCTCAACTTCCTCAGCCTCCCGTCACAGGGCAAGTGATTCAGCCCCCAAACATCACTGTGGCCTTGTGCTGAACTTGCTCCCATTTATCACAGAATCACAGAATCATAGGATGGTTTGGGCTGGAAGGGACCTTGAAGATCATCTAGTTCCAACCCCCCTGCCACAGGCAGGGACACCTTCCACTAGACCAGGTTGCTCAAAGCCCCATCCA
>JAVJGG010000005.1:23306990-23326379 GCA_035590195.1 Aviceda cuculoides
GCCAGGGGAGGTTTAGATTGGATATTAGGAAAAATTTCTTCACTGAAAGGGTTGTCAGGCATTGGAACAGGCTGCCCAGGGAAGTGATCAAGTCACCATCTGTGGAGGTATTTAAAAGATGTGTAGACGTGGGGCTTAGGGACATGGTTTAGTGGTGGACTTAGCAGTGTTAGGTTAATGGTTGGACTCAATGGTCTTAAGGGTCTTCTCCAACCTAAATGATTCTATAATTCTATGGCATGTGACACTGACTTATTGTGGAATTCTTCTGTGAAATTCTCATCTTACAATTCCACAGCAGTATGTCTACACCATGCAGGAGGTATGTAAAATGAGCCTTGCATGAAAATTTTCTACCAGGTGAAAAACCTTTTGGTTTAGAAGATTTGAGATACCAAGTCATACACTTTGGCTGTAGGACTTTAATGCATTTCTTATTCTGAAAAGAACCAAATGCAGCAGAAGTCTAAAGGACACTAATACTGAACCATTGAAAAAAATTCTGGGGGAGCCCATATTGATAGTTGTATGAGCCTTTGGGAAAACACAGAATGCTTCTTCAGCTATTCTGACCACAGCAACATTGTTTTCAGGTTTGCCTATGATCAAGACTATTATGCTCACAAGAGTGTCTATTTGGAATATGATACTAAAATCCCCTTGTGTTTTTTATATGAACTAAATATAAATGTCAGTATTGGAAAATGAACCAGAAATTATTTGGGCACTGGGACATTCATTTTTCTGAGCAGAGCAATAGGAATCAAATACTACTTAGGATATTTCTCATCTCCCAGTCCCTCTTGCTCGAGTTCTTCAAACCCACAACAGCAACCCTCCCCAACATGCCATACAGAAAAAACAGTAAAATCCTAAGATAGATAAGCACAAGTACAAGGATTTCTGTGCATCTGCCAATAGGGATGTTAATTACAAGCCTGGCAGGCATTATGTGGCTGTTCCTGCTGTTAGCAGCTTCTCCTTGTGGTAGAAATGCTTTATTCCTAATAAAATTTTCTCTGAAGAAAGTCTGTTTCCATTAATTTCTTGACTTAAATTTAAAAAGAAAAAATTTGAAAAACTTTTTTTTATATATATCTTTTAAGCAAATCTGTATGTGTACTAGGGGATTTTTTGTCATTGGAAAAAATTTTTCATGACTGTGAGGTGAGTTCAGGCTGTTTAAATATTCTAGAGAAACAGTTTCATTTTTTTTTTTCATTTGAGCTACATTTATTAGAAAGTCAAAATTGCAGTCAGTATTTCTTATTCAGACAACAAAACATTCTGAAGTCTTGAAAATTTCCTACAATTGGAAAAGAAACTTTTCCTGTTTTACTAAGTACAAACACGTTCAGTGTGATATAACGAAACATTATTCCTATTTCCATAAAATCCTCTTTACATTGCCCAGTGATTTTGTGATTTTTTTTCTTTGAATTCTGTGGGAAATTTGTCCATTTATTCTCAACAAAGACAATCTGTGTTTTATTATTATACTATAAGATACCCTTCATGGCTATAATTAATGACTGTAAAATAATATTTACTATATGCATGAAGATTCTTCTCCACTTACAGTTCTGAGAAGTTTCCGACTCAACATAATGCACAGTGTTTGTATTTGGATGGGGCAAATAATTCTGTAAGAAAAGTGTAGCTCCAAAAACCTGTTTTTTGAAAAATGCATATAATTTCCTGCCAGCAGTAAATCTGTGAAATCTTCTGTTAAGAGCAGAAGATATGTACTTTTAACCAATTTTTGTTAAACAGTAAAATTTTTTCTCTATTGAAAACTTTATTGATTTATTATTGCTGTATTTTTTTTCTTTAACATTTTGTTATAAGGAAGCCAGCAGTAAATACTAACATATGATTGGATTTCCAAATGGATCTCAGTCCACTTTACCAAAATTATAGCAGAGCACAGAACAGCTGGACACGGAGAGGTTAGATTACAGAGAAGTCTCTGAACAAAATAAAAGGTAACTATATTCTTTAAAATGTGATAAAACCTTACTTCATTGACTATTGAAATTTAGTTCATCTATTTCAGCTGCAAATGAAAAAGATGTGCAGACATTATGGAATATGGAAATGAAATGACATACAGACTCTAACACCAGTTTCTTAGTTAGCAAAGAAGTAAGAAAGTTGCTCTGAATCAGACTTTGTTCTCATTCCCCCAGCAACTTCATTGCAGCAATGAAGCTGAACAAAGCCTGAACTGAAAACAAGCATGCTCCAAAACCTTAGAGGAAAACAATTAAAAACAAAATCAATGAGACTTACAGTCGTGAACAGAGACAGCTCAAGGCTACTCAGACGTGTAGACAAAGATGACTTTCTCTTTCCACCAAATGAGAAGCCAGGAGTAGACTGTAAGAGGAGTAACAAGGAGCAAAGATGGGGTGGGAAGACAAGTAAATGGAGGAAGGGGCAGAGCAGATAATTGCAATTGATACCACCTTGTCCTTATTCTAGTACCCACTGGTCCATCACTCTCTGGAGTAACAGCTTCTTCTCCAGGATGCAAGCATAGGTAGTCTGCAGGGGTATGGTGATTTGTCTCTCAGTAGTGTGGTATCCTAGGCAAGTGCTTTTTTTGCCTGTGCCTAGAGCTACCTTCACCTTGAAGACAGTGACATGTAAATAAAGAATGGTTTAGAATGCATCTCTAATAGCTGCATACGAAAAGACGAAAGAATCATTAACAAGGCCTCATCTGTGAACGGCCCATAGAGTGAAAGGTGGTCAGCAAAATTACTGTATGTAAGGATGGGAAAATTATCTTCCTTCTTTAGCTTTAACTGGTCCAAAAAACATTTATAGCTATATCATAAAAAATGTTATATCTTCATGTTTTGGGATGTAGCTGATCACATTTATCAAATTGTGGATAAAATCAGAGTGAGAATTTTAAAAAAAAAATAAAAATGCTAAAGCTTAAACAAATTTTCACAGTATTGAGACTGTCCAGGGACTGTGTAAGGACAGGCTGGTCAAAAGGGAATCACATGTTCAGTAAAGTCTTGAATCTGATGGCATCTCCTACAGGTGAACTATCAGACCTCAGACATTAGATCACTGTTTCTTTTTTTTATTCCCTTTGTACATTCTTCAACATTAAAGTAATCAGCCTAGATGAACTGAATTTTTAATACAATTCCTTCTCTTTCTATTCAGTTTTTGACAGGAAACCTTTGCAAACTATATTGGAAAGACTGAGAAGGAAACTCAAATGATAAAGGGATCAGCCTCCACACAGTGCGCTTCTGCCAAGTGCCCTGGAAGAGAAACCATCATCATTGATATGGGATTTTTTTCCTCTCTGTAGACCAAAAAGAAAACAGTAGTGTAAAACCGTACTCACTTATGAAGAAAAAAGAATGAAGGTACCAGAGAAAGAGCACATATGGAAACACTCTCTTTGATGACATTTGAGAAAACAGTAATGAATTATCTACTGTAACTGCAGGGATTCAGCCTTCTCCAGAGAATGCCTTTGGAAAAGATGGTAAGGATCACAGAAGAGACAAAAGTAGATTCTATGTAGAAACCCAGCCATAGTGTCTTACTCTGAAAATGTTATTAAATATTCAGCAAAAAAAAGTGATGTCCAAATACATGCAGGATATGAGCCTACTGAAATTGGCCTAGTGGTTTTATTCCAAGCAGTTCAGAGGTATTCTCCAGGGCGAGAGGACCATGACATGAAAGACGCATTTGAAGTTGGAACTAGTATATTAAAAAAAAATAAGATACTATGTGTACTTAACATATGCTTGTTTGGAGTTTAGTTTCAGATTTTAGTACCAAGTACATTTGTCACCCACCAGAAAATGCCTTTCATCCAAAATATTTGGCTTTGAACAAAGCTAGACTGCCCTGGCAGTGTCATAAGAAAACATAAGTAAACAGCTAAGTTGTTTTCCCTTTGCTCTGTTTCTCTTTTATGTTTATTCAGGAAATAACCACATTAGACAAGAAAGCAAGTGATCCTACTGATCACTGCTACAATACTAGTTTGCCCCTTCAAGTACCTCTTAAGCTCGCTCTTTTTCTGAGTGCAATATTCACTTTTCTCTCACATTCCCAAAGCTATCACAGATCTGTGAATCATTTCAATATGTTCCAAGTTTTGGTTTTCTGGACTGAAATGACATTTGTGTAAGTTTTATAAGTTGGTTTTGGCCTCCTTCACAACACAGAAATCTATTTGTAATCCTTCCTAAAATATCACTTCCAACATATCTTCTTTAAACAATTATTCAAAATTAAAACAGGTAAGTGACAGAAATACCATGATGCTTTTTCCTGAAGAATCATGATTCTTTCTTTGTAACATCTAGCCTAGATCACTCTTACTTCCATCTTTAATACCTTACTTTTTCAAACTGTGTAAGGTTCACTGAACGTAGCTGAAGGCTTCTACAGCAAAGATTTGTATATATGAGACACACAATAGGTTCACTTCACAGATATAGAAAAGTAGAAAGAGATAATAAAATATTCAGGGCACAATTCATTTACTTCAGATTGAAATTTCCCATACTTTAAAAGTGTCTATTTGTCTCTCTCTACAATTATGGCTACCTAGACAACTATATAACTTGTACAATAAAGGCACCAATTAGACTGTAAGATCTGTGAAGTCTATGTTATATCATGAAATAAAAGTAAGTATTGATAAAAACTCCTGATGTGTTGCTCGTCTCAGTTATTCTGGATCAGATAGACATACACGCATTTTTTCCTTTGGAATCAGATACAAACTCCAAATAATCTCTGCCATATCTAGGAGAAAGTCAGGCCTTAACACAGTCCACAGTAAAACTTGCCTAATTATCTATATAACTACGGGATGGCTGCATATGACCTAATCTTTCAAGGCATCTTTTTCAATCATAGGACAGAAACAGGCATTTCAAAGGTACAATTAGTCTGCCCTATATAGCAAAGCATGGCTGGGTGATTCTTCTTTTTTTTTTTCTTTTTTTTCCCCAAGTCTGATTCTAGTATAAACTGCTCCTAATTAAAATAAATAAACTCTCATTAGTTTCAGCTTTAGACTGCAACCTCTTACAAGGATTCATTTTGCTCTTAAATGCAACTTTCTGTTAATCATCTAATAAGTTTTTTGTGTTTTGTCATGCATTTTCCCTCTCCTCTTTCTCCTCTCGTCCTTTACTTTATAGCTGAATGACATATTTGTAAGTCTGATGCACAGTTTTAAAAATTGAGGTTTTACATTCCAATATTTTTACCTGCCTCCTTTAATGTAGTCACCTTTTATTCACTGTAGTTTACCCCTGAGAGAAATCAAAACAGGAGGTACGATGCAGGTGCTATTGGGCCCTCAGCATTCTCAAATGTCTTTGTGAACAGCACGAAGCCACTACTGATTTTGCAATTCTGTAGAAATATAATGGGTCAGTCAGGCTGTATGTAGCATCTGTTCATTGGAATGTTATAAAAACTTGTGATCCATCCTGAGAATTTTTGTTGGCTATGCAAGGGGCTAGATAAGATATAACTATTCTCAAGTAGGTTATCCCTGCTGGTACCAAAACAAACCACCCCCAAAATAATTGCATAAATCTACCTCTCCAGTTTGGTCACTATGATCTAATATGGATTTTTTCAACCTGCTGCACAAAAATCAACTTTTAAAGAAACTTTCTAAAAGTCACATTGTTAACTGACCTTCTATTTGCACTGCTTGGAGATACAACATGACAGGGAAAGAATGAACTTCACCTTTTCTCACCTGCTGCTTGAGGTAGGTATATTCTCAATACTGTGAAAAAATAACATTGGCTGGATTCTGATCGGAAATCAGATTTTAAAGAAAAAAATTAAAATTAGTTTTTAAGAAAGTTTCAAGTGAAACTTGAAGCATGCATAGAGTTTGGGAAATAGCCATTTTTTAGACAAGAAACAGAGAGCTGTTTTGCATCTGCACAAAAGCTTGAGTCTCTTCTACTTCATATTGGTATTCTTTTACTATTATGCTATTAAGTTGTGCAAAGCGAAGGAAAGCAGACGTGGGACCAGCTGATTAATCAGTCACATGCTGCTCATATGGCCATGGAGTCTCAGTGATGACTGTAGTTACTTCCTTGCATACAGCACAACTTTGAATGATGACAATTCTGAAGATGGTCTCTATATCTCTCTTCCATCAGTAGTTCCATGCCTGACCTGAGAAATCCTTCTAGTTAATCACAAATGGGTCGACTTAAAAAGAAGCCATCAGATGAAGCAGTTGTTGAGTTTGTTCATTTTATCAACTCCTCCATTGAAAGATTCCTGTGTGGTTCTCCTTTTTAATGTTAAGGTAAATAGGAAAAGTTTCCCACTGGTTATGTTTCTGCTTTTATCAAGATGGTTCATTTGAAAGGTATTCATATGAAGAAAAAGATGGGTTGTTGCTAAAATATTTTAACTCAAAAGAGGCAACTGAAGAACATTTCTTTTAAAATTCTCTGTGCTATTAAACCAGTAACAGCTGAATGAATGAATCGTTATAGAATTGTGGTTTTCAAAGGACCGTACTCCAGAAGTTCTTCCTTCTCAAATCCCTATTCCCACAGCACTTTCATGGAAAGCACTGTAACATAAACAATTTTTTTTATTATGTACTACAGATCATATTTGCCAGGATCTACTGGATAATTTTTTGTTACTGGTCTGGTCACAATACTCCAATTTTCAGAGGAAGTATCTTTAAAAATGTCTGATCAAGTAAAAATCATTTAGACCAACATTCTGCTTAAGATATAGTATATTAACACACTCTCAGAGGAACTTTCTTCTTATTGACATATGTCATTTCAGCGAGGTGAAGTCATACAAGTCATTTACTAGAGCAAAATTTGTGTCTCTGCCCGAGTCCCTAAGGATTCATTCCTCTACTGAACTTCAGCTTTCTAATAAGGATTCTAATAAGGAAAACAAAAACAATGTGTTTATCTCCTTTTTCAACACACTGACACACAGTAATAGTATATTCTACTTACATAGAAAGAGTCCTTCCTTTTAAAAATCATTTATAGTGCATTTATACTATTTGTTACATCATTATATGATTTTGTTGATACAAAACAAGGAAATAAAACAAGGGATAAAACTGCCAGTGCCTGCTTGATGTTACAGTGGTGTCACAAGCTGGCTTGGGACTCTTCTTCAGGTAGGAGTTGTTATTTTGGAACGCAATCTCTTTCTGCAATTGCAGAACAGGAAAAAAAAAATAACCTTTATTGCTGAATCACTGTGTTCTATCTACTATAATGCATTCATCTGTCCAACACTAATTGACTCAAGAAATAAGTGAGAACTTGTCTTAAATTTTTTGCTGATCATTATCTTTTTTGCCTGTGAACTCAGTCTTGCCTTATTCATGTAAGACATTACTGTGATGTCAAAAGAATTTCTCCATAAATAAGGCAAGCTACATTCTGACCACTCTTCCCTGGCCTACTTCCCTTTTTTCTCTGCATATCAGCACAACCACATTATTTCTTCTGAATTTCAGTCTGAAATTAACCAAACAAACCAGCACGTAATACTGCAATAAGACATGGAGGGTCAGCAATTACTATTTCTTTTATTTCAGTAGAAATAGACTAAATTTTGGTTGTTTTGCTATGGAAGTAGTTGGGAACAATTATAGACAAGTATTGGCTTAAACTTTCTAAGAAACTATCCAGCAAAACTGTGTCTGTGGCCTTCAAACAACTAAAATCAGTAAAATGAATTATCAGAATCAGACATGCTGCATGTGAATTCATAAATTACACTTGTGATAAAGACTCAAATCACAGATTCCAAGGTAGTTAAAGAAAGACAAACATTACGGCACAATGCAGTCTTAACTATGCCTTTTGTTGTTGCTGTTGTATGAGATCTGTATAATTGCTTTTTTCAGTGACTTCACTGACGTTTCAGTGTATATCTCATAGAAACAGTTCAGGTCTTGTATTGAAATAAAACTATCTGAACCAAGTTTCCCTGTGCTAGTTAAATTCAGCTTATTTGTTAAAAATTTTTATTGTTCAGTTTTAATTAAATATGTATTATGTTATAGATATTATAGTATATTATGCATTGTATTATATAGTCTATTAGATATACTTTTTCTCACAAAACTTCTGCCTTAGTACAAAATGGTCAATGCTTACAGAATAAGCACAGAATAAGCCACTGCTTAATATTTTGTTTCATTATTTTAGACCCACACTATTTGTAACTTGCTCTTAGAACAGAATTATCCACTTTTTGTAAGCATTTGATATTTATCACTATATCATATGAGTGATTATTATTGATTTTATCTATCACCCGTGGTGTGAGATGATGGTATTATAACCACTGAAGCACAGAGTCATTACTGTAACTAGCATTACTTATTCAATTTAAGATGCCTATGTCCTGATAGTTCAGAGGACTCACAGTTTTTACAATATTTTTTCTTAATATACTCAAAATTTTACAATGCAATGAAAGATTGCACTTTTAATGAATGTACAAGGGAAAAAAATACTACACTTGCCCAGATTACAAAGAAATTTCATAAAACAGGCAGGGACAGAACTGATTTTACCAGGGGCATTAAAGTGTCCAAGTCAGATCATTCTTCTCCATCAGATCAGTTTTCTTGCTTTCCTGATTTTTTTTTCACTCTACTTCCTGCCATCTGATGTTAAAAAAGAGGCTGGGCCCCTGTCCTATACATCCTTGTTTCATTCCTTGACTGTACTTTATGCTATGTAATAAATAAGGAATGGATTCCATAGGAAAAAGGAACTAATTTAAATCATTAGAGAATGCTACACAGGACCTATATATGCAGGATGTTTTAAGTGCTGATTAACAATGTCAAAATTATTTATTTTAAACATAGCTTCCAGGTTTTTTTTAAAAAAGAAATGTGACTTCCTCTCTCTGCAAAAATGCCATTGTACAACACTGTGTTGATTTCCCTGTTGTTCATCATTTGAGTTCCTTAAATATGGTGCAGAGCTAATTCAGTAGTTAGTAGATGTAACAGTTGAATATCTTTCTCTCTTTAGGGCTAGACAGTAAAGGAAGAAAGCAATGGCTTTCAAATGGGAGAATTTCCCATTTGAGCCCTTAAAAAAGACATTCTATGCACCCTAAGCTCTAATCCAGGTTTTGATCACAATATTACACACAGGGAAGGACTACAGACATTTGTGTCCCTCTCCCCCTGTAACTGATCCCTTTTAGATCTTGAAGCACACACAGCGAGGATGAATCAAAACACCCCGAAAGACAAATTTCACGTTGGACTAAGTCAGACTCTGACTACAGTCATTCTCACTTCACAATCTGGTGAAAGCAATGTTTCACCGTGAGCAGTATCAGGCCACCTTTAAGTACAGGAGGTCATGACAATGTTGATAATAGACTTCCATCCTAATATTTTCTTCCACCTGCTTCATCTGTCTGCTAAAAGAGTGTGGAAAAACTGCTCTATTGAAAACTACACACAACTAAGACAATACACCGGCAGTCTATTCCCTGTTAAGTAGCCTCTAACCTTGGTGAGAAACCTAGTCCAGGTGAATTCTGCAACGTCTTTAATTTTCAGTTCTCATATAATCTGAGAACTGCATTCTGCCACTTTACACTGATGCATAGCTGTTTTTCTTGATGTAAAACTGTTTTGCCTGTTTGTTTTGATTTTTCTTATTGTACAGTTTTATTAATTTTCCAGACTGCAAAATTAAAAAGTCATTCTTACATGAAATTTTGATGTAGAAATTTTGCTGTCACCACAAGAAAATGTTTGAAGGAACTATAAATTGAATGCAAAGGTTTTTTTCCCTTGTACTTGCTTGCTTTTGATTGAAGAAGCCATTAGTAATTCCTTCAAGAAATGGAGGAGTTGCTTGTTTTTCTCATTTTATACACACACCATGCTATATCAAAAGGATATAGAAACTTAAATACTTCTAAAATTTTAGTTATAATTTTTTTTTTTTTGTCAATCAGACTTTAGGTCATAGCTTCACAACTGCTTCTTGATATATAAAATATTTTCTAATATTTAACTTTTTTTCTTTGCCAGCTCAGTTTCTTCTGTCCTCTTGTCTTATCAGTTTCAGGATGCACTCCAATGTATCATTCACTTAACTTTTCTCTGAGGCAGTATGTCTAGAGACATCCTGGCCAGTTTGTGTTTTTCACTATAAATCAAAACCGAAGACCCACTTATTTTTGCTTTGCTTTCAGACTTATAAAATTTGACACGGGAGACTATGTCACAAAATGACTTTCTAAAATGTTCTTTCAGATATCTTACCACAAGAAAAAATGATGTAAGTCAAGATAATGGGATAGGAATTGAATAAACACAGGAATTTTCCATGTGTGATTTCAAATTAAAATTCAAACACTACCAAAAGCTATACTGATTAAAACTATTAAAAAAAATTGTGAATGCCAAGAATAAAACCTGTCTTTATTTTCCTTTATGGTTTAAAGTATTGTTGACATATTTGTTGCCAATGTCATCAGACTTTTGAGCAGCAGGAAAACACTGTATGCCCTAAAAAGTAAATTAAATTTTCAGACATATATTCCACAGAAACTTTTTAACTAAATGTCTATTTCTACTCTATACTTTGGATGGCAGTAGCAGACACTCTCTGTCACATATTTTTTCTCTCTGTTTTTTGAGGCAATTTAGTTTTCAAATAAGGTAGTTTTAAACAAAATATGTTAGTGAAAGGCTGCTCTTCTCTGTTCCCTATGTTCTGTCCTTGACTTCTGAGTTCCACTTCTGTCTCAGAACGTCTAGAACATCTAGAACACTAGAACATCTTCTCAGCCTCCATGAAGAATCAGAGTCCTGTTGCCCTAGTCACAGTCTCCAGCTGCTTGAATTAACCCTTAAATAACTCCCACAGTTGTAAGGAACCCCAGACGTACACTATGAATCTCAGAAGACATGGGAAACACACATCTATTTGCAACTGTAGAATGCAGGACAATGTTTTAATGAATTACCATTTAAATTTAAACAAGTACCTACATGTTTTTCTTGTATTTATCTTTTTTGCTTTTGACTGAACAAACCATTAGAAGTTGTTCCTTATAACGAGTTAATCTTTTAACATGGAGATTACAGGATGACATTTTCATCCTAGAGCAAAAAAACAACACATCTGTAAAACATGTTTTAAAACCATTTGTCTACTCTGTATTTAGCCTGCTGTTTACTGCTGTTCAGAGAATAACACCTAAGTAGGTCTCCATGTGCACAGACTTGCAGTTTTTGTTCTCTAGGTCATTATGAGTCATAAAATATGTATGTTGGCTGGAAGCACTCTGCTAGCATGTCTTCAAGTGCAGGAGTTCTATGTGTTTTTACACAGAACTGTCTTGGCATATGTCCTTTGAAGTATGGCAAATGAAAAAGTTATGTTACCATAGTGGACCACTCATCTCTATGGTCTTCCAATGAGGACCACTGCAATTTATAGTTGTCTAAGTAAAGCATGCTTGTTGCAAACTTTTATAGTAAACACAAAGGATGGAGTAGAACAGCGTAGAATTAATTCAGTACTTTTAACATTTAGAAAGAAACTACTTTTTACAGTTATGCCTATAAAAGAAAATTAGCAGAAGTAATCATCTTGCACTGACAAGTTCAAAAGCTGCGAAATAATAATGACTTAGTGTGTGAGGAAGTAAGATATGATTAGTATGTACCATGCACACGGTATTGATTAGCAAAAAAATAGAAATAAAAACATCTAGTAGAATATTCAGGAGACTGGCTGACTAAGAATTTTTTTTAGACATGTGCAAGCTATTTTGTGATTGGTAACACATTTCATTCTAAGTAAACAGCATCATAAAATTGAAGTACATTCTAATTTGACACAGCCTATCAATCCCTAAATCAAAACAGTTAGACATATTTTATTGTAAATGGAAGGAAATTCTTCCGATTTTTGCACTAGCTAACAAAAGGATACAACAATGTCCTTCTGGTGTTGCTTCTTTTATTAGAAATTTCATTAGTATGTCCACAATGATTCTCACTGGCTTAGGTAAACATTTAATAAGACTCATTCTTTAAAAAATGTAAGTGATAGTAAAGCAGCAGTAAATTTACTTTGCAAATGACATTCTCCATTCAACAACCGAACAACTGCAACTGTTTGATAGGTTCTTTTCAAGAAATTGCTTCTAAGGGGTCAAACTGTATTCAGCTTTTGACCAAAGCCACCTTTCACAGGATTTCAAAAACCAGGCAAAAGACAAAAAGAAAACATTATATAGGAGCAAAAAGAAATGTTTATGACCTTAAGTTTCTGCCTGAGGTCTTCTAAGATCTTCATTTCATCTCTCATTCCTTCTTTTCTAAGGTAATGTAGAGTTCCCTTTTCAAGATCTTTTTTTCTGTTTTTTTCTTTTAATCTTTTTTTTTTTTTCTTTTTAACAAAGAGAGAATTGTGTATGGTAGTGTGTGTCTAAATACCATAAGACTAAGCAAGAATAGTATGCTCTAAAATTATGGGATTCATTTTGCTCCTCTGGAAAAATCTTATTAAAATATTCGGGGTTGGAATTTACAGACATAAAATAAAAATACCACTTTACTGATCTTACATGGTATAGATAATTACATATCTTAAATATGTCATTGTTATGCATCTGATACTCATGTAATCTGAAATAATTTAATCAATTATAACTCTGAAGTATATATAACAATCTGTGTGATCTGTGGTGGTATTTTATCTTTTACATAGAAGCTTTTATGATTTTTTTTTCCTGAGTATGGTATTCTCAATTTATAGTAGCATAACTGAGAACTGAACCTATTGCATTCTGCTGCGATTTAAAAACAGACAAAACAGAAAAATATGCAATCTCTGAACAACATTAGGAATGCTCCTTGCATATCATTTGGATCTGGGATATTGGTGTGAAGATAAAAAACTTTTTTTTTTCTTTTCTTTTCTCCTAGAAATTAGTTCATTACTTTTGACTAGCTTGATGAGTAAGGAAAAAAATGCACATATTTTAGAATCCAGAACTTCTAAACTGTTTTTTTTTCATTAATTAGAACATTACAGAAAGAGTTTAAAGAATAACTTTGAATTGATCAAAACCATACAGTTATTAACAGCAAGATGAAAAAAGCTTTAGCTACATCCTGAAGAAATTATCTCACTGCAGATATTTTATTTTGAATTTAATTTAATTTTTATTACTCTCATCACACTTCTCCCTTCGTATGTTCTTTAATTTATTTAAGTCTTCTTCACAAGTGTCCAGTAATACAGAAATCCCTGCTTTTAATCGTATTAGTTAGTAATTTTATATTAATCCAGTACTACCTTAGGTGAAGCAGAGGGAATCTGTACCACAGCTGAAACCAGGTGATCACTAGCCTATACATGCCAACATATTTGGTTTTGTGTAATAACATGTAAGCTGATCTAGTCCGATTACATAATCTTAGAAAGTAAAAGGGACTAACTTTAGCACTTCTAGGAGACTAACATCATCTGAAGCAATAAAAACTGCATACTCAGAATTGTACAGCCAAGCTTATCACTTCAGTTTACTTTGCATGTAGTTTACATTATTTCAGTTAGATGTTGTTACTTGTTAATGGAAGTGAGACTTTACTGAAAATCCCTTAGAAGTCATCTTTCAAATCATAGCGGTTGTGAAATGGAGAATACAAAGATGAAGAAATGTGTGGGGAAATAAATTAATCCAGGGCCCACTTTATTTCATGGCTAGATATTTTGCTGTAGAAAGTACTCCTCAAAGCCAGCAGGGACTCTAGCATCTCAGTATTCATTAAAACAAAAAAAAAGCCCCACAGCTTTGTTTCTAGCCTTCCTCGCTATAACCTTGAAAGCATGAGCAGTGCCTGTAACCGATGGAAGGTAGCAGAGTGTAACCAAATGTCTTCCCGAGACAAAGAAAATTTGAAATTATATCTCTGAGACCTATGAACTTCCCTATTTATCTCACCCAGGGCTTTGTGGACTCCATGATCCCATATCTACAGATCATGTAATTTTTTTCATAATGCTATTGAATACAACACCTAGCATTTTGTTTTTCTATTTCTTTTCCTGCCCATTTGGGAAACTCTGTTCAGCTATTTCTTATTCTGTAAATTCCCCAGAAGGGGGACTTAATCAGATTTCATGCATGCTCACTGTTCTGTTTTATAGAATATTTCTATATTACCTTGTTCTTATGCCATCATGTTTCAAAAAAAATACGCTAATTCTGATGATACAGGCTTCTAGCGAATTTTGGTTTTCCCACTCATATGATGTCAAGGATTTTCTCCACTCAAATGCTCAAGGAAACTTTTAAATGCTCAAGGAATAAGATAGTCACCAAATATCACTCGGGAAGCCTTGTTACTCCCCAGAGAGCAGTCCTGAGCCCTCAGTCCACAGCCATATGGGAGTGTTTAGAATAGACCGTTAAGAACTTATTGTCTGGTGTAAATTGATTATGAGCTCCACCACTGACCATGAAGCTGACTTACCTCAGCTAAATATCATGTCCTCACAAGCTCTGACAAGTGTTTTTAAAATGAATACTATTGTACAGCAATTACTATAGTCCTTCTGCACATGGAGCATAAGAAAATCAGTCAGAATAATAAAATCTCCCACAATTGTTGATTAAAAATATAACCTATATAGTTATTTTTTCCTCTCCTCTCCTCTCCTGTCTCCTCTCCTCTCCTCATATTACCAAATAGACAAATTCTCCGACTTCTCAGATTCTTCCAAATCTTCTGTCTATTAGAATATGCAGGTGTTTTTCAATTTTAATTTCCTTGCACATTCCTATACTTCTGAACAGCTAAATCTAACTCATTAGTAGAGGGCATTTTGGACAACTCATTCTGTGAACACCAACATGGCCCTGTGTCTAAACTTTATCACTGTGTCACCAGTGTAAGGATTCGTCCTGAACTCCTGATTCATTCAGTAAACATGGTCAATATGTGCATAACATGAAGACATTGTTTTACTTTTGGTTTAACTACTTCTAACTTTGTTGATAATTTCTTCTGGTTTTGTTTAACTTTGTTTTAGGTTTATTTCTTCAAACAAGTATTTGTATTGAACATTTAAAGTAACAAATTATATGGTAGAATCACATAAAGACAGCAGAGTGTACAAATTCAGTTAATGGCTCTTAAAATTTGCGTCAAAGAAAACACAAACTGCCATGTACCTGTAAACATTGCTACACAATATGCTACAGTAGACTGAAGATTCAGAGGCTTTGGCCCATATAATTTTATTCTACTTCTCTCCATGGAAGCATTGGTAAGTTTGATGTTTCAAAGCACTGTAAAGAAAAACAACGATGTAATTCAAACCACTAGATATCGAACAGCTCAAATAATTAGCTCTTTTTCCCAACAGTGGGGTACATGCTTTTCTCTCTGCCTATCTCATCATTTATGGAAGAATAGTTTTCATGGGGATTCAAGCAGATTATACATTACAAGTAGGACTGCTATCGACGTAAATTTTGCAAAACACTTTCACTCAGAAAATAAAAAAAAAAATTGGGCACAATATATAGATCAGATAGATACACGAAGGAAAACTTACAAAAACTTATTTATACTTCTGCTGAAAAGTTGGAGAGAGAAAGCTCTGTCAAAACCATGTTCTACCTTGTGAAAAAGAGTTTTGCTGAAAGCTCTGTGGAAATCTTCCTTTTGGAGCACCTCCTGAGAGCTTGCATAGAGCACTGCCCTTGCTGCCACCTGTCCTTGTGAAGCACTACGGATGACAAAATAAAATGTGTGGTACCCACTAGTAAGGCAAGACCATTTACCTTTGAAGCGTCATGAGGACACATCAAATTCCAGCACCTTTCTTATAGGCTGCCCATGACAGTGCAAAGCTGTTTCACTGTCCCATACCTGCAGCGACTGCCTAAAAGGGAGGTTCTGTAGAACAGAAACCTTTTGTGCCAAAATAATGCAGTTTCAGCTTGGAAGGATAATCTTTTAATATGACTATGGGATAAAAAGACATGTCTCAACTGTACTCAAGTACTTCCCATTTTTGCATGGAGTGAGTGTCCACTGGTGCCGATGTGGGGAATGGGGGAAGTAGCTGACAATGCTCTCTGCTTCAGGACAGCCTGAGATGTTGTCTTCTGTCTCTGAAATATGATCTGTCCCAGAGCCACAAGATTTGCCGTATTCTGGTAGTCATTGAAAACTGACAACAGTTTTCAAGACACTGTCAGCACACCCTTAATAACACTTGTATCAGCAATATATAGTTTTAAGTGTTTTTGTTGAATTCAGCTTCACGTAGATCTACAACAGAATGACATTAATGGTAGTATGACTAGGAAACACAACATTTAAAAAAAAAACCCCTAAACTTCCTATTTTTCTCCATTTGACAAAATAATGTACTGTAGGTATTTTTTCAAGAAAATGTAAATTTTTTCCACACTAAAATATTGCAATTTTGTCAATAGTAATACACTTCTTGGGCAGAAGACAAGACATATTTTAGTAAAGAATATTAAGAAGTTATCAGGTTTTTTTCCAAAACTATCATGAATGTTTTCCTTTTGAGTGGATTTTTCTGAACTACTCTGTTTAAGCTAGATCATCAGTGCAACAGCACTTTGAAATACAGAAAATGTTGCAGCCACACTGTAAATTTTAAGAACAATTTTAAAAACTTCAGCTTTTTTTATTGTTCTACTACTTAATTTTACAAATTTTATTATTTTTTTTTTAGGCAGGGATCATATTTATTTTATTTTTTTAACTTGCCTATACAAAACTCCACTATAAAAAAGTTAGCATAAATCTATTTTTAAACTCCACTATAATGAAGTTGCTAGAAACTTATTTTTAAATGATAGATATACTTTACAGACATAAGATACTACCTTATTGATAATGATAGTGAGATAGGCAAGTGTGAAGAGAAAGAAATATAAAAAAAATATTCATTTAAGAATGGTCTTCCTAAAAATGCAGATTAAAATCAAATTATTCTTCTTTCTGATCTTTCCAGAACCTTTGAGCTTCAAATTTCTACCAGACCTCTCACTGAAAAACCTATGGCAACTTAACAAAACAATTTGTCTTCATCGTGCTTATGATTGTGTTATAAAACCACCAAGCACAAAGGTCTTAATCTTCCTCTTGAAATGAATTTGGGATTTTAGTTGAATCCATTCTGGCTTGGTTAGGGAAACGAACTGTTGTTGATCCTTCTGACAAAAAAAACCAAAACCAAAACCAAAAACAAAAACATAAAATACATTTAAATTCCTATTTAATAATTTTGCTGCTTGCAGCTGATACTTTTTGGATGAAGACCAGGTAATTTACTCACAACTAAAAAACCTGGACTCAGTATCCCAGTCCACCACAGCTGTCTGATCAAAGCATCAATGGCCAGCACTTAGAAAATTAGGAGGTTAACATCAGAGCAGATACGTTGCTGAGGCTTATATTCAGGCATCAAACCGCACCATTAAAAGCTCTCTATTTCTGCTTCATTCCCACGTGGAAATGTCAGTTAATACCACCATAAGTGTGAGAAGTGAGCTCCACTGGGTTGTTTAGTCTTACTTCTCTCATTTCAGCTTGATGTGTCTGAATCTTGTTTGATCTAAAACTGATCTTGTTTTCATGAAACAGGCAGAAAAGCTTTACCCAAGCAAAAAGCACTTATGCTTACCTCCCCCCAGGCCATTCAATTAAATTTCTCCATTCTCGAAATCATCCAACACATAATCATTTCCCAAATGTGAAGGAGGGGTGAAATTCCGCTTGAGATTGGGGATCCAGAAACAAACTCCTGAATTTTCATCTTCACCCTGAGGCTTCCTAAATTTCTATCAGCCTTCTGCAAACCCTCCCAGCTCCCACATCTCCCAACCATACAGCACCTCTTGCTCATTTTCACCCTATTTCTAACTTGACTTTGTACTGTTCCCTTGTATTCAATCCACAAACTTCTTGGGTGAAATTTCCTTAGAGAAGGAATAGAAAAATATACATCGTCTGGAGGGCTAAATCTCTTGCACCTTGCCACTCTTCTCCCAAAGTACTGGAGGAGCATAAAGAAAGGGAGTTCAACACAAAGAAGGGGATAAGTATAGAGGAGACATCTGCTTGAGGGAAATAGGAGCAGAATGGAGGCAAGCCTTTAAAAGAGAGAGGGTTGTTCTGAGACCGGCGAATCACGCAGTGATGTCTGTGAGGAAGGAGCTTCCTCCAGCTATGGATGAGAAAACTCAAGTGGAGACCTTCACTGCATTCTTCTGCAGCTTCCACCTCCTGACAGCCTCCCTATGGCACTCCTCTGTCTCTACAGTATTTTGCTCTTCAGGCCTTGCTTAGAAGAGCACTATTTGAAATCTTTTTATCCGAGTTCATTGGGGATATGCTCCTTTTTGTTGGGAGTTGTGTAACTTAAGAATAAAAACAGCAGCTGCTTAGTGCTCTTGACGTTATTAGATGGAAATTGTGTGAGTATCACTCCTACCTGTGTAGATAAGTAGCATTAAGGTACAACTGCTAGTGTTACCTGCCTCTGCTTTTAGACTTCAAAGAACACTAAATAGCACTAGGCTGTCAAAGGAGGTAATCAATTTAACTACTGACATAGTTAGTCTGACATAACACTGAATCTAAGCAACTGAGATCACAAATGATTGACCAACTTTCTTGGGGTCCTTTGTTAGATTTAACTGTCTGCACTTTGGTGATCCTGGTTCCTTTCTTGCAATTGTTCAGGGTAATCCATAGTTCCCAGTTTATCTTTCTTTACTTATGACCTTTTTACCTCAGGTGGGAGGATGCACTGACTGCTACTTAGATATTTTAGCTATTTACTTGCTGACCTATCAATGTTGCTTATTGAATTTTCTAAATATATGAATATAAAAATAATATCAGAGAATACAAGCAAACAAGAAAAAAAGGAAAGAAGAAAGACAAATATTCACTTATCAGGCAAAACAGCACCCATACCACTTCCCAGTCTTCCAGGGATCATTTTTCTGCAAGTTTTCTCGGCCTCATAATTCCCTAATGCTAAGTCAACCACTTATAACAGGCAAAGTTTAGGTTTAAGAAAACACCGTCAATCTGTGTTCTACAGCTGCAACAAATGTGGAAGCATTAACATTTCAACCTGTGCCAGAAAACTGCCCAGGTACTTCCTAAAAAGTAAAAGTTGGCCCTTGTATATAAAAATAGTGTAAAATCCCTTAGGTGGCAAAGAGTAGTGACAACTGATACCCCAGTTCTTTTTCCTATTTTTAAAGAAAAACCCTAATGTAAAATTTTCTTCTTTTCTC
>JAVJGG010000005.1:23354170-23377548 GCA_035590195.1 Aviceda cuculoides
ATAAACTTCTTATCAAAAGGCTACATAACATTTGGTTATATACCCTAGCTACTTCTTAAACCGCCCCCATTCAGATCGCGTAAGCATGACGTGTCTGCCTTGTGCAGTTTCTTCCCCTTTTTTCCTCCCACATTTCCCCCTCCCCAAGCTCATTTAAGCTAAACTGTTTCATTTGTAATAGGTGAATACAATACGTAAGCTTGCATAGTTTGTTTAACTACTCTATCTAACATATTTTTCAAAAGTGTTAAGGCACAGGGAACGATCATACAGATAACAGCTAAAACACATAAACCTCCAACTAGGGAAAGACCCCATTTTTTCAGCCAGCCAAACCAATCTCCAGAAACATCTGAAAACCCTCGGCTAAGTTGTTTCGACCGGGGCTTCCCTTGAACCAAATCCAGGGTACTGTCCAATTGGGTTTAAAGGTCCCGGCCAGCTGCCATGGTTGTTGTTGAAATCCAGGACGGGGTTTCCCTAGTTTTATCAATCTTATGGTCAGTTCGCTCTCTCCTCCAGTGTCTTAATGTTCGAATATATTTTCAAAGGCATGGATTTCAACCAGACACTATCAGCTATCCTCTGGCCAATTGTATCAATAATATGCTTTCAAAAGACCACTTCAATTGAGTCTATCATAGTCAAGTTCATCGGTGGTATGCTAATGTTAAAGCTTACTGACTGGGGTGTCCAGATTTTCAGCTGTGAGCGATTTTGACTCTTCTGTTGACACTTGTTCGTATACAATGTTTTCAGCTCTGTCTCTGACAGATGGATTTCATAAAGACACGTGTTGATGGGATCTGAGAGGGATGTCATCCAGGTACACATCGGGCCCCCCAATTGGTCTTGCATCCACTGCCAGAAATTCATAGCAGATACCCAAGGTGTCACAAACCAAAAAAGGATGACAGCAATCTCTAAGGAGAAAACACTCAAACACTACGAGGTTAGGGCAGGACGAATCATATGACTAGGAATCTATTTCAGAAGCCCCTCAGGCATCTGTACACAGGTGTACCCTCACCCAAGACAGCGCAACTCAAACGGTCCACCCCATTGGAGTGTCTGAGGGTCATGCACACAGACCAACGGGTATGGGCCTTTCCCTTTCCTACTCGTAAAATGTCGCTGCACTGCCATCCGTTCCAGGTCCCCCCGTACTGTCTGATTTAATGAAGTTAGCGCAGTTAAAAGAAGACGCTGTGTACGGAGAACAGGCAAGTTGTCCCGTAACCAGGAAGACTCCTCCTGCTCCCCCTCCCTAAGCTGATCGAGTAAGGTTTTTAAGGTCCGATGCACCCGTTCTACAATGGCCTGGCCGGTGCTATTATAAGGAATGCCATGCACAAGGTCAATACCCCAGGTCGCACAAAACCGTTTCACCTTTTCCCCAGTATAAGCTGCACCATTATCTGTCTTGATCTGTTGCGGAATTCCCAGTTGGGCTATGCAAGCACGCCAATGCTGTATAACTGCTGGGCTATTCTGTTTACTGTGTGCTGTAGCAAGAATATATTTACTATAGGTGTCCACGGTAACATGCAAATATTGCAGTGGCTTAAAAGGAGCATATTCCGTGATGTCCGTCTGCCAGATCTGATTTGGTCGCAAACCACGAGGGTTGACCCCCGCTTCCCAAAGGGGTCCTTGGGCACAATGAAGACAAGCCGTGACAATCTGTCTAGCTTCGGCACGAGAGATGCCCGTTAGCACCACCAAACCTCGGGGACCGCAGTGCAAGAGGCGGTGTAACGTCACCGCATGTGCCCTTGCTGGCCTGATGTTATTATCACCGACAGCAGCCAGCAGCGCTTGAGCCGCTTGGTCGGTGCGACTGTTCCCTTCGGCTAACAATCCCGGAAGACCAGAGTGACTGGAAACATGAACAGGGAAGATAGGTGCACTACGCAACTGTAAGGCGTTCAACAGCATACCGGCTATCTCTGTAGAAGAAGCTAGTGCCCATTCCCCCATGACCAAAAGCTTATAAACATACAATGAATCCATGACCACATTCAAGGGCTCAGCCGGCCAGCGTAACATCATGGTCACTGCCTTGGCCTCTAAAAACTGCACCAAGTGGTTTGGCTCAGTGTATACTACCTGGTACCATGCCCCGTCTTCCCTCCAGACACAGATGGCTCTGCTGGTCTTGGAGGATGCATCAGTAAAGATTGTACGTCCGTCATTAGGGTGCTTTGCCACTTGTGGTCCTGGGAGGATGGGTAAGGCATGCAAGATCTCCCCGCATGGATGGACCTCATGTCCCTCCACTGTCCCTGCAAACTCTGCTAATGCACTCTGCAAAGCGGATACCTGTGGATAAACTAAATTCCATTGCGTTAGGGAGCAGGGTAAAACAATGTGGTCTGGGTCTCTGCCAGTAAAATGTTGACAAGCCCCCCAGCAACGCATGACCATGGCGGCTACCAACAGCGGCCAACTAATGATGGCCGTGTGCACTTTGCCCTGATGCAGCCACGCAAAGGGCCACTCCAGGCCCGTCGCGGCCTGTATCAATACACTGTGGCAACTCTGGCCACGAAGAGCCACTCAATAACTGGCTGTGTAGGCTGAAACCTCTGCAGGCCCCACCGCTGGGCTCTTTGGGCTATGTTTTCCAGCAACTCATGTTGTACTGGTTGCAAGGCACGTGGCGCCTGCAAAGGATCCCCTCCCCGGAGTAGCTGGTACAAGAGATTCATTTCATCTTCAGCGATGGGAACGAAGTTCCTCAGCCACAATAGTTTGCCTACTAATTTTTGGGCATCATGCAAGGTACACATCTGGTCACGGACTGTAAAACTTTGAGCGGTGACCATGCGGGGGGTTAACTGAGTGCCCAGATAACTAACAGAAGGTCCCATCTGTGTTTTGTTGGGGGATACGTGCAGCCCGTATTTACCTAGTTGCTGGACTGTCTGCTCATAGAGCTGCTGATACACAGACCCATGTCAATGGGACAGTACAATATCATCCATATAATGTATGATGGTGGACTCCGGGTAATCTTCTTGTAGAGGGTGTAAGGCCTTAACTACCACGATTTGACAGAGAGTCGGCGAATTTTTCATGCCTTGAGGGAGTACCTTCCACTGATACCGCTGCCTGGGTGCTTGATGGTTCTGCTCCGGGATAGAAAAAGCAAACTGCTCACGCTCTTCTGGGTGTAAGGGAATACTGAAAAAACAGTCTTTTATATCAATCACAATGACACCTTGCCCTTTTGGTACAACGGCTGGAGAGGGCAATCCTGGCTGTAAGGCCCCCATGTCCTGCAAGCAGGCATTGACTGCTCGCAGGTCATGGAGGAGTCGCCACACCCCTGACCTTTTCCTTATAACAAATACAGGAGTATTCCATGGACTGGTGGAGGGTTCAAGATGACCCATCTGCAACTCCCTCTGCACCAACTCCACAACTGCCGCCCGCTTTTCCTCAGTCATTGGCCACTGCTCTACCCACACTGGCCTGTCCGTTAGCCAGGTGAGCTTCAAAGGACGGCAGACGGCAGTGGCCTGCACTAAAAATCTGTGGACAGTTGACATCCCCAACAATGCAGGCAGCAGCACCCAAGAATGGCTGTTGGGACTGCTGCCACCATCGGGTTGCCACTCTGTCAGAGTCTGCTGCAGTTATAGGCTGGGCGAGAGTAAATTTACTGCCCTGTTCCTGCCCCTCCCCTTCGACGGTCAGTTCCACGGGAGTGTTGTCTGATCCTGGGTTGCTGTCGCTGGGCCCTGTACAAAAACTGACGGGGAGGGCCTGGCCCCCATCCCTCCCCTTGCACCGTTTCCCGACATCTGTCCCCGTTGCCTTGCACGCCCCGGAGCTCCTGGCTGGGCCCCGCCACGGCATTCTCGAGCTCTGTGCCCAAGCTTACCACATTTCCAGCAACGGAGGCCGCCCGCCCCAACTCCCTGAGCCGACCCTCTGGGTCTGGTTGTGTAATTCCTCTCTATATGGCCTCTACCCCCACATCTGCGACAAGCACCTGCACCCGCTTGCAAAGCTTGTTTCAAGGCCGCCGCTAACAGGCGAGCCTGCTGTTGTTGCTCTCTTTCCAGTGCATGCCGTATCATGTCTCCTAGTGACGAACCTGCTGGCAAATGAGAGAGAAGAGCTGCGGTTTGCGGGTTAGCTTGAGCCTTAGCACACTCAACAACAATCGCTTCCTTAGCCGCCTCCGGAAGGTTTGCAGCCTGCACAGCAAGCTGAAGCCGATCTAAAAAGGTAGTAAACCCCTCAGCAAGCCCCTGTCGGACTTTTACCCAAGGGGGTTCTGCTCTCTCCATAGCCGCAACACGTCTGAGCGCGGTCAAGGCGGTCGTCGCTACCGCCATAAAGTCACGTCCGCGCAAGCCCTGCACCTGTGCCTGAGGCGTTGCAAACTGTCCTTCTCCCATAAGCTGCTCTAAGGTCACCCCTGCTAGGTGATGACCAGGAGCCTGAGCGTCAGCCACGACCTTGACGCATTGAGCTCGCCATTCCTCCTTAAACAACAGCAGCAAAGACGGGGGCAATACCCCTCTCATCAGTTGCATCACATCAAAGGGCACAACAGGTGTCGAAAGCAGACATTCAAACAAAGTGAGAGCCTGCGACGAGTTCACTCCATGTGCCTGCACGGTACTCGCAAGTTCCTGAACTGTTTTTATATCAAAAGGTGTCCACTCGTACCCTCCCCTCGCCTCTGCCTGAATGGGGGGAACGACCAGCTGAAACTGAACCCCTGAGAGGCAACATTCTTTGGCCACCAAGCGCCAGTCCGTGCCCTTTCGGTCTTCCCCTTCCTGGCCATCCCCAGCCCCCAGCACAGGAGGCATCAGCGGCACCACACGCTCCGCATTCTGTATGGCACCCTCGAGCCTCCACAAGAGACCCTGCAGCCTCTGCAAGGTCTCCTGTCTTTCTTCTGTCTGAATCTGAGGCACAGGTTTCGATGGCCTCCGCACTATACTATTCGCCTCTTCCTCGCCAGAACTATCGGAATGTACCTGCACTGGCACCTCGTGCCATCTCCGGAGGGACCCGGATGAAGATTTAACCTGCTCCGGCAAAGGCGCAGGGGGTGGCTCAGCATGCATAGGCTCAGGCAAAACCTCAGGAGGCTCGGCCCGCCCTCCCGGCGGGGGCATCCGACCTCCCCCACCAGAAGGTGTCCTCCCCTCTTCCACAGACTCCAACCCCCGCCGACTCCCAGCCACCGCCTCTGCAGGAGGCCACTCCTCCCACTCTCTCAGCTGACGGTATAGACCTCCCTTGAGATCCTTGCCTGAAACCCAGTCCAAGAGACACTCCTCTAAGTCCTTCCGGACCACCTGCAGCAGCTCCTCCCATGGATAGTGCGGGGGGGGTACATCAGGCACCGTGGGTGCCACGGGTGCCTCTGCCCCTACAGGAAAAACCTCCGCCCCCGCGCCATCTTCCATGCCCACGTTCTCAATCAGAGACGGACCAGTCTGTGAACCCCGATCCACGGCTGCCCACTCTGTCTGAGTCCGACTCACCATCCCGGAGGGCACTGTCTCCCGCTGCTCCGGAGGCAGCACCTCACCCGCGGACATAGCAAATCGCGCCACCAACCAGCACGCCTTAGCCTCCCGTCCTGCCGCGACCACCCTCTCCACCTTTCCCCAGCTTTGCAGCCGTTCAGCTGCTCCGTGCTCACCCGCGAGCGCAGATTAGAGCAACGACTCCCAAATTTCTCCCCAATTTTGGAGGCTCAAAACTTCGCTAGGAGACCCGATGTCTCCCCGGCGTAGCAACCATTGGATGCAGTCTCCCGTGGGGCCCTTCCTAATTGAATCGTGGGCACCCACCTCATCAGCTAATGCCTTTAGTACCTTAATCACTTGCGCAACCTCCTTTGTCGCCTGTGCGACTGATCACATCGGGGTCACCACTATGTAGCGTTGCTACATATTATGGCGCTGCGACTAGATCACTGGTCAGCCCGGACCAGGGAAGAGATCGATGACATACACAGTATGAGCGTCAGCTTCCTCGTTTATCGCGCAGTTAATTCTTTTTATACCAGTAAAGGTAGGTGGGATTACATATGCATCACAGGGAGGCGGTGACTAATTCTTTCTCTTTCCGTGACGTCGTGAGATCTTCCAAATGCCGCACCCTACAACAGTGGAACATCAAATAATATATATAATTATATTTTAATGCTATATAATAACTCTTATGACTTAACTTCTCAATCTAGAAAAGTACTTGTTTAGTAGACTGGTTCTACTGAAGTAGTTTATTGGATGAATTTTCTCAAAGTTGTCAAGAATTCTTCTGTATCATACTGTAAATTTAAACAATCCAAACAATCCATATTTAGTGAAACACTAAGCAATCTGAGATACCATTAATGAGAAGGAAACGAGGAAAAAAAGTCTCGACATAGATATCTAGACATAATTCCTGGAGAAATTAGAATGAGGAAAAGTTAGCATATGGAAAACAAACAAATGGGAAACTTGAGACCACCACTGTGTAAATAGTTGATATTTTGTTCCACTAGAGTTTGAGTGCTTTTGAGGGGGAGAAGTCCTAACCTGTCACCTTAAGGAAACTGAAAACTAGAATCGGAAAAATGCTGCAAACCTTATTTCTGTTAAGGCTGAGAGGATGTTTAGAAAAGAGACAGTGATTGCTACTCAATAGCTGTCACTTCAGAAAGTGAGATGTGTGGAATAAATTAGACATTTAAGCTGTTAGATGTGACAATGTGCTTATGGGAATCTTTTTTTTTTAATCCATTTGCACACTGATATGAACTTTTGGATTAATATCTAATACATTGTTTGGAAGCACTGCTTTTTGCCACTGTATTTACTACAGATAACAGGTAATCCCAAGAGACAATGTAGCAGGGCTCAAAACACAGATGAACCTGCCAAGGAAGTACGACTAGTGAAGGTGGTCTCTCCTTCCAAGAGGGACCAATCCTGCCTTCACTCTGGTAGGGAGTGCGTTGCAGCATCCCATGAGAGGGAAGGCACACGTCAACCCCTGGAAAGAAATGCCAGACAGACAACTGGACCCTGAACCCCACCTACCCTGCTCTTAGCTGTCTTTTCTACAACTGGTGAAACTTGTAAAAGTATAAAATAAATCCAAAAGTGAAATAAAAAAGCACTAAATCTTTCATTAAAAGGTACTAAATGTTGAAGATCAAATAATGAATATCAAAGTATGAGCATGGATTCAGCTTATTTAGTGCTAGCTAACTGACAGACTACAGTAATGTAGTTTAATAATCAGGTTTCCACTAAAATCTATGGTAGGAGACAGGAATGTGTAGACTATGACTGATATAGTCTGAAAAAAAATTCTTAGAGAAGTGAAATTAATTGCACAGTGGAGGAACACTACCTATAAAGATTACTACAAAAGAAGTTTAGAAAGCTAGTTTATATTAGAAACTCAAACTTCAACAAGTCTAACTTGAGGTAAATTACTCATATTTTAAGAATATTCCTATACTAAACAGTATTTGCTCCAGAATATAGTAATTATGTACTTCATTTAAATAAAAGTTTTAATATGTATCCATCCCTTTTGAAGCAAACAATAAATTAGAGAAAAATGCAGAAATCATTTTTTAATAGACATGGGTGGAAAATTGTGCAATAGCATTCTTTTAATAAGGGACCTGCCATGCACTGAAAATATGTTGGGGTTTTTTTGGTTTGGTTTTTTTGTTTGTTTGTTTGGGGTTTTTTTGGTTGATTTTGTTTGTTTGTTTGTTTGTTTCCCCCCACAAAAGTAGATGTGGTTTTGCTAGAAAATCAGGTACTTTCAAGTTGTATAGCATAACTTGATGCATTAAATTCAGTATTAACAGTCTCTTAAGTCTATCTGTTTTAACTTGCAATGAGGTACTATAAGGATGAGGAGGAAAGGTGAGGCAGAGGAAAATGAGGCTATTCTGGCAAAGGAAGTCAATGTCAGAAGGGCTTCTAAATCCAATTCAGAAAAACAGAGCAAAATGCTTGCATGACTAACCTTACAACAATGTGTAGCCAGTTGAATGACCTGGAAAGAGGCTTTAATTATTTGCTAAACTGCATCAGACTGAGATATACAAAACAATCAGATGTGCCCTGTAAGAAAACACAACAGTATAAACTTTACAAAGGCAATACAAAATTACCTATAGAACGATGTGGAATGCTGACCATGCTGGCTGTGATCCTGAAAAGCATTTAAGCATGTAATTGATTTTAATCGTGCAGGTCTCTGTTCTTGTTTAACATGGCTTGAGACTCAAGCTCATGTCTTTCAATACTTTATGGAATCAAGGTCTTAAGCAACATCTTTCAGTAAATGACAGTAAAGACATCACATGCTTTTGTTTACATTAAAACAAATGGTTTTGGCAATGAATCAAATTCAACATTATTATAAGACTTTCATTAAATGCAATTGCTCTCAGATGACATCCAAAGAACTGTAGGGAAGTGTCAAACTAGCATTTGGGATAAAAGTGCATGACAACTGAAGGCTCTCAGGTTGTCAAAGCATGTTATGTCTGGTAAATCATTCAGAAAAAAAAAAGAGGTTTTATTGAAGCCTTGGGGAAGTGTCGTTAAAATACCTCGTCTTTCCTTTTTGCGAATACTTCAGTAAATGCCAACTGAAATGCTTATGTATTTGAAATTGCATTTGTTAACCCAGGCATGGTTTTTAACTTTTTTTTCTCCCCATGGACATATGATCTACATCCTCAGGCTTCTTATAGTCAATCTATCATAGGTTCATTGAGTCCTACCTACAAGAGTCATAATTTAAAAAAGATAGCTTCAGTTTCGTGCTTACCTACAAATGCTGTTTTTTACCCCTCAGAGGAAATGGAGGTGGGACAATCTCTCTTCAACAACTTCAAAACCTCCACCTTCCGACATAGTTCCCTGGAAAAAAAAAAGAAAGAAAACTTTCATGTTTTAAAAGGTTACACTCCTGAGTGTTGAATGTATGTATATGTGCATCTGCTAATTTTCTTTTCTCTTGTTCTGTCAATACTTTTTTCTTTGTCTCCTGTTTTCTGTCCAGCATATGAAATTCTACATCAGATGCTTTTATCTAAAAAAGGAGAAGAAAGAGCATACATACTTAGAAGTCTGTAAGTTTTTAGACATAACGAAACAACATACTTAGCAAAAAAGACAAAATAGTTGAAAATATCAGAAAATGCTATTGCTTTTATTTTTTAATGGCAGAAACATGTTTTTAAAAAAAAGGCATTTTCCTGAGATTGGCAGCTGTCTTCCCCACTTTGAAAAATGGTTAATAAAGAAGACTGTTACTTTAATTTGAAGAATGCTTAGGCATATTTAAATGTCAAAGTAGATATACTTCAATGAAAAAGTCTATTAAAAGTTATGTTGTCAATAATAAAACACCCGAGATTATGTAATGCAAATTGTTTCAGAACATTCTAAGCCATTAATGTGTTGCAGTTCTTATTCAGTCTATTATTTTAGATATTATGAAAACCAAATGCTATTTTATAAGCTTCTTATGGTTACTTGCAAATCATACATTGCTACAGAACTAGCAAATAGACATTGCCAGGGAGCCAAATTTCAGACCATTTATCAGGTAGACTTTCTCCACTCTGCTGTCTTTACATACAGGCATTTTAGTCAGATACCTCTGTCGGATTCCCCTTCTTCTGTCAGAAGATGTCAGAACTTCTCTGACATCACAGGGAGGTGGACATAATTGAATAAGTGTTTCAGCCTAACCCTCATATTCAAATGCTCTGGGTGAGGAAGTAAATATTTTCTATAATTTCAACAGCCAATCCTTTTCAGTCCCCTTATTCTTTTCTTGATTAGTGATATCTCTCATTCTGCATTCTGGGAGGTATCCAAGCAAAAGTAAAATGTCATTTATTGCTTTCTTCCTACATGTAAAAATGAGGAAACTTTAAGCACTGAAGATGAATCCTTCTTCTTAATCTTCTAGTGGATTTAAATCAACACCTTCAAAGACCTGACAGGATTCAGATAATTTTGAAGACAATTTTTCCTGATTACCATGTAACAAAATTGTCTCTGACTTTAGTTGTTCTTACATGCTCTCACTGAGTTCAGTTACATATATTCATCTCATTAAAATTTGATCATTTTTCTCAAAAAATGCCCCCTCAAGCCCTTCTGTAAGTAATACTTTCTACACACTACTTGTTCCTGTAATAGCTAAAATGGATGTCATAGACTAATTCAGCCCTTAAAAATCTGAAGTCAGAGATACTGGACTGCAGCTCTTAACTCCATACAGCTTCACTGATGTGTATAGAGAATTCTGGGCAAAAAGGAGAATTTAATACATTTAGTGTAATGGACATGAGTCTGTATCATATGTCTAGATGTGGCCACCCAGATCCTTCTTTCAGCAGCAGCTTGCAGTTACACTAGGTTATATGTTAATGTTAAACTGCAACCCCAAGCCAAAGTTTCAGAATTCCATTAAGCAGGCAATGAAGACTATGAAAGATCGGTTGAAGCACTGCTGTTCAACTGCTGCCAATACAGGTCCTCAGGCAGCCATTCAGAGAGCTCACTCAGAAAACTTTTTCCTGGGTAAAAAATACCACGATTTAAGAAAAATAAAATAATAATATAAAAAAAATCTGAATTTTACCCAGTTCCTACAGCTAGTTCACCACACTGCCACATTAATTCCTGCAAAAATTCAAGAAAGAAATCCATAGGAGAGAAATATCAACAGGGAGAAGTACACATTGTCTTTTAACAGCTCATTGAGCCTTTAATACCACAGCATTAGTTATATTAGCCCTTATTTAAAGTAACACTAATGAAAATATTGAAAACAACCTATATTAATATTAGTTCAAGTAACCAAAAATGGTCTCAACATCACACTCCCTGCTGGAAATAACTATGCCATAATGAGGAATGCTAGCTTCCAAATAGAAAATGATGGTTCTGTTATTGAAGAGTTTAGATCCAAGAAAAAATGGGTCTTCATTTTAGAAGGTAATACCAGCCTGGTCAATTTAAAATTTTTTTTTCACCTCTAATCCAGTTCCCAAGGACTTAATCTCTCTTTTACAAGAATTAATCTCTCTTTTACCCATATTTCATAGACCTGCTCAGGGGACAAAAGATGGTTATCTTGTCCTGAAAGCTACTATATCTTTAGGAAAGCAACAATCTATTAGAAAATCTCGATACTTTTTGAAAATATTAGTTCACAGATGGTTTGACAAGAGAATTCATGCTTCAAATTTTTTGTCTTTATCTCCCCTTTGTATAGAATCATTATTCTCTTTTTTTTTTTTTTTTTGACAGAGGTGGTGTGCTTATTTAACAAAAAAAATATTCTGGTGCACATATTATTTAACAGTTTTAAAACTAATCTTAAAAGATAATAGGTGTGATCATAAGTGTTCAAGAACTATTCTGTGACACAAGCTGAACATAGGGTGTTAATAATTGTGCACTAAGGAGTGGAGGCGGAATTGAAATTTTAGCATATCTTATTCTTATATTTCCTGTCAGAATTGAGAGTTTGTTTCATGTGACCTGTGTGGGATTTTTAAGCCCACCTGAGATGTTTAGGTGTCCCAGAATCCCTGTGACTATCATATGACAGTCAATCAGCTTCATAAATTTCATCTTTGGGTTTCCTTTTGATCTTTGGGTTTCCTCCTAGCGAACAGCTCTTTGGGGAGCATTACCCTTAAGTACTGAGGACAGAAACCAAAATTTTCTTTCAGGATTCCTCCTTTATCTGTTTTTCTTAGGCCTTCTGCTAACACAGATTAAAAGCAGTAATCTAATTTATGGGATTTCTACAGACTCACAGGGAGGAAGACTATAACAGGATATTAATGTTTTCCTCATATGCAAATGCAGTAAAATGAGAAGGTTGACTTTCTTTCTTTATTCCCTTTTTTTTCCAATGTGTGCTGTAGGAGGAAAGCTATTTGATACTATAGTTTTGTATGATTCAGAGCTATGACTCACCCGGAACTAAAGTCTTTAAAAAGCTTCTTATTCATGAGACTGTTGTTGTTTATATACCTAGTGGAATCTCTAAATTTGAGGTACATATGAAAAAGAAAAGCTTTAGGGTGGACCCAAGGGATTTTTTTATTTTATATCTTTATCTTTGTTTCAGACCAAAAAAAGTAGTACTTATTTTAGTTTTCACTTATGCTACCATTTTCCATAACAGCCAGTACTGTGGCAGGATGCTAAAACAGTTAATGTTGAAGAAACAGAAAGCACAAAATATATTAACACATAAAAAAACCCATAAAATGTCACCATTAGAAAAAGACCAGGCAATAAAACCCTTTTTTGTTGCCTCTTTCGGTAAATGTATGGCAAGTTTACTTTTTCTTCCTCAGGAAAAGCTAGTCACTAATCTTAATTACATTCCTTAAAAAGACTCTTATAGAAAAGCAGAGTGTATTAAATGAAGCAGACTATCACATTCTTTCATAGGAACAAAGAAGGATTATCCACAGTTCATCAAAATGTTCTCCTCTGTACCATATTATGTTGTAATGATTAAAATAAATTTCAGTATGTGCCTGATAGAACCTTAGAGGTCATGTTAAGGGTAATAGTAGGAAAAAATTCTGATAGCCAAATGAAGAGGAAGCATAATCTCACAGGTCAGGCACTGAAATGAGATCTGGAAGACTGCTTCCATATACCTTTATTCTTCTGCATAAAACTGGGTTCAAAAGCAAAATCATCTCCATGTCCTTTCCCATTTTGTTTGCATTATCTTTGACGCAAAAGCTATTTGCAGCTAAAATCTCAACAAGGACTGAGTAAGCATCAGGCACTAAACTTAGACAACCCTCCATATTTTTAATTAGAAAATACTAAATTGTTAGATGGCCTTTTGCATTACTGTTGTCCGGTACGTGTGCTGCATGATGCAAACTACTTGTATACTGTCCTCTTCAGCCGGTTTTTAATAAGTTCTCATTCAGCTTAACTATGCAGACCATGAGCTAGCCAAAAACTGGACTTCACTTCTTAAAACTGAATTCATGAGAAGCCTGTCCAAATTATTTCATAGTTTGAGCGCAGGGGAGGCTGACATCCCTGTTTCACTGTAGTTACACATCACAGGAGAGAGAAGCAGCCCTCTGTGGATGAGCTCCATCGAGGAGAGCTCATTTCCTATACCCTGGTCCTGCTGACTTTGAGGGGGAGGACTGGAAGGTGTCAGCGCAGGTATAGAACATGGGGAAGGTACAGGGGTGACAGAGGTGCTGAATGGAGGTTTCTTTCTTCTTTCCTTCCTGCAGCTCATTCCGTCCAGTTCCCCTGTCCTCAATTGCCCTGGGGCATGTGGGAGCAGTTATAAATTCTGGGAACTGCCCAGCTCATGCTACAAGTGAAAATGCTGCAGTTCATTGGCCTGTGCCTTGAAGGCAGCTCTGGCTGATAGACAATACTGGGCTTCAAGCCCAGGTCTGTACAGAAGTTACAGCAAGATCTAAAAACGCTACTGGAGGCAGAATACAAGGAATGAAGATCTTAATAAAGCACCACGTTTGCTGGCATGGCGGTGAAACTTCACACAATCCCACAGAGTCCGTGCACTCTGACTTCACATAGACTCCAGAATTTTTGCCCCTGAGAAATATCTAAACTAATGCAGAAGTTGTTTATTTTGTATTCTTTTTATTTTGTGTTTGTACTGTGAGGCAGTAGCTACTTTTTGAGGTGTTACATTAATGTTTTTATCGCCAACATATATCTGATAAAAAAGTAAAAGCACGTCCTTATTCCTTGGCCACAATGGTATATTTTAATGATAATTTTGGAAGTCCAATGTTACAGCAAACATCGAGAAATTTCCTTTAATGAAGAAGTTTAGTTAATGTGTTTTTTTTTTTTTAAGTCATCTCATCAACACCTGCTTTAAGATTTAGACCTATGACTCTACCACAAAAACCTTTTTTAATTCTACATGCTTACTCATGATGACATGGAAAACCACAAGAAAAGTAATGACATATCTTCAACTAGAAATCTTCAGAGAATTTACATTTTTTTCAGTGAGTTATCCTTATCACATCTCTGAGAGGGTACCAAAACTGACAAACATGAATGGAGAATGTCTGTGTGTTACCGAGCAATGCAGTCAGAATTCAGGAGAGAAATCTCTTGTAAAATTAATTAAAGTACCAAAACTCATCTGTAAACTATGTAGACAAACCTTTAATTTGATATGACTGAAGGTAGTCTGGCTTTAATCTGGAATAACATATTTTGATTTGTTACATTTGCAGAATTCTCTGGAGTTAAAAAAATCTTTCGGAGTTGGGTTGGGTTTGATTCTTGGTTTATTCAGAACAGTTACAAATGGTTGGTAACATTGAAATTTTGCTCACTACTGATGCAAAATACTTTACAGTGGTATATAGAGGATTAAAACCATTATATATAATTTATTGTGAGGATGTGGCATGTGATGTTTGGGAGTTATTCAGGACAGTAATATCACCTACCAGAGAAGCTACAGTGGAGAGGCGGTGAACAGGTTGAGAGCTATGGGTAAAAATTAGAAGCCAAGCCGACAGTAGTTGGTGTTTACTACAGGCTGCCCGATCAAGGGGAGCCTGTTGACAAAGCGTTCTTACTTCAGCTATGCAAAGCATCACCCTTGCAGGGCCCCATCCTGCTAGGGGACTTCAGTCACCCTGACGTCTTCTGGAAAAGCAGCACAGCAAACTGTAAGCAGTACAAGAGACTCTTGGATTGCATCAAGGATAATTTCTTAATCTAGGTGATAGACAGCGCAACCAGAGGAGAAGCGTTACTAGACCTGCTGCTTACCAACACAGATGAAGGAATTAGAGGTCAAGATTGGTGGCAACCTGGGCTGCAGCGATCATGCCCTGGAGGAATTCACAATCTTGAAGGTTACAGGCTAGGAGAAGGGTAAGGTCAAGACCCTGAATTTTAGGAGATGAAACTTTCAGTTGTTTAAGTAATTAGTGGATGGGACCCCCTGGGAAACTGCCTGCAGGGGTAATGGAGCTGAGCAGAGCTGGTAGCTCTTTAAGGATTTTTTTCCTGGAGTGTAAGAGCTCTCAATTCCCATGTGTTAAAAATCAGGCAAGGGAGGTAGGAGACCAGGATGGCCAAGTAAGGACTTCCTGGTCAAACTAAATTGTAGAAGGAAATGCACACGCAGTGGAACCAGGGACATGTATCCTGGGAAGAGGTGTAGGGATTGGATCAGAAAAGCTAAGGCACAACTGGGGCTGAATTTGTCAAGGGATGTTAAGAATAACAAGAAGAGCCTCTACAGGTACACTGGTCAAGAAAGTAAGAACCACTCCAACAAATAAGACAGGAGAACTAGTGACAACCAACATTGAGAAGGCTGAGGTATTCAACTACTTTTTTTTTTTTTTTTTCCTGCAGTTTTCAATGTTAACCACTCTTCCCACATCTCTCAAGCCCTGGAACCTCAAGCCAGAGACTGGGGGATTGTAGTCCCTCCCATCCTAAGCGAATATCAGGTTCGAGACCAGCTGAGGAACCTGAACATACACAAGTACATGGGACCTGACAAGATGCATCCCAGGGTCCTGAGGGAACTGGCCAATGTAGTCACTCAGCTGTTTTCCATCATATTTGAGAAGTCATGGCACTCAGGTGAAGTTCCCAGTGAATGGAGAAAAGGAAATATCACACCCATTTTCCAGAAGTGTAATAAGGAGAACCCTTGGAACTACCGACCAGTCAGCCTTACCTCCATGCCCAGTAAGATCATGGATCAGATCCTCCTGGAAGGTATGTCAAAATATATGGAAGTAAAGGAGATGATTAGTGACAGCCAACATGGCTTCACCAAGGGCAAATCATGACCAACTAATCTAGTGGCCTTCTATGATGAAGTGACTGCATCAGTGGACAAAGGAAGAGCTATGGATGTTATCTACCTGGACTTCTGTAGGGCCTTTGATATGGTCCCCCCACAACACTCTTACCACTAAATTGGAGAGATATGGGTTTGATGAATGAACTATTAGATAGATAAAGAATTGGTTGGATGGCTGCTTCCAAAGAGTTACAGTCACTGGCTCAATGTTCAAGTAGAAACCAATAATGGGTGGTGTCCCTCAAGGGTCTCCTCTGGGACCAATACTATTTAAGATCTTCATCAACGATATAGACAGTGGGATCAAGTGCACCCTCAGCAAGTTTACGGATGACACCAAGCTGAGTGGTGCACTTGATTCACTTGAGGGTAGGGATATCATCCAGAGGGACCTTGACAGGCTTGAAGCATGGGCACATGTGAACCTCCTGGAGTTCAACAAGGCCAAGTGCAAGGTCCTGCACCTGGGTTGGGGCATTCCACAGTATTGATACAGACAGGGGGATGAATGGTTTGAGAGAAGACCTACAGAGAAGGACTTGGGGATACTGGCGGATGAGCCGACAACGTGTGCTTGCAGCCCAGAAAGCAAATTGTATCCTGGGCTGCACAAAAAGAAGCGTGACCAGCAGGTTGAGGGAGGTGATTCTCTGCTCTATTCTGGTCTCAGAAACCCCACCTGGAGTACTGCATCCAGCTCTGGGGTGCCCAGCACAAGAAAGACATTGACCTGTTGTTAGAGCGGGTCCAGAGGAGGGCCACAAAAACAATCAGAGGGCTAGAACACCTCTCCAATGAGGAAACTCTGAGAGAGGGTTCAGACTTTGTTCAGCTTGAAGAGGAGAAGGCTCCAAGGAGACCTTCTTGCAGCCTTTCACTATATAAAGGAGGCTTATAAGAAACATGGAGAAAGACTTCTTACCAAGGCCCATAGCAGCAGGACAAGGGGCAATGGTGTTAAACTGAAAGAGGGTAGGTTTAGGCTAGATATTAGGAAGAAGTTCTTACTGTGAGGGTGGTGAGGCACTGGAACACATTGCCCAGAAAAGTTGTGGATGCCCTATCATTGGAAGTGTTCCAGGCCAGGCTGGATGAGGCTTTGAGCAACCTGATGTAGTGAGAGATGTCCCTGCCCATGGCAGGACAATTGGACTAGATGATCTTTAGAGGTCCCTTCCAACCCAAACCATTCTATGATATTAGCACAAACTATGACAACAGTATTTTTCGTAGACCTTACAGAGGGAAAATTCCCCTTCCTTTCTAGGAAGGGTTGAAACACCAGAGACAAATCACTGTTCATGAAAATGATGATCCAATTTTAGTATAAAAACATAGAAATATTAAGAAGGAAATGTGCTGACTGAAGAAGAATGTTTGATTTCTAAGCTGAGAAATAAAAGCAAACTGAAATAAAAAGTGGCTTAGTGAATGGAGTGAAACTGAGGTTACACTGCATGTTGCCTGTAGATACCATGGCTAAATGCACTTTTATGGCAAATAGATGTAGCTTTCCATATTCTCACTCTTTAAGTCCAAATTCTATCAGTTTTGTTCTCCACCCAAACCTGGTGTTTTTACTGTTTATTTGGGTTTAGTTTGCAGTCATTCTTAAATTTCAGAAGAAAAAAAAATATTTCCAAAGTTTATTTAGCATAGAAAAGAAATAACCTTGTAATAAGATATTGAATATGCTAAAGAATTCTTTAAAACCGTGTTTATTGTAAATATAACCAAATTTACACTATTTCTACTCTTTTTACCTTTTAATAAGCACTCTCAATTTGAAAGGAAGCATAAAGTTGCAGTCCTTTCAGGAACTGCATTGGACTGTAATAGACAAATTAAGCTTGAACTGGCATCTGAATTGGACCAGCTGAAGGTCTCTGTATTGGACTTGAGTGGTAAAGTCTTTTCTGTTCTCATAAGAAGATTTTAAAATCTTTCCTCTTCTGCAATGAAACAAAACAAAGATCTTGTGGTACTTTTTTAACAACTGCTTCCCCCTGTGCCTGCAATTATTCTACGTATTATAAAATTGGGCTAAAGGTCGCGATGTTTTATTCATCATTTCCTATTTGTCCTGTGAGACATTTCCCATGATCTATTTCCTTAAAAACTGAAGATGTCAGGGTTATTTATCACTGATTATTCATAATTAATTAGTCTTAATAACATGACCACACATTTATTAAGTCACTGTCAACTCAATATGTAGGAAACTTCTAAATATTGCTTATGCATAAAAACCTAGTTCATTTCTCAGGTGACAAGTAGACTGTTTTCTGAAAGTTTAACAGCATACTGTTGTTTATCTTGTATGAAAATTATTCCAATGTGCTTGCAAATTGAAATCTATTTTTCCATAGAATAAGTGAAACTAACACCACTATTCCCTCTAAAACTCAAAAAATATCATGAGCAACTTCACAGTAAGAGTTGAATTTGACATTATTAATAGAATGCATTGCATTTTATTTCTGAAATTTTTAATTTAATTTTGTTTTGATTTGTTACTAACTTGAGTCTTTAAATGCTATCTCAGAAGTAAATATTGTAAAGTGTAATAAAAGCAATAGCATTTTATGTCTTTGTTTAATATTAAAATTCTCTTCTCAAATTAATCTTTTATTGCTTTAACACTATGCAACTTCTAAATATTAAAGTATGGAGAGCTGAACAAATCCAAATATGCTGTGCTATAATTTAACAGGCACAGTGGGTAAAAAAATCAGAAAAAGAACTTAAATGTTTTACATCTATATTATAAATATTTATTTCACTATCACTGAGTCTCTGCTTATATTCCCTTCTCTAATATCCCACATCTTCAAGGTTGTCAGAACATTTACCCCACTTACTAGGCCAATATACTACTCCCAAATACTAATAGCAAGAGGGTTTTTTACCCAATCATGGCCCTTTTTTCAATATTTTCTCTTTAAATAATGCCAGATATTCAAGTATAGTGTCACTATAATTAATAAAGCACAAAATTTATAATTTGCTATGGTATTTACCTTCCTGATTGCAACTTGCTGCAAGCTACTATTACATCCTCCTCGTATACATCTGAAAGCTGGCCTTCCAAAACTAATTACAATATAAAGAACTGTAAACTAGAGCAGAGAAGGGATGACCACTACAAGTATCAGCCTGTGGTGAATACCAACTGGGGGTAGAAAGGCCTTTATATTCCCAGCTCTTCTTGTTACTGGCGAGAGAAAGAGGCTGCAGGTCACCATGGTCAGAAGAACAGGACACAGAAACAGCTTTAATGACTTAGTGGGAGAAATGAGATTACCCTGGAAGCAAAATGTCTATTGTTCTGATGTTGGACATCTACTTTTTCTGTTGTTCAATAATTTAATGACTGTTGATAAAGATCACAAAACAAATGAGATGCTTTTGCATGTCAGGTAAAGAATAATTCATAATTCTGTGTATTTCTCTTGCTGCCTCCTACAGGAAATTAACATAATGCTGCAGCTGTGGGAACAAGAATCTTAGGGCCATTCATTAGGAGAGAAAATAAGAGGAACGTAACTCTAGGACTTCATGATGAGGGAAATTACCCAGGAATAGCAACATCTTGCTTCTACTTTCTGGTCTTCAGGCAAGGAAGCTCTGTGATTGGCATGAGGATCAAATGCTGCCATTTCTCAACTTCTTGTTGCCTTTCAAGCTTAACTGTATTCACATAAAAAAGTCAATCTTTCTCAAGATATAGTGCAAGCATCCCATTTATCCCCACTACTCTGCAGAATCCACACAGAGGATACACTCTTCTTCTGTGTGTCATTTACAAAGGAGAGGGCCTGCTAATGACGACCAAAAAAGACTGTATGCTAGCTGCAGATCACTTCTTTTCTTTTGCTGGGAAGTACTCAACTGTCTCACATGTGGTGTTTTTTTTCCTACAGAAAACTTTAGAACATAGTTTCTTGCATTGCCCTAGTAGGAGCTGCTCTCAATGCTTTAGGTATGAGGTACTGTAAGCTAGAAAAAATGTATAAATTTTCCCCTTGGATTAAGTTCATTTTAGGATGAATCTGAACTCTCAAGATACTCCCCTAATTTGGCATAAAATGTATTTCACCAACAAACATAAAGATCTTACTCAAAACAAGCTAAGTCAGTGAGAAACATTTCATTTACTTCATCTGGTTCATTACCTGACTGCTGGTGACAGCAATTGACAATCCAAAATAGTATAAAGTGTCAATTAATAAAAAAAGCCTCAAAAACACTTTTTAAACTTTTTTCAAATATCTCTTCATTCTGTTCTGCCCATCATGGCTGTCAAGTTCAGTATGGTTACTAAGATTTCTCTCAGCCCTGCAGCACCAATGATAAGTATTTGATAAGGAAAAAAGCTCTCTTATTTTTCAGCTGTTCTGTCAAATTATATTTAATCTCTATTGACCAAGAGCTCTTCAGCCTGTGGTAGAAAATTTGCTTGTAAAATTACCATAGTGATGCTAAGCTCAAAGCTATTTCTGAAATATAGATCCAAGCTCATGGAATACCTCCTTTTTTCTGAAAACTTAATGGGAAGCCTATGTCATCAGTGAGCCCAGCATGGCCCCAGGCCATGATACTTGCTTGTAAAAGTCACTGCTTGTTTCTACTGTTTGATCGGGAAAGGTAAGTATTTTGTGCCACAGAAATATAACTAGGAATGGACTTTACCTTGTGAAGATAAAGTGCAGTAATATGATTCTTAAAAATAAGATCCTCTTTGGCTAAATTACCTTGTTTGTTGAATAAGCAGCTTTCAGCATAAATACACAAAAACATTCTCTGGCTTTCCCGTAATTATTTCAATTTGTAGTGCCCTATACAGAGATACAAAGTCATCTCTACACTATTAGAAATATCTTCTGCCCACTACACATGGAATCACAAATACACAACTGTCGTGGTTTAACTCCAGCTGGCACCTAAACCCCACACAGCTGCTTGCTCACTCCCCCCATGTTAGGATGAGGGACAGAATTAGAAGAGTAAAAGTGAGAAAACTTGTGGGTTGAGATGAAGACAGTTTAATAGGTAAAGATAAAGCTGTGCATGCAAACAAAGCAAACCAAGGAATTCATTCCCCACTCCCCATGGGCAGGCAGGAGTTCAGCCATCTCCAGGACAGCCGGGCTCCATCACGCCTAACGGGGACTTGGGAAGACAAACGCCATCACTCTGAACGTCCCCCCTTCCTTCTTCTTCCCCCAGCTTTATATGGGGAGCATGATGTCATATGGTGTGGGATATCCCTTGGGTCAGTGGGGGTCAGCTGTCCCGGCTGTGTCCCCTCCCAACTCCTCGTGCCCCCCCAGCCTCCTCGCTGGTGGGGTGGGGTGAGGAGCAGAAAAGCCCTCGGCTCTGGGTAAGCCCTGCTCAGCAGTAACGAAAACATCCCCGTGTTATCAATGCTGTTTTCAGCACAAATCCAAACCATAGCCCCATGCCAGCCACTGCGAAGAAAATTAACTCTATCCCAGCCAAAACCAGCACAGTAACTTTTGTTGAGTGAACTACCTTAAATAATCAGTTTAAATGACCATGAGTCCAATAGTTTCTCTAAATGTAATATTTGCAAAAAAGAATGTCATTATCTTGTGAAAGTGAAAACATAATAGACAAAATACATAACCTCTAGTATGATTCATATGGCTTACAAATGCAGCTCAAATATAATCTTTTTAAAATATTTCCAAAGATAAATCAGTCACAGGGCTCCCAAAATTATGTCAAAACTCTCATAGCAACTGTGTCTAGTCTCATCATTAAAAGCCTGTGGCTTCACAAGAGGCAGAAGGATCATCATAAAAGCCTGGGGTTGCTTCACACTGTTCATACAAAAACCAGGAAACCTGTCACAGTGATCAGCTCAAAAAGCTATTAGCATGTTGTGTCAATCTGGATTCATGAGACTACTGTTACCTGAAAAAGTCAGACTGGATGACTTGCAATATTTGTGTGACAGAAACTATAGCTCTAGGTCTCAGTCTGTCTTGTGCATGGTCTCAGAACATCTTTACATAAATAATGGCCAAAGTGCTAGACATCAGTGTCAGACTTCTGTTCAAATGAATATGACACTAGAAATACAATGCATGTAAAATGTTCTCCAGTAAAATGGAGACAAATATAGTTCATACACAGATCAAATTGGAATTATGATCATTGCATAAATAATTTTTCTGCATCCCAGTAAAAATATTGTTGTCATAATCATTTTATAAACAAGAGCAAGCAATTTCAAGGCACTGTTGTTGTCAATTTATTATATCTGCAAAGTCTATCTCACCTAACAAATATGCATAGCAGTATTAAAGAATCATGCAAATTCCACTGTAACGTTAGCATACGTAGCAAGCATTATAGAACAAGACTCGACAAGTGTCAAAGACTATTATTATTAGATAGGGATTCACAACAGAAGCTTGTTAAGATATGCAAAATCTTACAACCTTAGGCAAATGTTATCAACATGTAACTTTTTTAATACACAAACTATTGAATCACATGGCTTACTGTGGCATAATTTCAAAAAATATTGTCCAAGGTTATTCTTCATGAGAATGTATAGTAGATTTTCAATGGGATTTTCATAGCTAAACTCAGTAATAGCATTCTGAAAAGGAGAATCAGCTACAAGAAGACTACCGGATTTTTCTCTTAAATAAGGAAGTTTTCATGAAGGCTGCTATAAGGCCTTGAGTAAATAAAATATACAATTTCACAAGAAGATGACACCATATAAGAATTGAATAATAATAATACAAAGGCCATGCTCCAGACTGAAAACCATACTGTTTAAAACCCTTGCTATTTTAAATGCATGAGGTTTAATGAAAAAACCCTTATTTTCAGAATTACTTCATTTTAAAATCATGATCTGTCATTCAAAGCTGACAATATTTGAAATATAAAATGAAGAAGCCATAAAAATATTTAAAAGTCTATTCAAACAGGCAAACAGATATGTCCATTAAAGTAGGGTAAATAATCCTGTTCTGCTAAAGTACTAGATTTGTTGTTGCCAAGGTACTCAATAACTCAATTGTATATTTCATCTAAATATGGCAGCCATACAAAATCTGGATGGACAAACAAAATTACATAAAATTGAGTTCTTTGTAAACTATACTTCTCAATTACCTATATAACTCAAATATGTTTATTTTTTACTTGCACTAAGCTAGTTTTAAATGTGAGATCGGCTTCCAATGAATGCTATATACACATTGTCCTTTGAGCTCTACAACCGAAATGCTGCCTATGACCACGTGAGAACATTTTGAGCACTTATGTCGTGGTTTAACCCCAGCCAGCAACTAAGCACCACGCAGCCGCTCACTCACTCCCCCCCTCCCAGTGGGATGCGGGAGGAAATCAGGAAAAGAAGTAAAACTCGTGGGTTGAGATAAGAACGGTTTAACAGAACAGAAAAGAAGAAACTAATAACGATAATG
>JAVJGG010000005.1:23394622-23405422 GCA_035590195.1 Aviceda cuculoides
AAGGGGGGTTGCATCTGCCATTCCAGGGGGGGCTCCTGCCTTCCTTGGCAGACACCTGTCTTTCAAACCAAGACAGAAATATATATAAAAATAGGAAAAGGCGCTAGAAGATAATCTGAAGGGACAAAAGCTGCACTGGCAGCAGAGTGAGCCAACTGACCTCATTAGAAACATATACAGAGGTGCAAACTTTTTAAACAATGGTTAAAAAAACCCCATAAAACCCTGAAAGCAATAAAAACCTTTGTGCATGTATGAAACTAAGCACAGCAGAAGTCACTGTTAGAACGAAGCACAACTTAAATACTACAATCTGTGAACTTAAAATTAAGCACACACTTAAATTCCTCAGTGAAGTAGAGAATAAAATTGTTGAAGAAAATTACCATGTTCACACTGATTCATGGCCTAATCATCAGAGTTCTCAACTGGGAGTAAGGGAGCTTCGAGAATGGTTCAGTACTCTGTCCACTACATGTAATGTAAAGTATATAATCTCTCCCTCTACTGAATATTAGAATATAGATTTTTCACCTCCCTATTGGTGTCTTGTGTCACTTCTGTCTTTGAGTCAACAGAATCATGCTTTTCTGTCTGTCCTAATAAATCCTTTTTTCTTTTTTTCTTTTTTTCTTTTTTTTTTCCTACAAAGTAAATTACTTCCTAAAGAGTTGGGAAATACAGTTTTGCCTCTTTGCTGGGCAATCTTCCCTGGCAAGCATTGTACTCACAAAGCTTATGCATGAAGCTCTGAAGTATGTAGGCTGTAAAAGGAAATTAGATTTATGACATACTTTTGATCTCAACATTATATTGCTGTGTAGGTCCTCATTTGTGTGTTTTTTGATCTATGTAGTTAATATCATGGAGCACTGAAAGCCAGGCACAGGAATATTTGTTGCAGTCTGTTGTATTACTGAAGGAAGATTGAAATGGCCTTCTCTTACACTTCTAAGTTGACCACTATAATATTTAGGTAATGGGTCTTTGCTGGATGACTTGGAATAGTGGAAGTTGGTCCCTATCCAGCCAGCAGAGAGAGAGTGCCTCTGAAGAGTTATTCAGAGAAACTAGATGTATCTTCTCTCCTTTCAGATCCTATGGACAACTGTTGTAGGGTGATTCAGTAATCTTTGGGATGAGTAGCCATCTGCTTGGCTGAAGGCTTCACAATATACATTTCTACATCTTAGTTTTCAGAACACAAAGGACTTCAGCAGAAGCCCATACAACTAGAGTAACCTTTTTTAGAATAGTGAAGGAGAAAGAGAGCCATAAGGATAGGGGGCCTTACTTCTAAGGCCTCCTTGTCTGAGGGATTTTGATCTTTTCATAAACACTATACCATAAGGCAGTCTAGGACAGTCTTTTTTACTTCCATTTGACAACTTGAATAAACAGTTTGAGGCCACGGAAGGGCTAAACTGTGCTGCCTGACTGCATAAACTGTTGAGAATACACATCCAGAAAGAAAGGAAGGGAGATCTGTTTTTTGCTTATGCATTGTCCTTTTTAGAGCTGTTAGAAAAAATAAAGAGCTGTCACATATGTGGACAGTAGCATTTCCCCAATCACAACAGTATTTAAGAAAAAATGTTTTAAAATTGTGACATCCTTAGAGATTACAGCCATGGGAACTATGTATTTCAGACAGCAACATCTGGTATCAAGTTGCTAGAAGTTACTGCAGAGTAATGAAAAAAACTTAAGCAGGAGGTAGATAATGTTATCTACAGGCAGAAAAGAGTCATTGGCCAAAATTCTTAAACCATGACTGATACATACAAAATCTCTGATGCTTTGAGACTTCTCAGTTATGGAGTCAATAATTTATTTTCCTTACTCCCTCACACATATTTTACACTTGAAATGCATTTACTTCATGTTTAATTCACATGCAGCTGCTCTATTCAGTGTTAGGTAATCAAAAAACCAGTAAGTGGTTCACGTTGATTCAGGTTACAATTTATAAAAGAGAGTGCCTTGTAGTGATCAATAGTTTGAACTCTTTTAAGAAATACAGCCAAAAGTAACATGTAAATACTACAGCATTTGCATGGCTTCAGTGTTGTTTCTCAGCATTTTGGGAGCCCAGATCTTTAGAATTAGGAATCAGGAGTCCTACTGACCTCTAGGTCTTGTGGTTCTAAATCTTCCAAGATGGAATATTTACAAATATTTGTTAGAATTATTAGTATTGAGGTAGAAAATATAGGAGTTTATTGTTGTCTCAAAAAGCCTGTGAGAGCTCATGATTCATTTATCTGGGTGGAAAAAAAGTAATGGTCATACTTCCAACACAATTAAAACTCAACAAAATTGAATTAACAGTGAATACTAGTGAGACGAAAAAGCAAGGAGGTTTTTTTCCACATCATATGTCCAAGCCTCCTATGGACACAGATATGATAGAAATAAAATTTTAAGACTCATATGTACAATGTTTTCAACAGGAGGGAAGGGATGAGGAAAATGATGAGGAATCTTTAGTTGCCTTCACTTAGGTGGATAGTAAAATTTGCAGTTTCAATTGTAAACCTTTAAATTGTAGCAGAATCTAATCTTACAGCTTGTCTAGAAATAAAAATTGTATCTTTGTAATTATATTCCTAGAATTCAAGTCTGTTTTCCGCTTAATATGGAAACAGTTTTACCAATAGAGTAGTGACTTCATTTTATTTTAATTAACACACTGCTTTCACCTAATCAGTTTTAGCACTTTATACAACCCCCTGTGCAAAACAGAGATAGGATTCCGGTCAGCCATGCTACAGATCTATTATATTAATTGTGTCTTATCTGAGTACATGTATATCCAGAACTTTTGAGCACAGGTCTACAGTTCGATTTTTAAAAGCCTGATGTGATACAGTTCAGCTCTCTCATTCTTATTATCAAAACTGCAGTGCAGGTTGCCATAAAAATGCAAGACCAGTTTTAAGAAATGGAGAACTGTTTATGAAGATAACATTTAAATCAATTCTGGGGTGTGAGAATATAATATATTTTATCAAAGGTTTTAAACCTCAAATACTCTGTAACTTAAGTCCAGTATAATTGCAGCAAGGAAAAACTGCTTAAAAACATAGTCTACAATCCAGAATTATCTCAGTGCAGGAAACCCCACTGATACTAAATAAATATTTTCCATTAGCAGAATGAGAAAATGGGGCTACAAACAGAGAAACCCTTCTCTCTGCCTGGAAGATTTTGATGAAAAAATCTGTTCTCATCTGGAATCATTATCCATCATCTCCAATTATCACATCTACCAGGAGAATGACCAAAGTTTTAGAGAATTCCTTTCTTTAACACATTCACCCATAAAAGATACAAAAGAAACCCCAGGTTATGAAGGGTCTATGTAGTTTAAACAATTTTTACCAACTCACTTCTGATTTCTTATTCTAGTTTGGGGTTGCAATATTCAAATGCCAGTTTCAAGAGACATAATGGAGAAGTTACTCTGGGAAACTTCTTCAATGTTTAATAAAATCTGTCCTTAAAATGCACTTTTTAAGCCTTTTTAAGCCAAAAATTACACTGATCTTTGATTTGAAAATACTAATGACTGTCCATTTGGAAATGTTTTTTCTTAAAAAAAATAAAAATGTTTCAGAACAGAAGATTCTTAGTCATAAGTATTTTCATTCTTTTTGGAGAAAAAAGTTATGTACAAGGAGTTTCCAGTAAGGAACCTTTTAGCCTAAAACCATTCAGAGTCAGCACTAATCAACAGAGATCTGACTCTTTTCTCTGAATTCCCTGCCTGTGTCACCGACATATTCATCGTTAGTGCTCCAGAGCAGTTAAGAGACTGACCACAGCTCCCACCACGCACAGGATTTGCTGAACCTAGTTTCGCAGACTTGCACAATGCACTATGTGTTCCTACAACTAAGTTTGTAAAGGTGCCCTGTAGAAACAAGTTTTATGAACAATGAAAATTTTGCCTCACTTCTGGTGGGAGCAATGACTGCAACGTTTGTAAGTTTTACCATCAATCCAACCATCATTAATTAGGAAGAGGAGATACCGAGGCACAGTTAATTGCACATTATCAAAAGGTACGCACATATTGTAGGGACACAAAATGGTAGATTACATAACTGGTCTTGCACAAAAAGTCTGTACGCTTTGGTTGCTAGTTTTGTGCGCTTCCATTTGCAGGTATATCTTCCAAACTAAGTCATGGTTAACATCTGTATAGGGGGAGGGTAGCCAGACCGCGTATTTTAGGCATGTTCATGCAAATCAGAGTAGGAAACCCTGTTTAAGGTATGCGAATGGATGACTGGACCCTGGCCTAAGGTTTAGCTAACTGAACACAATATAACATACTAGTGAATGAGAATGTTACAAATTGCATGTAATAAATTGCATGTAATAAAGAAGAAAGTGCAAAGCTGTCAAAAGTTACAGATAGTGCTATGGGGAATGGCTGGATTTCTCGGGTGATTAAAGGGGAGTTAGTGAGAAACAGGTGAAGTCAAGTTATCGAGTTCAAAGTACAGTATCAGGGTCCTTCTGAGGAGTAAAATCTGAAGTAACTGTATCAGTAATGACATTATAAGGCCAAGATTACTTTGGTAATCACACAAGGAATGACAAATTAGCAAATGGATGTTGCAAAACTGGGACCAAAGGGGGAAAAGTAATTACTGGTGGGTTATGTGTCTGAGAGGAGACAAGTATAAAGAAAAAGAGGGATCAAGGTGGATGGGGATAAGGACAACTGTGAACAGTGGTCACACATGTAGTGTCCTAGGAAGAGAGAAAACCCCTGCATACTGAAATGAATCAAATTCACCTTCCTTTAATACCTGTAACTCTCTCCAGGTCCTGCTGGCAGAAGGAAGGGCAGACTGAACCTAGCACATCTGCATTAGATAGAGAAAGTATATGTTATAAAAGGGACACTTCTATTAGGGAGCCAAACAAATAAATGCTCTGTTGTCAGACATGCTGGTATACAGAAAAAAACAACAACAAAAACAAACCAAAAAAACCCCACACACATTTCCTGTCTTTTACTTCAGCTATTTTATGAAAAGATTATAAAAGATTTTTCTCTCTTTCATTCAAAACAAACAGATAGATAAATGTTAATTGAGAATATTGGAGGAATATAATTTACCATTTTTCTCTGTGAAAAAAAATTTTGCAGCCTAAGATATATTTAGAATTTTGAAATAAACTTTTAAAGCCAGCAAGCTCTTTAACTCTTTTGAAGTCTTCTCAGTTAAGTTTTCCCAGTCAAATAGAAGATGACACAAAATGATATTTAGCTGTTTCTTGAAGATAAAGCTTGTGTTACTATCATGCATTAGTCTTGAAATTCCCTCCAGTAATTTACTGAAATTGTAATGAACGAGAACATGAAGGCTAAGTGGTAAATCTTTTGCAGAGAGGAACTTCCACGTAATAGGGTAGGCTGTCACTTATTCTTGTTCATTTGGCATGAATATCTGAATGCTCCTACATAGCAAACAAATGTTTACAGTGTTTGGTGAGAAGCTATTCAAAGCCACTTTGGAGTAATTCAGCTAACATGCACTAATGTTGCCCTCAAAAAGCTAATCTGATTTTTAATGTGCATCTATCTCCAGCAGATCCCTACACTGACTCTCAAGTTGGGTATTTATTTGTTGACAATGAGGAAATGCTAATTTTCTGCTAATTACTACATTTTTATATGATAGTGGGTTTTGATATGTATTAATCGCTAAGTTAGAGATTAAATAAGAGAACTCCGTCACATTAAGTTCACAGGAGGAGGGGGGTTCATAATACTAACAAATTGTGAGCGTGATGACATCTGTATCTCTGTGATGAGACCAATTTGTACACCATCTGGCATTGAAGACTTTAGCTACTTGCAGTTATAATACAGATATTTTGGCTACAACACTAAATGAGCAGGATAATAGCTATTTGGTGAGTTAAATGGTTAGTACAGATATCCTGACGGAATTAAGTACCATTGGATAAGAGGAGACAGGGTAGTATCATTTTGTTAGCTGCAGATATTGGTGGCCCAGGCAGCTGAAGAGATAGAAGTTGAGAATTCCGCCATCATAACAGGAATATTTGATTTTTCTGTTTTACTCTTGTATTAGCCTTTCCAGTGGAGTCCATAATTTTTTGTCTAGTGATGAAAAATCCATGCAGCAAAACTTCATCCCTTAGACAGAAAAACAAGGAAGAGACTATGTTAAAGGTGCAGCATACTGTATCTGTAAGTAACAGCTTGAAAGAAAATTACAGTCATTAGGGTGCGATGGTAAATAGTTATTATTTCTATTTAATTCAAATTAAATCTGATTCAGAATACATGTGAATGGTGGATAATGTTGCCAAGAATGCTATTACAGCTTTTGCCTATCTTTTCTGCAGGCCTTTTATTAGAATGAAAGGGATGCTTTCTAGCATCATCATTATGAATTATTTTATTTTCAAAACATATTGAAAAAAATACCAGTAGTGTAGAGAAGGCTTTATAATTTTTGACAAATATGTTTACTTCCCTGTATTATTATTTTAGCATCTGGTCCATAAATCAGTGACATGGCACCAACCTAAGCCCAATTCAATTGCTATCTAGTTGAATATATTTCAAGGAAGTATGTTCTGCAATACAGGGTAATCCAGGCAATTTTCTCCAGTTCAGTGATGACCCAGAAATATTATGATTTGAAATTATGTGGTAGTTTATCTGACTTAGGCTGGTGATGTCAAATGCATCGTTAAAAAAAAGAGTATCACAAAGACCTTCAGAACTATCACTGTTTGCAATTGAGAGTTGTTTTACTATGTACCACATATATATATATCTGAGACTGATCCATACAGCAATTGCACTTCTAGATTGGTCCTTTCAAAGCAGAGTACAGGTAATGTACTCTGTAGAGCTGCTTTTCACAATAAATTGTCATTCCATTTCTACTGAAAATGCTAACTCAACAATAATATGAAACTTGTTAAGCTTTCTGATCTAGTTTCCTATGGAAATGCATCTTATTTTGTTCCATGATGTGTGTAGATGTGAACATGAAGGTCTAACTGTCTTGCCAATAAATTTTGATCTAGTTGGCTGTGTGAAAAAAAAGTTAAGTTCCTACAGCTTCTGTGAAAATAGGCAGCCAGGTGAAGGTGTGGCTACAGTCCTTAGTGAGAACTACAGAATCCACAGCACAAAGCATGTTTATGAGCCACCCACACATAGGATAGAGCTCACACATTTTTAGAAAATCTAACTATAGGACACAAATCTTTAAGAAGGTAAACTTCATTAGTTTTATCAGTCTTGAAATGGTTTATTTTTTATCTGCTTACTCTTTTTTCTATTTGTCTTCGTTCATGATAAGTCCTAAGGCAGTAGAAGTAAGTGATTTAAAGTAACTTAAGCCACAAATTTCTTTATAACAAAACAAAATGTTCTTCTGTTAGAAGGTGGCACAGGGAAGATAACAGGCAACCAGCTGTTCTTGGTCTGTGATGCTTTTCTCTTGAACAATAATCAAAGTTTTTTCTTTATGGTGAAAACTACTTATTAAAATTCTGCCATTGACTGGCAGAGTTAAAACAATTCCCTTCTGTCTGGCAGGTCCTGATCCACTGCCTGCTGAACTAAAAGAAAGGACTCATAATTAATTACTGTTGGACAAGAATCCTAAATCCTTATTCTCATCAGCTAAGCCTTCTATTTCTGTCTTGGCTCAAATCCCAGCTAGAAATGTATGACTCTGTAGGTTCTTTTCACAGGTGCTGTGAATTATACAGGCTTATGAGTGAAGAAATCCTGTGGTGGTGTTCCTGTATAAGTTAGCACTTGGTATATTTGTACAACTAATACCCAGTAAAGCAGCTACTGACTACATGCAGGTAAAAAGCAACTGTCAAGTTGGTTTGATGTCACCGTAGCTTCAGAAGGTCCTGCTTTGTGCCTCCTGTGCTTGTCCGTGTTTGGACTAATTCCATACTGCACATGACCTGCAGAGTAAGACCCATCTACACAAGCATCTGAGATAGAGGAGTCCCATTTCCAGACCTGATCAGTGCAATGCTACTCATGAACAATGTTTTCAACATTTAAAACAACAAGAAGGAAACCACACATTATAGAAAATGAGCAATCAGAATGAGGAAGCATCAATTAATGTAATCTTTTCCAAATGCAATTCAGTGACACAATTGGCCAGATGACCAGCTATGCAAAATTGCCACCACACATGGAAAATACAGACTTCTCAGGTAACAAGGACTTTCGGAAGTCTCTTGGAAAATTTGCAAAGCTTTCTGCTAAGTGACCACCCTGATCCAAGAAAGAAAGACTGATGGTATTGCTGTTCTTACAGAAAAGCTGTCTGAGTCCTGCAGGCTGCTGAAGAGGTGGCCAACAAGCCATTCATTTACTTAGTTTGCCTGGTCTCCCTGTGACCCTCTACAAACAATAAATTACTTTCAGAACAAACTGAAGCGTAGTTCTTTAGGTGTGATATTGGACAGAATGTGAGAATATATACATGAGGGAAAAAGTGCTGATTAAAAAGTACTATTTTAAGTATTTGTTATTATCATTCTAAACCAGTATCATTCCTCCCATCATCTCTCACAGGGTACACAACACTTCACAAAATTTATCTCCTTTTTAAAAAAATATTTAGTTACCCAAATACTTTTAAAATACTAAAATACTTTCTTCCACATTACCATCCCATAAGATGTCAAAAGATAATGTATTTTCTTGATCAAATGTAAGAGAAATTATTCAACAGAACTGACATGATAAAGGCTACAGAGATACTACTTAGACATTAGTAGGCTGTAGTTTTCTCCCTGGAACAGTGAATGATGAGAGATAATTATATCTCAGAAAAAAACATACCATTTTCTGAAAAACACAAAACTTTTTACTCAGAAAAGGTGCTGTGATACTGAAAGCTATTGCTAGTACAGTGTAATAGATAACAGCATCAGTGCTCTGCAATTATTTACCAATTTTCATTGCCAATGTATGACTCAATTTAGTTCACAGTGTGTCCTCTCTCCATGAGAAGGGAGGGGGAAAAAGGGGAGTGATTCTGTCACAAAAATGGGTAATCTAGATTTTCAAGGTATTTTGGCATTAACAGTGAAGGCTGGAAATTCTTCTGAGGATATATTCTGTCCCGACGGCAAACTATTACTATATTCAGTTTGGATAATAGAATAATACCTTTAAATACTAAACTATAACTCACAAGTAACTTTCTGGTCATGTGCTCAAAACTGAAACTATGTTAGGCTATTAAAGGAATCTTATTTTGAAAAGCAAAATAAATTATAAAGGTAATAGTATTGTGCTAATATGTTTAGGTATTTCTGCAAGGCTACTTACTCCCACACAACATAAACAAAAGTCAATACAAACTTTAAGTATATTAAACTGTGCTAGCTGTTATAATACATGACAAAATGCAACTGTGAACCATTACTTCATGTATGTACAGTGATATTGCTCAGAAATTGGTTTTGGACCCTATGCTTTCTGATATTTTTAGCAGTGATGTAGAAGAAAACACTAACTCATTGACAACTAAGTTTGACCTGAAACAAGGATTAGGGCAGTGCTAAATGGATAAGTGAGTGATTCTAAACAATCTAATATCATTTAACAAATAAAACAAAAAAATTGTTCTATTGCAATGAGGGTAATGTCCTACCCTCATAAGGAAAGAAATAGCATAGCTGTGCTCACAAGTTAGGTGACTCCATGTGGCTCGATATAGTTGGGAAAGCATGTTCTACAGCCCAAATTAGGAAATAAAACCTTCCCAACTGTACTGCTTTTACAGAATAAAAATCCCAAGATATTGGTATCCTTCCTTTGAAAGGCAGGCAAATGTCCAGGACAAAGCATCTGAGTTGCAATAACATCAACAGTGACAGCATGTTCGTAGGAAAGGTGAGAAGAATGGGCTAAACCATGAAGCTATGGCTTCATTGCCTTATGTCCTGCCACCAAATGAGTAGGGCATACAACAGCAAAGGATCGTGGTGCATTCAGCATTCCTGACAGTCATGTGGCATCGAGTCTTCAGAAGGTCTTGACACACACTGTATGCAAGGCACAGTACTCCTCGCTAGCTCTGGGCAAAATCCTCCTGCGACCTTTCCTTTCATCTAGAAAAAAGGCCAGTTTTGTGAAAATCTACATATTCTGCAAGGATATGTCAATTTCAATAAATTTGTATGGCAGTAAAACACTTGAGGGGAAGAAAGAACTTCAGTAAGGTCAAAACAGAGGCTTTTGTGTTTTTCTGTTTCAGATTTAACCAGAATGGAATTATTCTGATTTAGATATCCATATTACAATTTATATAACATTTTAAGCTCCTTTTCAGAAAATAATGCTGTTGTTTTTAAAAGCCTGAGGTGATTTTAACGGGTGTTTTTTTTCAGGGACCATATGGAGTAAAAACCACAACAAAACATTAAGAAGGTGAAATTACTCCTAGGGTGAAAATTGGGCTTTGAGCATTTTTATTATCTCCTTCCCTAGCCCATCTGAGGGTTGTCACTCAAATGACTTTTAGGGAATATTTCATTATTCAGTTCTAGCCAGTTCCTCTGCTGAATACACACATCATGCAGGGCTGACACTCTTGCAACTTTCTTACTCAACTGACTTTAAAAGTTTATTGCTGTCTCACCAATAATGTTATCTATAGAAATACATCTTATTTTTAATTAGCTGATTTGTTTAGGGCCCATCTCAGCACTGGCCAAGCCCTTCTTCCCCCTTCCTCGCCGGGGGGC
>JAVJGG010000005.1:23405432-23418256 GCA_035590195.1 Aviceda cuculoides
CCCCCCCCCCCCCCCCCCCCCCCAGCACAGCTTGTATTTAAAAAATAGATCCAAAGCCCAATTTCCATTGAAGAGAATGACAGAAGAGTAACAATTCTATCTTCCTGAAAGTAGCCTAAATCTTTGCTGGACAATCAGCATCCAATTCCACCACTATTCCAGAGCAGTTACATATTTTTCACTGCTCTTGGCTGAGATCTGGAGCAGACAGGGCTGTTTTTCCCAGGATATTTTTTGCTTCAGGCAAGTTGCTGTGTAAAGTTATTTCCCTCTTCTCAAGTCTGAGAATATGCCTTCCACACTTCTTTTCATGTTTGATTTGGGTGATTCAATTCCTTTGCTCTTTCAGTTCTTGACCTTACCTTTGAAAGTGCTTATGAAGACGCCAGCTTGGCAGAGTTTTGGGCATATGTCTAATAGAAACTGGAATAAGGTCAACAACTTCTTTTATGTAGTCTATCAGTCATTCTTATAGCAGCAATGGGCTCAGTCAGAATTCTGACGAACGAGGTAACTTTAGTTGAAGAGATATTTGTTCCAGAATTATCATTCAGTTTTGGTTTGCTGATACTTCACACATTTAACATCAAGCAAATCCAAAAATTGTGAAACCCTTTCCAAGGCACACATATCTTGGTTCTTCCTCAAATACTATATGAATCTCCTACATACATCTTCTTCCCAAAACATCTGTGAAAAACAGCAGGTGTTTTAGTTTTGGGATTGTGTCAAAATGCATTTCAATGTACCTTTACATGTTAGAAAGTTGTTTGGCTTTGATTTAGGACAAAGGAGTCTGTAAGTGATTATTTTTCCCATCTAGTACTCTCCTGCCACCTATAAATAAATCAGAATAGTTTTTTATATGACTTTCAAAGAAGACATGAGTTGTGTGATATTCACCCTGTAGCAGACCCAACACTTGCTGCATTCCCTAGCAGAGTCTTGCATACTAAGTATTGCCCACAGGTTGCCACTACCTTCAGCTGTCAGGTCCACCCAGTCTAAGGCAGCACACTCAGATGGCCTTCAGATCCCCACTGCTCTCACCACAGGCAACACTGGCAGATCTCTTAGAAAGGCAGTGGGTGCAGGTGGTTGCTAAAAGAAGCATCACGTACCTGGCTCATCCCCGCTTGGCCCCACACTAAAGGACACTGAGAATCCAAATGGGGTATTCTCAAATCTGTGTCTAAGGCAAATGGTCAGTAACTCTCTGTTGGAGCATAGACCTGAATTTGAGCTCAATATAAGGTGTATACGCTGGATGACAAGAATACGGTCTTATTCCACACAGAGACAGAGGTCAGTCATCTGTATGGCCTGGTCCTCTTTCAGTTGCTGTGTATTCTCCTTTGCTGGAAAGAGATGACCCTCTACAGTCCCTATAATGAATAGAGCTTCCATTAGTATCTGCCAGGCTTTATGCACAACTCTGCAGATTGTGAAACAGTAATTTAAACTTTACAATCTCCAATCCACATCTCAGAGTTGGGACAAATATTTCTTTAAGAAATTGAATACATAGCTGCTTCATTCCATTTCAAATGATGTAAAAATTCTTTTAAGAGATTGTTGTGGTTTAACCCCAGCCAGTACCTAAGCACCACACAGCCACTGACTCACTCCCCACTCCCAGTGGGATGGGGGAGAGAATTGGGAAAAAAAATTATAAAACTAGTGGGCTGAGATAAGAACAGTTTAATAGAACAGAAAGGAAGAAACTAATAATGACAATAGTAACAATAATAAAATGAAAGTAATACTAATAAAAGGATTGGAATATAGAAAACAAGTGGTGCACAATGCAATTGCTCACTGCTTGCCGACTGATGCCTAATTAGTTCCCAAGCAGTGATCCCCCTCAGGCCAACTCCCCCCAGTTTATATACTGGGTATGATGTGCCATGGTATGGAATACCCCGTTGGCCAGTTTGGGTCAGCTGCCCTGACTGTGTCCTGTGCCACTTCTTGTGCCCCTCCAGCTTTCTCGCTGGCTGGGCATGAGAAGCTGAAAAGTCCTTGATTTTAGGCTAAACACTGCTTAGCAACAACTGAAAGCATCAGTGTGTTATCAGCATTCTTCTCATACTGAACCCAAACCATAATATTATACAATCTACTAGGAAGAAAATTAACTCTATCCCAGCCAAAACCAGGACAGATATGCGTCTCACTTGAACCAAATTCTTGCTTCTCTACAGCATTAGATGCCAAGTATGATTAGATGCCAAGACACTCAGTGTAATGGAGACATGAATTAAAACCCACTAAAATCACTTGTTTCCTACTCTGGTTACAAAGTCAATATTCCTTCTTATGCATCATTAATTTAATTCTCTTACTGAAATCAGACAGAGGCCTTTGACTTTCAAGTTCCTCTCTTATGTGTTTAAATTTTAAAAAAATGGTTAGGGATATGGTCATAGATTACAAGCATCATGCAAAAAATTTCAGAGGGACTAGAGCTGATAGCATTTGACTTAATGACATGGTCTCATTATTCAATTTCATTGCTTCTAATTTTACCAATGTTAAATACATTTAGTCAGACAGGTTCTATTCAAGAACGTATTTTAGAAAAAAATAGAAAAAAGTAGATTTGAAGTAGACTCTTCATTAAAATTCTTGTCAGTGCTATTAAGAATATTGCGAAAGTATAGTATTCCTTGTTTTAATAACTGAAAGCAAAATGAAATGCTGCATCAGCACATTATCAGAAAGCAAAACTTATTATTACACTCTAAACTTGAAGAGATTTCCAGTGAACTGATTATCGATGGTAGCTGTACTAAACTACTCAGTGCATTTAACAAGAGGAAAAATTACCTTATTAACATGCCAGAAACAGCACGAATCAGCAGATCTATGCCAATTTTTGACAGCTGGGAATCTGACCCATTATATTATCTAACAGTCTCAGAAATTAAGGCCAGAGAAGACAATCAGATAATCTACTGTGACTTCTTATTTTCTGCTGGTGCTGCATTTTATCCAGTTACCTTTGCATCAAGCCTAATGATTTGTGTGCTAACTAAAGCATAGCTATCATTTGAGTAAAGCATACCATCCTGTATGTCACTCAGTGTCAAACCTAAAATATTGAGATGGATACTCTACCAATTCATTCGACAGTTTGTTCCAGTGCTTAATTATCTTTTCAATTAAAAAATATAATTTAATTTTCAAATTCAAATGTGTTTTCAACATCCAGACACTGGTTCTTATTATGGCTTTATAAATTTAGTAACTACATTTTCCATCTGTGAAGATACTTATATAAAAATTGTAAAAATATAGTAATTTCATCTTCTTTTTGATACATTATAAAATCAAGCTCTTTAAGACTCAAGGATATCCAACTTTTTAATTCCTTTTATGAAACTCTTTTTAATCTTCTTTAGTTTTATAAAGTTACTTTAAAATTGAGAATACTGGAACTCCATAGTTTTCCAGTATCGCTATCAGAAAAATACTGCAGTTAAAAAAAATCATCTTTATACACCTTCCCCTTTAAGCCTCCTCCTATCACTTAAAAGGCTGCATTCTTTCTTCTCCTCAGTATCACATTAGGAACTGAGATTACATTCTTCATCAGTCACTAGTTTCCAAGATAGTCATCTGTTATCCTTAATTTCTTGTTTCTAGATGTAGTCTAGATGTATCTGATAGCATTTCAGTGTTCTCTTTTTTATATGCTGCAGTCATTCACTCAATCAAAAACATTCTGAATAACTCCCCTGCCATTATCACATGACATGTTTATATTAGTAAGGATTTTAAATTTACTTTCAGATCCTTGATGAAGAAGTTGAACAGCATAGGGTCTAGCCCAATCCTTGCAGAATATTACTAGAAGTATTATGAGTCCTCTTCTTTTTGAGAGACTTGCCTTCTCTTGATAAGAAAGAAAGTCTGAGCTGCTAAAGTTCAAGCCTGCACATAAGGTGGTAATTAACGAGGAAGCTGCAGATTGCTCCTCTTTTCTGTCATTCTTTTTTGATCTAACATTTGTTATGCTCATTGAACTTAATGGCAAAGATTGCTTTGACTTCAAGCATGTTATTTATTTTATTTAATTTCAGATACCTAAAATACAAAGGTATGCCTGTATTAACTAAATAAATTAAGACTAATGACCAGTTCCTGGCTATGATACCATGGACTAGTTTGTATCTGCACTGATTAGGATAAACTCCCTAAAGATGCACAGCAGCAACTCTACACAGCCCCTGGTTCTGACTCTCCACCCTGTGTGCTCACTTCATGACCTAAGGCATAATTATCACATTTGTTGTGCTTCTTTTCAGTTTACAGTGTTTGTTAATTGCTCGGGAAATAATGAAGTTTTGTGGGATGTCTAAGAATTTGCAACCTTCTCCAATAGTGCTGTAAGATTGTGTAAGACAGATAGATAGAACTGTTTCTTTCTCATTCACAATGCCTTTTGGTAGCAATGCCTTGGTGGATTCCATCCTCCCCAGCTGAACACATGTATTGCCTTTTTCAAAGCTAGCTGGAGTCCTCCAAAGTAAAGGTGGGGAATGAACATAAATAAATAAATGGTGTGATTGATCAGGTGTGCTATGCTCAGTCTCTCTCCCTAATTGTCTGTTTTCTAGCAATGTAAACATCATCTCTTGCTAGGATTCAGTTCCAGGTCATGACACGCAGATTTAAGTGTCTTCCCTAAGCGTTTGAATTCACAGGATCATCAAGAGATATCAAGGACCTGATTCAGTTGCCTGAACATAGGTGTCCAGTACCATCTTGAGATACTCAGGGACATTCTAGAGATATGTGTAGGGCTAGCAGGTACAGCACAGGACTTGCAGGATGTATTTACTTACAGGAGAGGCAGTTGAAGACCTGCCAGGGTATTACACTGCGTGTGAATTGGCACTGGCTGACTATATATAGGTAGCTGAACTCCCCTACCTACCTCGTGCAGTTAGAGAGATGCATCTCACCCTAAAGCAGGCCTCTAGTGGGTAGGCAGTGAGCATTTTTCCAAGCTCCACTGACAAAAGGATTGATTCCTTTCTTTAAACATAGGTATTTAGTCCTATTTGAGATGTCCTTGGTATTCCACCCGGTATCCAAATGCTCCTTGAAAGGATGTGACTTTCCCTGTGTCATAGCTGCCATCTCCTAAGATATGCTTCAGATAACCCAAAGCATCTCAAAATTATGCTAGGCGCCTTTGGCTCGGCGTCAGTGTACCAGCTTTAGTGTTTGCCTCTAAGCTGCTCATCTAGACTCTGAGTCAAAAGAAACAATGTTAAAATTCATCTGAACTGTTTGAGATATCTATAAAGATGAGCTAAATTGTAGCTTTTAGGTGTTTATTTCTTTCTATTAATTTCAGAGAAAGTTTAGATGACTAGCTCATGTACAGAACTGCACACATCTGAAACTAGATGAGATGATCTGTTTAATGGGAGTCTGTGCACTCTCTCCATTGGCAGTGACTAGGCAATTCTATCTTAAACAAAGGTCTAAAATATTCGGGGTCAGTGATTCTGCTGAGGTGCCTCTCTGTATGCATAAAAGAACTAAATACACAGCAAAGTTAGACTGCATGAATCCCATCCTTGTGGTTAAGGATCTGAGAGAGTCCAAATTCATCATGGAGGGGGTTTTTGACTTGTTCAGGGACTGTCTTAGTGAACCAACACATTAGCAAAAGAAACTCAAATACAACCATGTATGGTTAGTGTAGCATCTCAAGGCCTGTGTTGTTTTTTTTTTTTACTATTAGCTTAATATAATAACAGTAGCACTCTATTTCTTCTTGCAAATTGAAAACAATTGAATAGACTTTCCAAAGGAATCTTGAAAGTATTGTTGTGTCACATTATAAACAGTCATCCTACTATACTTGTGTATTACAATGCAGAGCACAGAGACAGAGATAACTTCTTATAGCATGATACAGAGTTCTAATGATTAATCCATTATGTTGTCCATGCATGAGTTCTTTTTACATTACAGCTAAACCTATGTTCCAGTGGCTTCAGAGGGAGCCATTAAAAGGTTGTTTGTATGCATTGCAACATTTATACAGAATGACACTATTTGTTATATAATATTGTAATGTCTTAAGAAGTAAATTAGTATAAACAATTGTATTATAGCTCCCGGATTTGGGAAGAATTGGGGAAAAGCAATCCAGTTTTTATTTCTATAAAAATAAACACAAGAAGTAAATAAGGGGAGACTTGCAAACTCATATCTAGAAATTAGTAACTGAATGAGTATCTGAAATCATATATTTGAAGGAGTAAATTCAATCTTGAGAACCGTAACAGAATTATGAAAATGGAGACCTAGGAAGCTTTGCCAAATGTATCCCATGGCTAACTGCAAATAATGACTGGCTCATGGGAAAGGCTATAATCCTTGTCTCGTCCTCCACTAGCTGATACAGTTTTCTGTTTGTTTTATAGAAGTTTTGTTTGCATAAATGCTCTCCCTTCCAGATGTGAAAATTTGAATTGCACTCTTAAACCATTCAACACTCTGGTAAAGTAATCAGAAGCCAAGCTTTTATGTCTATGCCCTTACTTTCAACAGAGCGAAGTGAGCATTCAATGCTACCATTCTTTATCTGATAACATTTTAAATTCACTTTGCAAAGGACAAATGACAGCCATTTGAGCCCAAGGATTCTTGCTAGAAAGAGATTTGCAGAAATAGACTCTAAAACATCAGAAGCAGGTCCATGAGAAAGGTGTAAAACTACTCATCATAATTGAACTGCAAATAATATCTCCCATTCTAAAGAATCCTAAATAAGTTAAGGTGGTTTAAATTTGATCAGGAAATTTTTCTCTTGTATTTTAAGACTTTTATATCAGATGGAAAAGCAAATGTTTTTTCAATGTTGTGAACAAATAATTGGAAAAATTCTGTGTCAAAGGGTGTTCAGAAACTGATGACAGATTTGTAAATTCAATGACAGCTATCAAGATTGATTTTACTCCGTAAAATATCTAATTTCAGATATTCATTCAGTTATTAATTTCTTAATCTGTTCCAAGACTATTGGATATCAACTAAAAGTGTTATAGATTAACTGATGACAAAAACATGCTGTCTAAATGATTGCACTTCAAATGATGCCTTCACAAACAGCTAATAAATGCTTAATTTGCTGCCTAGTGGTATAAACTTCAGAAAACCCAGTGTGATATGGACAAAAAATTGCTCTTCAATAGTTGTGTAATGAAGTTTTCAGAAATTGTGAGTCAAGATCAATTTTTATGTTTACCTAGGAGTGAACTAGCCAAACAGCACCGCCTTAATTTTTCAGTATTCTTGTAAAAGAACAATGAAACACTATCACTCTCACCTGTGCAGATTTGGCAGAGTAGTTTGATCCATTTTAAATGAAGATGTGTATTTAACACAGCTTAATGTACCTAAACCTGGGGTTAAATTTTACTAAATTAATGACTCATTAACACTCGTATTATATATGGCTGTTAATATCTCTCTCTGCCTAAGTTCCCTACTTCATTTAATATGCATCCACCATCCCCTATCTAATTAATGTCTATACTCAATGATTTTTAAGGCTTAAAAACCCATGCAATTTTAGGTCACGTTGTCACATACTGTAAAATTACATACACAAATGACACAGCAATGACAGCAGTAACTTTACTGGCTGTAGAAGCCTTACTTTCATTTCCATCTGAACTCAAACCTGGGATCTTGAATTAGGAGATCTGACAGAGTCACATTATCTCAAAAACATATGTATGTATACACTGGTTCACAGGGTCTTGGATTTACTGGGAATATGTTCAATGGCAACAGATTGTCAGCCAGCAGTAGGGGCATGCAGACAGATGAAGACTTGAATATTTTCTTTTATGGCTCAGGCCTTAGGTGACAGGCAGTAGAACGTCTTATGGGTCACCGACCACTGCCAGAAATGTCACCTATGCAAATCCGTAAGAAGCAGAAGAAAGAATTTTCTTAATCTTTACACTTGCAGAAGTGCAGCCAAAATAGCCTTAGCCCCCTACTTAGAGTAATAGTAGCTGAAAAATACAGAATTATGTTTTGGTAATTTCAGCTGACTACTTGACTAAACAGCTGTGGTAGTTAATGTAGTTCCTGAGAGCAATGGCTAGGAGTACAGATTTCGAATTGCCTTCAGGAAACACTAGGCCATTGGCTTGCTAAATTCTATGCATTCAAAAATATTCATTGCTTTCCTCCCAAATAGCCTTAGTGATTTCTAAATTTCACTACAGAAATAACTATGTTAAAAGAACATTTTTCACTGTGAGAATTAGAAGCTTTGTTAATGAGAATAAATTATCAGCCATGACTAATTTTTAATGTATTGGACCAGATTCCCAACTGGCAAAACTTGCTAACTCCTGTGGCCTTTGGTCAGCTTCTGCCATCTGCAAATGTGATCACTCATACAGCTCTCCAAAACAGAGGGGTGCTTATCACTAAGCATAGGCTTATTACTCTCTACACATTTCATATATGCATTCTATATGTCTATTGGAGGGGGTTGTTTTATATCTTTTTAGCAATATGTGAGTTTGCAATGTCATTTAAAACCTGGGTGGCAACTTTCACATCTCATTTTCTTAACTGATGGGTTTCAGCTCTACACTAGACATCCTCAGTGAAGGATTTCTTGACACAAGAAGTCTTAGCTGTTCTTAAGGACATGAAGCCTTAGCTGTTCTTCTTTATGTACTCTTCTTTCTGCTATTGCAGAACCAATTCCACATCACCAGCAATTCCTATATCACTTTCTGGGAGACTAATAAAAAATTACAAAGAAAAAATGTGTAATAACTTCAAACACCGGTTGCTTTGTAATTCTATTACTATAATTTGTGGAAAATGACAACAGAAATCATGGAAATTACAATAATTATTACAGAGTGGAAGACAGTTTTGTTTGGAAAGCAGCATTTGGTCTCTTAAACAATGTAGCAGAAATGAGCTTTACTTTTTAAAGGAAAGATTGTACTGTGAAAAGCTCCACACAAACAAAGGAGGAGGGAAGGAACGAAATGGAACAGAACTGCTCATCTGCTAGGGAAATACATCACCATCCTCCTCGAACAATTTGGAAACCGAACTGGGGCTGCTGTCAGTTATAAGAGTTCCCTATCAAATAATCTCTGAATTTATAAAGGCATCAACCTCCATGTCCAGTAGATGATGAAAAGAGACAATCCCTTCTGCATTTGGGCTTCTAGGAGCTATTGCTTTTGCTTGCAAGCATGACAAAGAACAGCCCCATTTTTCCATCTGGAAAATTGCAACCCATAAGCTTTTTTTGCAAGAGAATGCAAGAAAATTATCTTGGCTTGAAGATGGGAAAGTTGCATACACTAGTGCTCAATGCTTTGTCTTTGGTAGGCATTAGCTATTGCCGAGAAAGTAACATAATTTCCAAATTGACATTTAATTTTGAACTGTGTATCACGTAGTAATAGTTAATTTATTGAAGCATGTAAAGCAGCTGAAGCAAAAGGGGTTTGGTTTTTGTTCTTTTTTGTTGTGCCAAATAGTTTCATCACAAATTATCATGCTATACCCTGATCCCTTTAGACTTAGAAAAGAAACTCTTCTACAAGAGATGACTGTTGATCTATTAGGTTGTCTAATCAGGTTAGGCAACACTATGTAAGGTACATAAATCTTTTCTTTCTTTTCCTTTTTTTGAGAAAGTGAAAATTTGTCCCACATTACTTGCAAATTGCAAAGAAGTAAACGCTTCTGAACATTATTTAGAATTCAGCAATATGTAAATACAAGCCATTTGTTAAAGTGCTTAAAGTTGTCTTGAAAGCTGTAAAAAATCCATATGTTAGTGCTTAAAAGTGGTCTGGTTTTCCAAGGAATTAGTAGTTTTGAACATTAGAGCACTTCTCTGGGCACAACAATATTGATTTAGGGTTAGCTACTTCTTTCTTAAAGTCATGGTGGTAAAAAAGCTCTGATGATCAGCAGAAGGAAAAATAAAGTAACTCAGAAGGCAAGTGATTCAAGAAATGGAAAGCTGATAACAGCTATGTTTAAGACCTACATGCATAAGTGATTATTTTACAGGATTTCCTCTTTCGGTGCATGAGTAAAGATGGGTGCTGCTTTTTAAATTAAAAAGCAATCACGTGATGTAGAATAATACTTTAAAAAGTCATTGAGGAATAGCATATCGCATAAGCTTTTCAGAGCACTGAAGTTCATAACATTTTGGTGCAAGTAGCTGCTGTCCTTCAGACTGCTTTCCTGAGCCTTACTGCAACTGGTTTTCCTGAACTGATGAAATGGTCAAAAAACTGAGTGATAGCTTTTTGTTTTTCTCTACATTTATTTTTGTTTCAACCAGACACCAAACTGTGTTTTGCAATGAGTTGGAAGAATAGCATTTGACACACCAGTTAATTTTACTGAGGCTTTCAATTATCTCACTGTCTGCAGGATGACCAGCAACTATTGCCTATGAGAAAAAGGTCTTCAGTCCAGTCAGTTAAAACTTACTCAGCTTCATTAAGCAGATGTAAGAAAGACTTTTGGTCAGGTCAGCATCTCCTGTAACAGCTACGAGCTCACTCATTTTGTACAGACATGGAGGACACCAAGCACCTGCATGTCAGGGTGTCATGAGGGCCAGACATGCTGAGACATCTCCCCATGGGGGACAGAAGGCCAGGCCTGGCCCCCATCCTGTCCCAAACCCCAGCCAGGGAGCAGGGCACCTGGGGGGCAGCCAGGGGGCAGCTGGGGGCAACGCCATCCTCCATTGCCAAGTGTGTTTGTGGTGAGGGGCTGATGGCCCCAGGCTGGGCTGAAATGGGGTCCTGGGCCCAGGGGTGAGGGAAGGCCCTGGGGTGCTGGTCATGACCCATAAGGACTGGTAGTGCCTCAGGACCCTGACACTGAGAGCAATTCTTATTTAATTTCATTCGTAGCAAAATTGGACTCCCTTGCAGAGAAAGATGCTGCTTAAACAGATCAGTTCCATTTATTTAAATTCAAACCAGACATTTTCATTTAAGCATCACTTTTACTCCCTCTCAGATAAATAGCTACCCATCTCTTAAGGCGTTACAGACCCATTCCCCAAAGTGTGTGGCAACAGGTCTGTTCCAGTCACACCTCCACATAGCAAAAATGTAAAAAATACCCTCCATTCAGAAATGCCAGACAAGCCTGAGAACACGAGTCCCATCTTTTAAATTATCCATAGAGTAATGAATGAAGACTCACCAATAAAATTTAATTGAGGATTTGCAAAAGGAACAGGAAAAAAGATGGAAAAATGTGGATTCCAAAATAGTGAAAAATAAGTAACATCCACCATCTGTGGTCCTTGACAACAAGCAGACTATCAACAGAACCATACAGTAAAAACATAACTGCTTTTACAAGCTTAAACCATCTGTAAAAACAGGGTGCTTTAAATGCTAAACTGAAATGTCTCAAAAAAAAAAAAAAAAAAAAAAAGCACAAACCAAACTGCATTAACTTTATTGTATATTTAATGTAGTATTAAATAGCCAGCACAAATCCAACAAAGCAGAGCAATTCAGACTTAGCAAAAATCAACACACAAGGCAGCCTGGTGGGCTTAAGTCACCATCTCTTGTAAACTAGCAAACAGTCACAAATCTTCAAAATGTTGCTCGCTTCACTCAAACATTTATTCTGGGAATTCTTAAACCCTACACGCTGAGTTTTGGAACTAAGCTTTGACATTTTTGTCTTCTTATCCTTTCCAAATATCATCAGCTTTTAACATTTTTAAGGCAACTATAAACGTGTATGTAACTAGGCACTTGCAAAGGGACAGCATTCATTAATGGTAAGTGGTAAAATAAACAGAAATAGCTCCATGACACGAACATGCATAGAACAAACCAAAGCTCAGGAGAGAGTCCTTTCTGGAGAGGCCACTGAAATCTCTACTGCACATTTAAGCAACCTGAAGAGCTCCCAGTTTGCAGCAATTTTCTGCCTGGAAGAACAACAGGACAGAGCCTGTCTTGCTGCAGTTCGTGGCTGCTCCTCTGGTGAAAGCCCGAATCCCAAGAAGTCCCAGGCTCACTGCACAACTTTTTATACCATGTGGCTCCTTCTCTGCACTGGCTTTGTTATAAGGGAGCTGAGTTCTACTTCGGCATTTCTTTCAAACACATGGAATTTTACATCCAGGAAGGCTTTGTAATTTTGAGGGCTGTTGTTTTGTAGGTGCTACACGACAGTCTTTATAAAGCATATGAAAAAAACAGAAAATAATTGAAAGCCAGGAACTCTTCATTAGTCACCTCTCTCATCTTTGTGTTTTTGGTATGAGATAAGTAAGTTAGGGAAGCCAAATAAATTCCACAATAATACACCCATTACCATAAAATAAATATAAGAATACATGGGAAGGTATGGAAAAGCATGGAAAAGCATATAATGAGGTGAGAGCAGCTTTTCTATGAAAGCATACAGTAATAATTTCACAGTGTAATCTCCCAGCTTTGACCAAATTTTGGCCCTTTTTTACCTCCTACATTAGAGCTGCATCTTTGCCATGGTGCTCCTACTTCCAACATTTTCTCTAGGCTGACAATGCTTTTGCTTTTCTCAACTCCTGACAAAAAATTAATTAACACATTGTCCTGGTTTCAGCTGGGATAGAGTTAATTGTCTTCCTAGTAGCTGGTACTGTGCTATGTTTTGAGTTCAGTGTGTGAAGAATGTTGATAGCACCCTGATGTTTTCAGTTGTTGCTAAGCAGTGTTTAGTCTAAAATCAAGGACTTTTCAGCTTCTCAAGCCCAGCCG
>JAVJGG010000005.1:23440992-23456194 GCA_035590195.1 Aviceda cuculoides
CCTTTTAGCCCCCCCCCCCCCCCCCCACACACACACACTTTTAAACTAATTTTTTGTAATTTCTTTCCCACTAAGTCTCTGCTTCTGGAGGGAACAATAATAATACCCCCAAGTCTTCACAGTTTGATACTATCAAGTCTTCTGTGGTAGTTTTACAGAAATGGCAAGTTCCCTTGGAATATGAACTGACTAAAGAGTAGGTAGGCTCCAGTCCTGTGCTCCGATCTGTTAATATTCAGCTTTGTGATTTTTGGTAAATTTTTGAGCTTTGTTGTCTTGCTACTTTTAATTTGCCTTCATATGGTGTTGTGGTTTAACCCCAGCCAGCAATTAAGCCCCATGCAGCTGCTCACTCACTTCCCCCCTACCCAGTGGGATGGAGGAGGGAATCGGAAAAAAAAAGTAAAACTTGTGGATTGAGATGTGAACAGAATAGAATTCTGTTTAATAGAACAGAAAAGAAGTAACTGATAATGATAACAGTAACACTAATAAAATGACAATAGTAACAATAAAAGGATTGGAATATACAAATGATGCACAGTGGAATTGCTCACCACCTGCCGATCGACACCCAGTTAGTCCCTGAGCACGATTCCCCCCGACCCCACTCCCCCCAGTTTCTCTACTAGATGTGACATCCCATGGTCTGGAATACCCCGTTGGCCAGTTTGGGTCAACTGCCCTGGCTGTGTCCTGTGCCAACTTTCAGCTTTCTTGCTGGCTGGGCATCAGAAGCTGAAAAGTCCTTGACTTTAGACCAGACATTACTGAGCAACAACCGAAAACATCAGTTGCTGCCACAGGGTTGTTACAGAAAGTTGCGTGCAGTAGCATCAGGGCCCTGCAATGAGTTTTGAGGACAGCCTTTACGTTCGTGCTTGCAAGGACTGGGGGTGCTGTCGGAGGGATCCCTCACACAAGTTGTCCAGACTGTGTTGGCAGAGGGAGAGACACACCGGGGGTGGTTATAAAGATGAATGTCCTTTGCAGTATGTTTCCCTGTCATGCTAACTGGGCAGCTCTCAACATAGCCTGGAGTTGCCTCATGAGCAAGGCAGAATGAATAGTGAAACAGTTTGGCCTCAAGGATCCTGGCAAGGATTAGCTAGAAAACCACAGAATACCATGAAGTTTGTTGTGAATGAGTAAACAGGTCCTTAAAGTGTAGTGTGTTGTTAACACTGTGTGAACAGTCAAGAAAGGCAGTGCTGTGAATAAATAAATGAAGTCAGCTAAACATCTCATGGCACTTCAGTAAGGTCATTACTGTGCAAGCTGACCTGAACTATACTTTATAGTCACTGTAATGCCACGACTGAATTAAGTGCTCAAGCTCTCTGTCTGAGATTCCGTTTATTTCACAAAAGAATCAAACTTATGTATGTTTCAACAGGGATCTGGAAAGAACTAACGGCATACAGCCAATACTACTAACGCAGGAGCACATACCTGGCCCAGCTGGGATGTTTGCCAGTCCTCAGAACAGTTAAAGATAAAAACATTCCACACACATACTCGTGACTGTCTTCAGCCACATCTTCCCAGGCCTACACAAGGCCATCCTCCAAGCCGACCTTGTAAAGCTAGGTCTTCAAGGGCTTGGTAAACATGCAACACAACAAATTCTAACGGTCACTCTTGAAAACAAATGCCAGGTGTTCTGAGCTGCTCCCACACTCCAATAGGTGTGTGAATTTTTAACTTGAGAAGTATGTTGGTATTTGTCATGAAAAGGGCATCAAGAATATATATTGTCTCTGTGTCCCTCTCTTTTTTCAGACTTTCTTCTTTTGCCCTCTTTTTTCAATTTTATTGTATCCTTTCTTCAGTTTTTCTTATCTTCCTTTCTCTCCATTGGTTCTTTGCAAGATGTTGAAACAAATCTTAATATGTGCTAATGAATATTCCTAAGTACATTTAAAATTTACATAAGGAGGAACAGAAAGAGAAAGAGTGTGCTGAGGAGAAGAAAAAGCATAGCTCAGTGTTGCTTCCAGGTTTAGCTCATTTCCATAGTCAGCTGCGGTAAGTCCTGTGGCATTTGTTGTGGCAGGAAGGAAAGAAGGAAGAAATGCAGACAGAGTTTACTTTAATTTTTTTCATAAAGTAATGTTGAAATTCCACAGAACCTCTTTCAGGCTCCCAGCAGAGCTGCTTAGTCACTGTGATATTTTCCAAAACACAGTCATTACCTGTACCTGAAGATTCACTTCCAAATTAAGAAAAAAAAAACCAGCGACAATTTTTTTTCCATGAATGAAGCTGAGACCAGAGCAATAGGAGTCATGTTCATTACATGCAGCTCTGCTGTTTTGACTCGCCCAAAATTCAAAACACCCTGTAAGAGCCTCAGCTGCTTGTACCAGGGGATGAGGCCCCATGAGGATGAAGCTCTGCTGCAGCCAGTGTTGGAAGATGAAGAAGCTGAGGAGAGCAAGAGAAGCCTGGTGTACTGCAGCGTGTTGCGGTGCTTGTGCATGGCATGGGGCTTACAGATTTTGTACCAGCCAGGTGTGGATTTGTTGGCCACAACAGAAGGAGCCACCCTTGGAGCCCATACGCTGGAGGAGGCAGCCGTCACGGAGGGCCTCGTACAGAAAGGTTCCTCCAAGGACCAGTGGCACTGGGAGAGGGAGAGTTGCTGCTCTCTTACCGTAGAAGGAAAACAGCAACATTGATGCCATGAAAACTGCTGCTACCCTCGTTAGCACTTCAGTCCTCATCTCTTAAATGAAGATAACACCTCTCTGGAGGGCTCTGAGGAGAAAGCCATTAGTGATTAAGAGCTGCTCAGACACTATAATAGTGGAGGCCATAAAAATTAATAGCTCCGAATGAGAGGGAGACACTGTCTTCGTGTGCATGAAGGAGGATGCCAAACTTTACCCCTTCCTCACCGTTATTGCTTCCCTCCTGCGTGAGGATTTCTCTTAAAAGTCCTTTTTCCTCTCATGGTGTAACAGCTTCTTCTACTGCCCTGAACACCAAGATGCCAGCTACTTCCCAGTGAAGGGGCAGAAGAAAAAGACCCTTTTCTAAAAGCTCAAATCAAGCTATAAATGATGGGGCAGGTTCCTCCTTCTCTGGATTACTGGTTGAAATGTCTTTGGCAACTTCTCTACTGAAAGGAAAGCTCTGAAAATACGTGCCAAACTAAAGCTCACCAGATCCCAGTCCCACTCCTTACCTTCTCAGCCTCCTGAGAGGCTGGCTGGCAGGCTACTGGGTGAGGGTCTCCAGCTCACAGAGCCCAGGCATGTGGGACAGCCCCGCCGCACAGACGGCAGTCACCGGCTGCCAGATGGCGAGCCAGGAGCTAGATTTGGCAAGAGGTGGAGCTCCCAGATGTGTCAAACAAGCTTCCATCCCCAGTGAGTCCTGTCCCTGCTCACAGGTGGGAGATCTGCTCACAGATCTTCGAACTGCAACGCCTGCTGAGCTGGATTCCCAGCACGCTGGCAGGAATGTGCACAAGTTTTGGGTAGAAATGCCTGATGGTTCAAGTTCCTTCAAATGACTGCCTGTGTTTTGGCTGAGGCTTGCTGAATTAGAACCCTCCTCACAAAACATTTTGGTCTCAACGAATCAGCATCCTGATGGAAAAGGAGCTTTAGCCAAAGAGGTGTCTGTCACTGAAATCCATATTCAGAAATATTCTGTTCTGCAGGCAGGATGGAATTCCTGGTAGGTCCCATCCCCACGGACTGTCCTTCTAAGGAGAACCAGAGAGAGGGTGTGCCACAGTGTGGGAAGGGATTTAACCTCCTCTCACCCTTTCACACTGGGACCATTTCTAGTCTTGCACATGTATAAGGATCTGGATCTGCATTTATACTTACATATTTAGATTACTGTCACTCTATACTGTCTGAGCTCTAAGTAATTTATGTATTTTTTGTCACAGCTCTCCTGAACCTGCTACCTGGTTCACAAAGACTGAAGCACAAAGCACAGTTCCTTAGACAGGAATAGGTGCTGAACAGAACACAAATCTCAACACACTGCCTGTTATCGAACCATGATTTTCATATTCCTGTTTTCACAGCTTCTACCAGCATGTTTTCTACTTGCAGTCTGTTTCCTACCCTGAGAGATCAAATGAAGAATTGCCAAAACTGGAGTCTTGTGAAGATTTCCTTCCTCAAAGCTGTTTCCACTTATTTTACTGTGGAACGGAAGGAAAAGACAGGGCCAATCTAACACTTGTCTTGAATTTTGGAAGGACTGAGTACCAGTACACATGCACTGAAGTACTTTCCTCCAAGAAGCTGTGTTTTATGGCTTTGTTTGGGTTGAATTATGTGATTTTTGTATTTACTTTGTTAATAATAGACTCTGTATATGAATAATTCCAGGTTGCTTAAAATATTTCCAACAGAGTAGAATATGTTATTCAGATTGTAGCGGATCCTTGACTTCCTGAAATTATTATAGTAGCATCGTTGATAGATACCATATAGAACTTAGAAGATCTTTCATAATAACTTCTCTCTCTTTCACTTTTTGTTAGGAAAAAAAAGGGTTTTGTTTCTGTGCTATCTGGGGGGATGGTGCCACATAGCATTTTTTGCTAATGCAGTCATTTCAATAGAACAAGCTTTGACAAGTAGGTGGTGTACGGAAAAGCTGGGAAAATGTTTTCAAATAGCCCATGTACATGAAAAATATGGCTTCAACCATAGTGAAGATTTCTATATTAGTACTTAACAGAATTGCCGAATCAGTAATTTCCAGGTTGCTCCTATCTTTGCATTTACACTACAGAATGGAGTAACCGAGTCCAGGCAGCACGAACTTTTCCTTTCCCTTTGATTAATATTAGGCATATAGAGGAGACACAGTCTTTTAATACATAAATCTTATGCGCTTACCATGTTTTAACACATATCCATTTGCATATCACTGTAATTAAGAGTCTTGTCAAGGAAGAAAGAATGAAACTTCAAGCAAATTGAGATTAAAAACACTTGGACAACTGATGCTCTCTGGTCATCCAAACATAAAAAAAGAGCCACTTTCATTCTTCTTGGTACCTATTTAATGAAAAGCAGACCTTTTCCTTTCATGGAAACAAATCTTCTACCCAGTCAGACACCTCCTAACTTCTAATTACCCATTAAGTTGGCCAAAGCTTCCATCCAATTATCCAGCTTCTCGGCTAACTCTTAGTGTTCCCTTTTTTTTCACCAGCATCTTTATAGCCTTGTCTGGATTCCTTCCTCAACTTATTTCCTGAAGGCTTTCTTACATTCAGGAAGGGTAGTGGTTGCAGTTGTTGAGAACAGGAAAAATATCTGACTGTCAGGAGCATATGGCTGGCAGCTGAGTGAAGCATATGTCACTTTCTCTTTCAACGGATTCACATAGATTTTTGAAGAGCACTACAAATAGTACCAGGCCTTTGAGACCTTGGAGAGAAGGAACAGTGACACATCATCTCCCTTTCTATTTCTCTATTGGCTCCCTCATTCTTTTTTGAATTGAACACCAGCATCCTCTCTTCACTTTTAAGATTCATCTCAGCTTATCTCCCCTGCTAACCCTTCCTAATTCACTCTCAAACTGATAATTATGACAAAATCAATCTTAAAATTTTTAAACAAGAAATATTGTTGCTCACGCTGCCCCACGAGGCAGTCCCGATGAATTATCTCAAAGCAGCTCTATTAATTCCTTCAGAACCTCTTCCAAAATTTGTTTGCCAATACACCCACAGTAAACTAGATGTTTGTTCAGCAGGAATATATTCATTCCTCCTTAGCCTGTTTGGAATTGCTTTTGTAAAGAGCGTAACACAGTGGGGTCATGGTCAGTGAATGCACATGGTACTGCTCCAGGCACCACGGTTGCTGTATTATGAAGGAAGACGCATGAGAGACAGTTCAGTTGCCTAAATCATCTAGTGACATCTGTAATGCTGAAAAGTACCTGAGATGTAAGCATAGGGCTCCAAGGATGGAGATCCTACAGCTCTCTGGGTGACCTGTTCCAGTGTTTGAACATTTTCATGGTAAAAAATGTGCTCCCTTCTCCTGGTTTCAGCTGGGATAGAGTCAACTGTCTTCCCAGTAGCTGGTAGGGTGCTGTGTTTTGAGTTCAGTATGAGAGAATGTTGATAACACCCTGATGTTTTCAGTTGTTGCTCAGTAGTGTTTAGTCTAAAATCAAGGACTTTTCAGCTTCTCAAGCCCAGCCGGTGAGAAAGCTGGAGGGGCACAAGAAGTGGCACAGGACACAGCCAGGGCAGCTGACCCAAACTGGCCAAAGGAGTATTCCATACCATGGGATGTCATGCCCAGTATATAAACTGGGGGGAGCAGGGGTGGGAGATCCCCGCTCTGGGACTAACTGGTTTGTCGATCGGCAGGTGGTGAGCAATTGCACTGCACATCGTTTGTACATTCCAATACTTTTATCATTACTGCTGTCACTTTATTAGTGTTATCATTATCACTAGTTTTTTCTTTTTATATTCTATTAAACCGTTCTTATCTCAATCCACGAGTTTTACTTCTTTCCCCAATTTTCTCCCCCATCCCATTCGTTGCGGGGGGGGGAGGTGAGTGAGCAGCTGTGTGGTGCTTAGTTGCTGGCTGGGGTTAAACCACAGCAGTGTGAAAAGTCATACTCTTGCATCTTTATGATAATAACACAACACCAACAAGAAGGTACATATAGTGATATATGATGCATAATGAAACATAGTGAAAATATGATGCAATGATAGATACGTTAAACATCTGGTCCTACTCCACGGTTCACGTAAGTTCACGGGGAACTGCTCTGTCAGGTTTCTAACCTAGTTCATGCAGAGTCAATGTAAGCAGGGCTTTCTAGGAGCCTGAGATGATCTGGGGCAAACTTGGTGATAGAACTGTCATGTGTACTGTGCTCTGACCATTAGTAAACAGGAAATAATTTCTGTTTATTTGTAGTGTGGAGGTAAATATTTCATTGATGTTCTGGACACTAAAAACTTTCTGTCTCTTATCATGTACCTGTGAAACAGAAGGGATAGAGAATTTTCGGTTCTCCCCATGTAGCACCTATCCAAAACAGTTAGGGCTACAATCCAGAAAGGACTTTAAAGAAGTTTTCTTTTAACATTGGGATGTAAAACCTGTGGAGAATCCAGCCTCTAATGTTCAGATGCCACACAAACAAACCACATAATAATAAATAGCAACATTATAAATATTTCCCAAAAATATTTCTTTTTCCTTATCTGTTAAAAAAAAAAAGAACACAGGAGATCAGGCAAAGCCATTCAAGCAATGGTTATGCAAATGGAAATATCTAACTTCCATTCCTGTGCATTCATCCTTATGCATTCCATGTTCTGATTAGTGGGGATTCAGAAATGTCTGTGTCGTATCACAGCTGCTTTCTAAAAAAAGTGCAAACATTCATTTAATATAATCAGAAATATACATTAACTGAAAATTGCTGTTCCATTTAAAAATGGAAACTTTTTTTAAAAAGTTATGAGTATCTTTAAAGGTGGGATTTAAACAATGACAGGCTTGTTCATCAGCCCCAGACTGCCTCATATCCTGTATGATCAAGATATGTCATCGTCTGGTACCTGTTTCAGAGCATGGGAGAGTGCACATGAGATATGATGCCTGTGTCCTTTAGTACTGTTGGTAGTAGACAGATAGCTACATCAGCAACCTCCAGTCCCTAAACAGGTGATATGGAAGTTTGAATGGAAGAATGACCCTTCACAGTTTAGGGATTTTTTTATATACTTCTCACAAAGCATCCTGGATTAATCCCTCTCTACACAGCATACTTGACTAAAAGGATCTCTGAGCTGACCCAGCATGGCAGCTTCTGATCTTCATATATTCACACATAGATATGTGTCTTCTCTTTACTGTCTTTGCAAAGTCATGCTGGCTCAGAACCTTTCTAGGACATCCTTTTGCATCATCCCACTGAGGGTTTCCAAAAGAAGAGCTAAAACAGGACCTTTTACCCCACACTAATAGGATAACAGGAGGGGCTTATTTCCTTTTCTAGTAGCCTGGCTTTTTGACCAGTTGTCAAGAAAAAAGGAAAAAAAAAAATCAGGAACAATTTGCTTTTCAAAAGCTGGGACAGAAGTAAACATGAAAAATAGATTCAAAAGGTTTTAAGCTTAACTTTGCACAAACCCTTTCAACATGTTTTAGGAACAGGATGAAAGCTTTTGGTTTTGCTGAGTCTATTACAACATTTTAATAAATTGCAAACTTGTGTATCACTCAGACAAAATGTGCATGTTAAATATTATAGTTTATCCCTGAATAGGCACATGCATGTAGCACACATGCACAGAAGCAAATCTATAAACCTTCACATTATTTGTTTCCAGACTCAGCTAAAAAGTATATGGAAACTATTTTCTATGTTTTTCCATCTCAGATTATTCACATGGTCTTTACATAGATTTCTGTGAGCAATGAATGCAGTTAAAGCAGGTGGAGAATAAAAGACATATGTGGTGCCAACTATAGAGAGCAGTTGCGACTAGATTTAGCAACATTCATTATAACTGAACAGAAGTTCAGAAGCTCTGCTGCTGAATAGACATTTTTCGTCCATCTTCTCATTAGTTTACATTGAGAAAACCAAGCAAGTGAATAGTAGTACTTTAAAGAAAATGTCACTTTTCTCTAAACAAAACCACTTTTCGCTAAACAAAGGATAAATAAATATGTTTAAAAAGAGTGTTGTGATCTGGGAGGTATATGTTGTTTTGCACCATTCCACTGGCAAAAGGGGGTCTGCTGCATTTGTCTCCACGTTTTTCTTCCACTTCTGGGCAATGACATTGAGCTATTCTTTATTGGACAATGCAGGCTTTTTAGAGCTAGAATTAAGGATCCATAGATTTGGTGGATTAGGAGCAAGGAAGATAAGAAACATAACCAACCAAGTAGACCGAAATTGGGAATTAAGGGTATTGTAATTCACAGGTCTATAGTGCTTTAAAGGCAAAACAAATAGTGCTGGGGAAACAGTACTAAAGACTGAGGACTAGAAGTAGTCACAGAATTTCCACTAAATTTCCTTTCATCCTGCAGGGAAAATGTACCATGCTGAAGCACTTTGGCTGCAGGATCTGATGGCTGCAGTACGTAAGCAAGCAGTATTTAACCATTTAACCATTGGCTACTAAGAGTCAGCCAACACTCCATAGGGACTTGCTTCCAGAAAATTATTGGGACTGACCGGATATGCAGAGAGCTTGGAAACACTTAAGCAGTCTTTGCCCCATACTAGTGCAGGAAAGAATGTAGTGATTTTTGTTTTAATTGGCCATTGCTTTCTCTAACAAGATATTTAAGATTGCCTTAGGATGGCAAGCCTTAGGATGAAAAAGATGCTGGAGAACATTTCAGATTAAGGAGATGAGAACTGGTTTAATCAATTTAGCTTCACCTTTTCTTCCTTAAGTAGCGTGTAAGAATAGCCATATTCCTTAAACTGAGAAACATTACAAGTCTTCTGTCTAGGCTAATATATGCTATCTGCCTTAAGTTTGTTTAGAACTAGCAGTATTTCTGTGTAGGTCTGCATCAAATGAAGACACAACCTGTATGGTAATCACAAACTAGTAGAATTGCATTTGTTGGAATTATTATGATAAGCTTAGAAGGATACCAGCACTGATCCATATATGTATTTATATGCTAAACTCCCACTCAAGTCATAAATCATTAAGGGTCTATGCCTTGGTATAGTAAAAGTCAAAGATGTTGTTATTGTTGATTCAAAATAAAATCATGCTGTCAAGATTACATTCCTGTTGTCAAGGTTACATTTTTGTCAGGACTTCTTCTCTCAAAAATCGCTCTGAAAAAATTCAGTTCTTAGCATTTGCCTGTTATTGCATTTAGCCAAAGGGAGAAATAGTAGAACATTGTTATTTCAGCTTTGCCTGTTTAATAGACTTCTTAACTTGAAAAAGAAACCTGTTGGATTTTTTTCTGCTTTCTAAATGAAAGAAAAGCTATGTTTTAGTAAATGCACAAATTAAAGTTAAATGTAAACATGCAGTGAAAGTAAATATCTTCCGGTGTGTGCTGAAATTGAAAATTAAGCTGAAATCAAGCATTAATTTAGTCACTGGAGTAAACATTTGGAGATGTTCAAATGAATATGCTGTCTTTACTAATAAATTGTCACTAATATTTCTCAAATGTTTTTGTTATATGCTTTATTAAAATTGTGGATCCTGATACAATTATGAAGAACAGAACATTATTAGGTGGGAAGAAAATGAGATGCCCCAGGCTAGTAGAGATACATAAATAGATATTAAACCAGCAGGAGCTAGGATCAGGACAAGATCAAAACATTTTAACTGATATGTAAACTGGTAATATCGCAACGTCTGTATTTAGCACCCTACTTTTTCAGAGGTCTTTCAAAAAGTTATTTCAGAATAATGAAGTCTCCTGTTGGTTTTATCTAAGCACTGAGAATGCCTGAATACAAACCCTCACTTAGGTTTTTGAAAGTAACCACTGACCAAGATTTGAAGATCAGGCTTTAAGAAGCCAAACTTTAACGCCCCTCAGGAAACTTCTGCAAAAAGGGGCACTAAAAGCAAACTTTTCAATACTCCACTGCAGACACACACATGCATAGACACCTATGCACGTGGTTTCATACTGCAGAACACACATATTGGCAAATTTTGATTTTTCTTTTGGTTGACTAAACTTTTTTTTTTTAAGATTTTTAAATTATCAACACCCTTGTCCCCAGATAGTCACTTAATTTAACAGTATTTTAATATTTTCTTCAGAAGACAATACTGGTCCATGTTGCTGAAATTTACTATCACTGGGTTTTATTCCAGATTTGAATTTGACAGAGAAAACATTACTTTTACGTAGTGCTTCTTCACTCCTTAAGTTCCCTGATAAAGAAATATAATCATATATACAAACTCCAGTGAGCTAATCTAAAAATCTCCACTGTCTAGGTCTTAATCCATGCTGCCTCTTTTCAATCATATCCTTTTCTAATGTTTAAAGACAACAATTTCCATTTTTTGCTCTGCTTCTCAATGTCTTTTAGAAAACTCTCTGGTAGCAATTTTATCCAGCTTCCTAGTGAGACATATAATCTCTTTACCATGTAAACCAAGGACAAATAATTAGGGGAGAGCCCTAGGGAATTAATGACCCTTTATAAAAGTGTAGTTAATTTGGATGAAAATCTGTACAAAATAAGTTCACAGTTGAAAGCACAGGTTGTATTTTTTTTTGTCTGAGCTCTAGTGAAGACAGTGGGAAAATCTTAATAAATTTTAAAGGTAGCTATATATTCATGTATTACAGAAGAAGTTGAGCTGGAAATGGTACTCCATACACGTTCTTTCAAACTAGTTTCTTTCCTAAGTGAGCCTGCTCGCTCAACTTAAAGAAGCTTAGGAAAGGCTTTTCCAGGACAGCTTAAAGCTGTAACAACTACCTGAGTTTGTGAAATCCTGTTAGTGAAACTCAGTTCCTCTTTGGAGACATCTAATCAGATGCTGTCTGTTGCTTGCACTTTCTCAATCTCAGTAGTTCTTTCTTAACAACACCTTTCTGTAATCTTCATTTTGGGACCAGTGTGAGAAAAAACTTCACTGTGCTTTCTTTCTAACACTTTCAATAACTTTATTTTTTTTTTTTTTAGTCCTTGTAGGCTGAAACAGAAGCAAAATAAAAAAATAATTTAAAAAATAAAAACCAGAAAGATTGAAAGATCAAAAGATCAAAACAATTTTGAAAGTAATTATTATTAACATAAGATAATTTATGTCAAAAAATATAATAACTCAGAAGTAAAAGTAAACTTCGGCTGGATCCCAGACTTCCACTTTTCCCTTCGTAGTTCTTTCCACACATTTTTCAAATTCATTTTACAAATTTAAAGCATGTATTGAAGATTGCTGCTTTCCCTCCTCTCCCACACCAGTGTGTTCAACTACAGTTGTCCCAGGCTGGCAGTTTTAAGTTGATTAACTCTAAGCTTTTTGTTCAGTGTGGGTCCAAGTCTGTGAAAATGTGTATGGTAGTGCATTACTATTTAAAATTCAGAATGAGCATGAACAGGAAAAAAAACCCAAATTCTTAAACCCGGAATTTAGAAGAATGTCATGTACAGATTAATGGCCTGGTAGACACGATGACCTGTGGACTGACAAACTGCAGTGCCAACTGAGAAGCTGAACATAAATCTGGCCTCCACAATTTAGTTTTCTTGTAAAGTGTCAGTGTCAGCTGATTCCTTCCTCTGACCAGAAGAACGAATGTGTGCAGTCTGCAAATTAGAAAATAGGGAGCAGCTATCATTCAGCAGCAGCATTTATAAGAACCTGAAGCTGTAAATCAGATTATTTCAGGCTTCTAGTTAGAAGCGCTTGTCAAAGTAAATGTGTTTTAAAATACTTATCAGAGGAGATGAGAAGCTTGTCCAGAAGACAGGGAATTACTACTTAAAATATGTACTTCTCATCTTTTTTATTTGGTATCAGGCTGGAACCTTCCACAACATTATTTTCCTCCTTTCTTTACTGACATCATAGGCCCGTTTTGCTATCTTTATAATTTCTTACTTTGTCATCTTCCCTGCTGGGAAGTGGTGTCATTTGCACACTGTATCATTGGCTCATGCATGAAAATACTACATCTAGATACATTCAGAATTAACAGGTTTGCTCTACAGCTCATTGAAAATTTTCAAAAATTTCCTGCTTAATATTGCTTTCAATACTTTAATTTTATAATGGAAGGGAGCGAGGAAGGAAAGAGAGGGGAAGGGGAGGGGGAAAGGGAGAGAGGCAGGAAGGAAGGAAGGACAGGAAGAGATAGAAATAATCATTGTTTTTTTTCATATGATCTAGAGAAGGAGAAAAAAACACAAAAAAAATCCAATAAATAATATTTAGTAGTAGAAGTATTTTACAGTTTTCTCCAACAGCAAATCAACCATTCCTTTCCTTTCTAACAGAAACATTCATTCTGACAATACCCACTTTCTTTACCTTTGCAAATAAAGGTAAAGGATACTCCCACTAAAAGGATGATTTCTCCACATGCAGTTAAAACATTGTGTAATAAATTAAGCTCTTCAGATCAAACACCCCAAAGACTATTTCATAATAGCCTATCCATATGATTGCCTATCAGCTCAACAGATCCACAGCATTGATTGAATGGTTCTTAGTGACCTACAAGATAGTGAAAACAGACCAATTCTAGTGAAGAAGTAATATCTCCTGTTGACAACAGCAAGATACTTATAGTTCCCATTCAAAAGAGACAGTGGTATGTTTTTAATTGGGTAAAAAGGGATCAAAAAGGAATAGAAGTCATGGACAAATGGATCTCAAGAAATATAAAGTAACTTAATTATGCATAAACTTAGATAAACAAACTCCCAGACTAACATTCTTCATTTTTTTTTTTTCTTCTCTATCCATTTTTTACTCTTTAGGTAGTTAAATTTCTCACAATTTCAAAGGAATCTCGTGATTTTTAAATGAACCCTTTATTTATGGCTAGTTTTAACATTTAAGGTCTTGTTAGCATCCGGCAGAGGACATACATTGATTAACTAAAAAATGGTATGAAGCTGCGTCAGAGGAAGTTCAGATTGGACATTAGGAAAAGGTTCTTCACTGAGAAGGTGGTTGGTCACTGGTACAGGGTGCCCAGGGAAGCAGTCATGGCACCAAGCCTGTCAGAGTTCACGGAGTGTCTGGACGATGCTCTTAGTCATATGCTTTAGTTTTATGTAGTCCTGTGAGGAGCAGAGAGTTGGACTTGATGATCCTTATAGGTCCGTTCCAACGTGAGATGTTCTGTGGTTCTGCTTAGACAGATTATCTGAAAGGATCTAGTCATTAAGCTGTCTGGCTCAGTGTAAATATTATCCAGCATTGTCTTTAAAACAAACTTATTTGAAGGCATTGTAGGTTGTGATATTTTTCTCACTACTTACAATTGGCTATGATTCTGGAATTAAAGTTTGCATAGCAGTGTTGAAGTTAAGCACATGCTTAAGTGTTTCCAGGGTTTCAAAGGATGTACAAGCAGACTGTGTTTTATTTTTATTTCACCTGCACTGGGGTCGAGATTTTCTTCTAAAAGAAAAATAAGATAAAAATTGTGCCATCAAAAATTTCATTTTTTTATATTATCTCAGTGGCTTTTTTTAAAAATTTGTATGTCCATGTGTGATTTCCTTGACACATGGACATGTGGTAATATTCTAACCTCATTAAAAACAGACTGAGGCTGAGTAGGATTTCCACACCAGGTACTGCTGACTGTAGAGTGAGATTTGTCCCTTTACTATGCAGGCATTTCACATCTTAAATATGTAAGATGAAAAATGATATGTTTTTCATATTTAAGATATTGTTTGGCATGAATCTGGGAAGATTTCCAGTTTGATGATAAAAATACATATTGCTAATGCCAGTTCCATGTCTAAAGCTATATCTTGCACAATCAACTCTCACTAAGTCCTGGAAAAGATAAAGATTTACTTAATTAATCCATATGAATTTGTTGAACATATTCAGTCCTCTAGAAAGTCGGTTAAAAAAAGTATTTAAATGTAATTAGATTATTAGTGATGTTACTTTTATCTTCTTGGGAAGGTTTCTAGTGAAATGGTGGAATCACAGAAGTACTGTAGAATTTGGTATGATTAGGACAGGCACTTGACTAGGATGGTAACGCTAATGGAGGTGAGTGGTGAAGTGTATGAAGAAAGCTTGCAAATATCTGCTGACATTAACTCTAAGGCATACTCTAACACTTTTTAGGTCATTGTTCTTATACGATCCTTTAAACAAAACTACAGATTAATTTGGATGCTTTCCTATTTCTTATATGTGAACAGTAAGACCCAAAGACACTGAAGCCAGTGTAATAAAGCTGGACAACTGACCTGTTATTTAAACATAGATCTCACAATTAACCTGTCTGATTGTTTAAAAGGTATTGCCTCCCAAAATATGATTGTCGTGGTTTAACCCCAGCCAGCAACTAAGCCCCACGCAGCCGCTCACTCGCTCCCCCCCCCAGTGGGATGGGGCAGAAAATCGCAAAAAGAAGTAAAACTCATGGGTTGAGATAAGAACAGTTTAATAGAACGGAAAAGAAGAAACTAATAACGATAATGATAACACTAATAAAATGAC
>JAVJGG010000005.1:23456294-23472624 GCA_035590195.1 Aviceda cuculoides
TGTGCCCCTCCAGCTTTCTCACCGGCTGGGCTTGAGAAGCTGAAAAGTCCTTGATTTTAGACTAAGCACTACTTAGCGACAACTGAAAACATCAGGGTGTTATCAACATTCTTCGCATACTGAACTCAAAACACAGGACTGTACCAGCTACCAGGAAGACAATTAACTTTATCCCAGCTGAAACCAGGGCAATGATGAAGTCCCAATTCTGCGATACTCTCCCTGCATGCCCCTGTACTTGCACTAAATTGCTGAAATGGATATTCTCCAAGCATGATCACTTTGGGAAATTATTCCACAATCTAATAAACCTCAATGCCAAGATATTTCCCCTGACTCTTTAAATGTTTTCTTTACCTCAGTTTAGTCCCAATGCCATTAAATATTCCTCAACCTGTTTATGTCTACTTTGTTGTTCCAAAATTCAAATCCTGAACTCAATTTCACAAGTATGTTTGTGGAAGTGTAGTGGGACAAGGAGTTGTTAACAAGGTTGATGGTCCAAGCTATGGTTGATCTGAACTGGGGGAAAAGGCCTTTCTTCTGCGAAAAGAGAATCTCAGGAGTCTTTTGCACAGAGCAATTTATATTCCTGTATATAAACTGGGAATTATAAACTGGTGCCCACATTGGATAGAAGGTCAAACTGCACTTTTGAAGCATAAATGGGCAGCCTTTGTAGGGAGCCAATGGATCCCACCTGCAGGGATCTTTTTTATAAAGATGTAAATGATTTGACAGCTAACATGCAGATTCTTCAAGAGGAAAGAAAATTTTCCTGATGTTCCATGAAGAGAAATGTGCTTGTGAAGGCATGGCCAATTGATTCATGAATGCAGAAATCAATAAGGGTCAGATGTAGGAAGGTATCAGTGAGGTTTATTTTGTTCATGAATCCCAAAACTCTGCTACCCTTCTGACCTCACCATCTCTTTGTATTTGCCTTCCCATTTGTTTTCAATGAGGAATTTATGAAAACACCTGTAGATGTTCTTGACAATTTTGCTCTTCATTTTATAAAGAGAGAAATATGAGCTCACATGCCTAAGGATATCTAGTTGCATAACTGTATCATAGAATTCACTTATTTCTTTGTAAAACCAGTTCTCTGCTGACCAATCATTTGGAGTTAAATAATACTACCATACAGTAATTTGTTTGCTGGATGCTGGTACAGCTGAGTTATCCAGATGTTTGATACTGTGAGATGGACAAACATAACTGAAAGCAACTGTTGTTCAGACTTACGTATTTTCTGTGAAATTACATGGTTTCTCTGGGTTTCTTTTATAAATTTGCATATGGAAAATTAGGTTATGTCTATGAAGTATTATCTCAAATGTCTTCTTTATTAATTTCTCTAAAAACAAGTACAGTATCTGATAGACAAAGCCCATCTGGTCATCCTTTTGGTATAGGTGAAATTGAGGTATTAAGATTTTAATTAAGGTGCAAATTTTCTCAATGTAATTTTATGTTACTCCTATTACATTGTAATGACATTAATGATGTTTTCAGATTCTGTATCTTACCGTGCTTCTATTCTCCATTTCTACACTGCCTAGACCTGGTTGGTTTGAGAACTCACTAATGAATGGTGGATGCTGGATTGTAAGAACATTTGACAAGACATTTTGCTCCTTAGTGAGCAGTTTCATCTTCTTTCTGTACTTTACAAAGTAATGTCTGGATGCTTCTAGTATTGCTTTTGTCAGAAAACCACATGTGTGAAATATTTGGTACATGTTCTGGCCATTTTCAAGCTGCATCAACAGCTTTAATCAGATGAAGAAAAAATTGCTGTTTCTTCAGCAGGAACCTAACATATGATTGAAAAAGATCATATGATCATGGATCAGCTTTCTTGAGCAGTTTTACCTTGGTTACTGCTGAGATGTATTACTAATGTGCCATGAAATCCTTATCACTGTATTATCTTATTTACTAAAGACCTGCAACTATTTATTATGTTGATCTTTACATAACAGCCCACTTAAGATCTTATTCAAAGTATTCTGTATGTTCATTTATTGTGATTTAAATTATCTGTTGCATTACCTTTATCAGGAGGAGGAGGAATAATTAATCACAGAATTGTATAGGTTGAAAAAGACAGTTGAGATCATTGAGTCCAACTGTTAACCTAGCACTGCCAAGTTCACCACTAAACCATGTCCCTAAGTGCCTTATCTACAGGTCTTTTAAATACGTCCAGGGATGGTGACTCAACCACTTCCCTGGGCAGCCTGTTCCAGTGCTTGACAATCCTTTTGGTGAAGAAATGTTACCTAATATCCAATCTAAACATTCCCTGGCAAAACTTGAGGCTGTTTTCTCTTGTCCTATCACTTGTTACATGGGAGAAGAGACTGACCCTCACCTCACCACAACCTCCTTTCAAGTAGTTGTAGAGAGCGATAAGGTCTCCTCTCGGCCTCCTTTTCTCCAGGCTAAACGACCCCAGTTCCCTCAGACACTCCTCACAAGACTTGTGCTCCAGACCCTTCACCAGGTTCATTGCCCTTCTTTGGACACGCTCCAGCACCTCAATGTCTTTCTTGTAGTGAGGGGCCCAAAACTGAACACAGTATTTGAGATGTGGCCTCACCAGTGCTGAGTACAGGGGGACAATCATTTCCCTTGTCCTCCTGGCCACACTATTGTGGATACAAGCCAGGATGCTATTGGCATTTTTGGCCACCTGGGCACACTGCTGGCTCATATTCAGCTGGCTGTTGACCAACACCTCCAGGTCCTTTTCTGCCAGGCAGCTTCCAGCTACTCTTCCCCAAGCCTGTAGCACTGCATGGGGTTGTTGTGACCCAAGTGCAGGACCCAGCATCTGGCCTTGTCGAACCTCATACAACTGTCCTCAGCCCATCAATCAAGCCTGTCCAGATCCCTCTGTAGAGCCTTCCTACACTCAAGCACATCAACACTCCCACCCAACCTGGTGTCATCTGTAGACTTGCTGAGGGTGGACTCAAACCCCTCGTTCAGATCATTGATAAAGAGTTTAAACAGATCTGGCCCCAATACTAAGCCCTGGGAAACACCACTTGTGACTGGCTGCCAACCGGATTTAACTCCATTCATCACCACTCTTTGGGACTGGCCATCCAGCCTATTTTTTACCCAGGAAAGCATACACCCATCCAAGCCATGAGCAGCCACTTTCTCCAGGAGAATGCTGAGGGAAATGGTGTGAAAAACTTTACTAAAGTCTAGGTGGACAATGTCCACAGCCTCATCCACTAAGTGGGTCACCTTCTTATAGAAGGATATCATGTTAGTCAAGTAGTAGATCTATTTCCTCCGTGATAAAAATTATGCCTGATCTCTGCCCATAGACTTAATGGACAGAGGGTTTTTTTCCTTTTCTGGCATGGCAACATTTTTTCAACTTGAAATGAATTCAACAGCTTTAAAATTTCATATACTTTCAATACATTTTACTCAAATATTAAACACAAAAAATTTAGCTATCAGAAGCCTGTCTCTTTCTCAGCATAGGACAACCTGGAAATGCTTACTTTGAAATATATTGAATGGAAGGACTGGGAAGAACTAGAAATTGAATGAATGGCTATTTTGAAAAGCAGATTTTAATAATAGCCAGCACACACCATTTTTATTAAGATCTGTCCTCGAAGTACTCTAAGTAAATCCTTTACCACAAGGGATTTCCCCACAAAACAATCAATATGTCCTTAAGGCTTTATGTCAGGATCATGATAAAAAAACTAAATGGAGTAATATCTGTTGTTTGGGGTTTGGGTTTTGGTTGGGGTTTTTTTGCTGTTCCTCAAATATCTTTCTAAAAATGCCTGAGTATTGAAAAAAAACCTGTTATAGGCCATGCTTAGAGCATTCCTGTAGCTAAACAAAACTAAATAAAATGGTGAATCCCAAGGCTAAAATAGTGCATACCATGTACTGTGGACTGATTTTTGGTTTAGTTTGGATTATTTTTTTTCTTAACCCAAAGACTGTTTAAGACAAATTACAGAAATACGGAACAGAAACCAAAGTTCAGAGGAGTACCCTTACAACTGGGTTACAAAGTCAGGCTATGCACTCTTTTTCCCACTGAAACTTTAACGTTTTCTGACCCTTGGTATTGTTTCAACAGCAATTAAAAATGTCACAGACAAAGAATGCTTTGCTATTCTTTTGAGGCAGATGTGATGTCTGTTCCTCAGCGAGTTCTCTACAGGCAGGCTCTATACAGGTAACTTCTACTGTTGCAGAAAAACTGGAATACACTTGAGATCAGGTCAGAACAGAAGCAGTTTCTTACTATGGCTGTAGGAGACAACACAGAGCAGCAGCAGCTTGGCAGGCTCTGCTGATACAGAATCTGCCCAAATGGGGCAGTTACAGAGTTTACATACCTTTAGGCTGTACAAACTGTTTTTCACCAAATCTGTGTCACATAAGCAGGACTAAGGTAAATAACAACAGCAATTGGAATTCTTCAGGTAAAAGGCTCTAGGCAATACATCCTTTTACAATTCACTCCTTTGTTAACTAAATCACACTAACTGCAAATGGTTCTTAACTAATGATGATGGTATGTTAACTAATTTGCTTTCAGAACTAGAACCTTTTATTGTTATGCCCAAAAAAGAATATTGGCAAACTAGTATCTCTTCAGAGGACTTGTATTTCTCTGAGTACTCCTACTGGATCAGGCCCGTGGAGAGTCTGAAGCAGGGGAGCTCCTTAAAGAAGAGATCAGTACTGAGCCAGGGAGATCTGGCCATGTCCAGAAGAAAAACTCTAAGTGGCTAATGAGATTTAAATACAAATAAATACCTAACGAGTGTTGATCCCCGTGTTTGAGAAGCAGTTAGCTGAGGAGTTAGTGAATTGCAATTAACTGGTATCTCAATTCCACCAGTCATTCTTTAAACACCTAAATCAGCCCTTCTTGGATTTCACCTTTAGTGACAAACTGACTCCAAACACAGTCAAATTCATCTTCCAAGGTCTGCAATGGCTTCCACAATTGCAGAAGGGCATTTTGACAAATGATTGTAGCTTAAGGGGAGGTTGCAGAAAGTCAACTTTCTTCTCCAAAGCGGACTGGGATTCAATTTAAGGCAGCCACCACTTGCTTGGATTCCAGTCCATGCCTGTTAGATAATCTCTTCTGGCAGGGCTACTCTGGACTCAGGGGACAGCCTAACAAGAGATATATTCTGCATTTCCCTGCATCAGCCAAGCTAGACTGCTATTCTCATTTTTCTTTTTTCTTCCAGATACTTTTGTTTTACACAGTAACTTTGCAATAACTGAAGAAAATAGTTTTGAAATGAAAGTGATTTCCATGTGTTACATGTGACTGGCAAAATTTCAAACAGTAATGTGGAAAGAACGATTATTTCTCTGCACTTGAAAGTCAAGAGAATCCACAGGAAAATGCAAAGTTGTCTTCCAAGCCTTAGTTACAGAAGAGCTATTGTAAAACACATGGAAGCACAAACTATTTTTTTTTTCTTTTTCATCAAAAAAAGGAGTGATAACTTCTTCTGCTAAATGCCAAAAAAGAAGAGCTTTTTTTATAACCAATACACACAAGGTCAGAAATATGTGGAAGGTCATTACTAAGTCACTGATGAATGTGAAAAGAATATATCAATCATGTTGTGATAAACTGACTGGCATGCACCAGAAGAGACAGCTTTGGAGGCAAGTGTGCCTTTTGTGTAAGAATACTCCTGTGCTCCACCTGAGAAGTGATCTGTGAATGACACCTCTGTACTTTTCAGACTGAAATGTGCAAGAATTAAAAAAAAAAATAATAAAAAAATCCAGCAATAACCCATAACATTCTCTGATTCTAATAAGCTAACTGACCTATGAACTACTTTGAAAAATACGGGTCAATTGTTCTCACCTCTAATCAGTTTCCCAGCCAGCACTATATCAAAGTTCCCTGTAGACAAACCTAGTGACAAGCCACAAAATTGTATCTGACCAAATTATCTTATTTACTTTTTCCACTCTGCCCATGCATTGGAATCACTGCAAAGAGTGTATAGAAATTGGCTGTTATATGCCTCGTTGTTTTGCTAGGATGTCGTGTTCAAAGGAATGGAAATGATTCACATTTCCATGCCTTGCAGTTCTGGATCTGTGAATGAGATACCTATGTGTCACTATAGGCAGCACCAATCAAACTAAAGAGTCTGGATGTACTTCATAATTAAATGTACATTACTATATTGTCTACGGAGAATATTACCAAGGTGCTGCCATATTCAGTATTGCATGGCCTCACATGAGAACAGCAAAAGTTTGACAAAAAGCAGTGGACGAATCACATCCGCTTTAAAGAGACAATTGTATTACAGTATTTTTTTAAAGTGTAAGGCACAGTCAAATACTGACTGCACTTACTTTGCTAGCATTGATAATGCACACTGACATAGAGTAACTATGAATCAGTATACACAAGTGGAACTGAAATTAAACTAAATCAGGACCTAAAGGAAGCAATTATTTCTCTATGCTTCAAGCTTTAAGTTTGCATTAAAAAAAAAAAAAAAAGAGCTGAAATTATACTGAGTGAACTGTTATCCCACCAAAATAAAGCATTTTGATGTATACACCTCCAAATCCAAAATAACTCAAAATCTTCATAAATCTGAGCGTTAGGAATGGCATCCATTTTGGGTGGTGACAAGGAGAACCAGACAGGGCCAGAAATAGGCAAATAAGCGGTTCACTGTGCTAAACAGGAATACTGAAGAAAGAAAAGTGTCTGGAAGCTCAAAAGCAGTCCATCCCAACGTGCAGAAAGTAAAGTAGTTATGTCAGGAGGCCAGCATGGATGAACAAGGAGCTCCTGGCAAAACTCAAAAAAATTATACAGAAGATGGAAGCATGGACATGTAACCTGGGAGGAATAGAGAGACACTGTCCAATCATGCAGGGATGTGGTAAGGAAAACCAAAGCGAGGAATACTTACCCTTGATGGAAGTGGATCAGTTAGGGAATACATGAGCACAGCGGACATACATAAGACCATGGGTCCTGACGGGATGCACCCATGAGTGCTAATGAAGATGGCTGATGTCATTCTGAGGCCACTCTTAATTATCTTTGAATGATCACAGTGATTGGGAGAGATGCCTAAGGACTGAAGGAAAGCAAATATCACTCCTATCTTCAAAAAGGGCAGAAAGGAAGACCCGGGAAACTACAGGCTGCTTAGCCTCACCTCAATCCCTGGGAAGTTGATAGAGCAGCTGATCCTGGAAACCATTTCCACACACATGAAGAAAAGAAGGTGTTCAGGAGTGGTCAGCATGGATTCACAAAGGGGAAAGAAACCATGCTTGACCAACCTGATAATCTTCTATGATGAAATGACTGTCTTGGTAGATGAGGAGAGAGAAATGGATATTGTGTAGCTTGACTTCAGTAAGGCTTTCGACACTGTCCCTCCCCGTATCCTCATAGGCAAGCTGAGGAAGTATGGGCTGGATAAGCAGACAGTGATGTGGACTGAAAACTGGTTGACCAAGCAAGCCCAAACGGTGGCAATCAGTGGCACAAAGACTAGTTGGAGGCCAATAACTAGCAGTGTACCCCAGGGATCAATACTGGGTCCAATCCTGTTAAACATCTTCATCAATGATCTGGATGATGGGGCAGAATGTACCCTCAGCAAGTTTGCTGATGACACAAAACTGGGGGGAGTGGCTAATACACCAGAGGGTTGTGCTGCCATCCAGAGGGACCTCCACAGGCTGAAGAAATATGCCGATAGGAACCTCATGCAGTTCAACAAGGGACAGTGCAAAGTCCTGCCCTTCGGGAGGAACAGCCCCATGCACCAGCATAATCTGGGGACCACCCAGATGGAAGGTTGTGCTGGAAGGTGAACCTTCTCTACTCAGCACTGGTGAGGCCACACCTGGAGTACTGTGCCCAGTTCTGGGCCCCCAGTACAAGAGAGACATGGAGGTACTGGAGAGAGTCCAGCAAAGGGCAACTAAGATGACTAAGGGACTGGAGCATCTCACACATGACAAAAGCCTGAGAGTTGGGACTGTTTAGCCTAGAGAAGGGAAGGCTAAGAGGAGAACTTGTTAATGTATATAAATACCAGAAAGGAGGGTGCAAAGACGAGAGAGCCAAGTTCATTTCAGTGGTGTCCAGTGACAGGATAAGAAGCAATGCCCACAAACCGAAACACAGCATGTTCTCTCTGACCATCAGGAAACACTTTTTTACTGTGAGGGTGAGCGAGCACTGGTGCAGGTTGCCCAGAGAGGTTGTGGAGTCTTTATCCTTGGAGATACTCAAAAGCTGTATAGACATGGTCCTGAGCAACCAGCTCTCAGCAGGTAGCCCTGCTTGAGCAAGGAGTTGGACCAGATGACCTCCAGAGATCCTGTCCAACCTCAACCATTCTATGATTCTGTGAGTGGAGAGACCAACAGAAACATTTGCAATTATAGCTGTATCTATGGTGGTCTCCCTAATTTTTTGCCCTAAGGGCAGCCCTGATGTCATTCAATACTGTGGTGGAGCAAGAAAGAAATGAAACACCACCCAGAACACCAGATGTCTGCTCTAATCTATTTAGACCATGGCAGAAAAAAAAATCTATGTTGCATTAATATCATTTAACTTGGACAAACAAAAGGCTCGATGCACACTGTTGAGATTTTTACTGCACTTCCAAGGAATGAATCCACTGAGTTTCTACCATACTATCTTGTGATGATACAAATTTAGAGCACAACAGCCAAGTACAGAGCAATATTAAAAAAGACAAATCATTGGGCAAAAAATGGCCAATACAGTCACTGAACTGAAACAATAATTTGAAAAGATGTGTCGAGAACCAACAGTCTGCTGTTTAATGAGAAAAGGAAAAATGTCTTTATACATCAAAAACTGAGGGACAGACAGGAAAAAAAACCCACTTACACATGGTCTTGGGCCACTAGTGACTATCAGTGCTTTCTTGACATGCTTTCAGTGCAACCACCATGGCATACCTGAGCAGGTATTTGTTGCATAAATTTGCTTTTTGGGTTACAGAAGGATACAAGGTTTTATAATCTTTACTGTGGTAGATATGCATATATATGGTTAATATTTGGATAGGTTCATATTTATCATCTACATCATATTATTAATATTTTATGTAAAAAAGCTGACATATGTAAATCTCTAAAGCACACCTTGCAATACTTTTCTCTTTTATTGCCAACCGGAATATTGCTAACATCGCTGCAACAAGCTCTACTGAAGATTTCAGAAATCTGATTGGAAATAATCAACGCTGCTTAAACAACACCTTTCTTCCTCCCACTGAACACCATGGGCACAAGAGCAAAACCACACAAAAGATTTCTGCAGGCAGATTGAATGAACTGAGGTGTGTAAATAAAGGATTTATTTACAAATTGCTATTGTTTTTCAATTAATCAAATGAAGAACTGACAAAAAAAATATAACGTTATCTTTGCATACAATCGATTCTCCTATCTATGTAACAAGTTTTAAAGAAGTGAGAGGTGCAGCTAATAAAATAGAAATATCCATGGACTTACTCAAAATGAGGGAATAGGAGAGGTGACTTAGTGAATAAATTCTGATTTGCAATTGTTGTGTGTGTGTGAATTCCAATTTTTCCTTATTCAGTTGTCACTTTGATGATTAAACACTTATTAATTAATATTTTATGTCCCATTTTAATCCTATTGGTATTTCATTTTTGGCTGAACTAGAGCACTACAAGGAGTTTCAAACAGGATTGTCAGGTTAGTATCTTCAAAATTGGGGTGTGCCATGTCTGAGTTTAGAGAATTAGGAACTTCACAAAGTACACCAGCCAGAAGTACAAAGTCAACTGTCACAATGCAGCTGACTACTCCTCTGTTCCTTCAGCTTCAGATGTAACTGCAGAAGGCCAGGTTTCACTGCTTTAAGTGTAGAATTCTCTCACTAACTTTAATTGTGTTATTGCCCATCTTGAGCAATGAAATCAATATCTAGCCATATGAAGGTTTGTTCATTTTAGTGTCTCATTTAAAGATGTCTATTATCATACCAATACGAAATCAGAGATACCTGCCTATTCTGTTGTACAGAGGAACCAGTCCAAGTTGGATAGGTAAATGTCAGCAAATATCAGTCAGTGTATTGCACCATAAATTCTGGCAAAAAAAAAAAAAAAAAAAAATTAAAAAAGTATTTTTCTGTAATTTGTCATTAGTTTGGCTTTGAAACAAATGCATTGTTCAAAGATCCTGATTCACTATCAAAATAGGGATTAGATCTATCTAATTAATCCAACAAGATTCACAAACCTGAAAAAAGTTGATCTTAAGTGGTTTTGTGGTGGTTTTGTTTTTTAAAAAGGAAAACACATAAAGTTTCCCAAAGGCACTGAGTGTCAGGGCCCTGAGGACACTAATGGCCATGCTGGCCCTGCCCAGCCTCCCCCAGGGAATCTCCTGGCACCCTAGCTGCACCCTGACAGGTTAGGAGATGAATGCAGAATTCTTATTCACCAAATTATTAAATATTGGAATGATGATGCACTCTTTGAAGATAGTAAAAGATCTCTAAAACAAACCTTACGCTGAAGTTAGTAAACTCCTGCAGTTTATTGCCACAGAACGCAGATGCCTTCAACTACCTCAGAAGCAATTCAAGAAATTCATACACAACGAGTCTTTAAACAAATACCAATGCCTCAGCTCTCAGCATACGCTATTGCTTTTGTCTACAAATCTTACACACTTCATGAGTGAGGCAGCAGCCTCCTAAAATGGCCTTTACACCAGCCAATCTGTCCTTATCAAAGGCAGTAGAAACACAAAACCAAACCTATCTGTGGTCTTCCAATAATGTTTACCACAAATGTCTGTCTCCATATAAAGACAAACCAGAAATTTGGTTTCCTGTCTTCTTAAATATGTCAATTCACTTGGGCATCCAATACTGCATCCTGCAATGTGCTTCTAACACACTGCTCACATCCAGTGAGAAATGTATTTCTGTCATTGCCCTTAATAGAGCATTAGCAGTAATAATTGATTATCATCAAGTACAATGGAATTCTGTGTTCAAGGAAACAAAAAGCCCAGATGGCCAGGTGGAATGAAGCATTAACCAAAATAAGGTGCTCATTCAGGGGCACTGACATAAGTGAAAGACATGGGGAAAGATTATTACCATACAAAAAGTGCAGTCTGGGGAATTTTGGGGATTTCCTGGACTCTTACAATACATTATTCAAGATTTCTATGGAATACATTTTTATGACTTAACTTTTGAAAATTCCTTGTGAAATTATGTCTTTGTTCCTGAACTCACAAGGCATTAATTGCTGCCATAGAGGATTCCTTATCATGTTTGGCATGACATCCTTCAATGGACTTTTATCCTCTGCAAGCTCTTATTACGCTGGGAGTACTAACATTTAAAATGACAGCATTGCCTAGCCTGCCTTTCCTGCCTTGGCAATTGCCAAGTGCCAACAAAGCACAATTTATTAAATTCTCTTCTGAAAGAAACTATATCCGCCCTTCAGAGAATAATTCAGACTTTCTGTATGAAAGCATTTATGCTAACTGTGCTCTAAATAAAGGTATTTACAAAGCCATTTTGTGTTGTCTATAATTCAAGTATCTCCTGTTAAACCAATTGCTTCCCAAAGCACACCACAAATGTTTATGTTTTAAGAATAAATGCATGAAGAAGGAGAAAATAAGTCTGAATTTGATTTATTGCTGTTACTGTTTAACTCTGGTTCATTGGCAATTTTCTTGTCATTTACCTTCTGACTACTAGTCTCTCACTGTGATGATAAACTAGAAAGAGAGAAGCTAAATGGCTCACTCCTCAAATGGACATCAGAAAGAGAGTTTTCTGAAAAGAAAGATTCTAGTTATGCAATTATGTGTCCTTAAAATCAGTACACACAAGATCTAATAGAGCCTTCATTAATAACACTTTCATAAATTGTTTATAGGGCATCAATAAATGACTGGTGGCATGCTAGGGACTCTACAGATGTGACTGTAATAAACATACATTGTCATTAGACTATTGGGCAAGCCTTATCTGGGTATTTGGCATCAATAGGACCCTACCACCATTCAGTCACCATTTATTTTTAATTTAGCTCTCTTGTTAATTTTAATCTTTGAAATTCGCATATGAATGTCTGTAATAAAAAAATGCATCCCATACCCTAATAAGAAAAACAAATATTTGTCTTTCTTCTGGGAACTGTGGGGGTTTTGCATAGTCAGCAACATGTTTAAAAAGCTTTCATTATGAGGCTGGAAACTAAGTCATCATCTGAAGAAATAGATGGCCACTTGCTGAGATTTCTTAAAGAATATCCATGTCCTTTTGTTACTTATACAGGAATCAAGAACTGTTGTGGAATAGGTATTTTTATATTACCTCCTCTAAAAACTAATGAATTACTCAAAATTATTTCTAGCCTACATGCCCTTTTGTTATAGAGGTCTATTATGGTGGAAGACAGGGATAAAAACAAAAATCCACCTATAAGAGGACTTATTTTTCCATTTGCATATCTTCTCCAAGAGAAAAGACTGCCAGTACTTTAAAAATCTTTCTGTAACTACACAGGGTAAGAAAAACTACCTTTTTCTTGCCTTTCTAAGGAAGGTAAACAAACTAGCATAAAATATCAGATGATATTTATGTTACACAGAATACTTAGACAATTTCGACAAACAGTCTTTACTGATGGCAAGAAAAAAACATCCAGTCATATGAACAATGTCAGTAAACAAAAAAATGTAATACCTTGAAATGTTCTAAATAAGCATTATTTCCCTGGAGACAAGTCAGAATCATATTAAAAATGGAAAGCAAAAACAATCCCCAAAAAACAACCCCCAATAAACCCGAAATAGCTTTAAACTTAAATGAAACCGGGGACTTAGTTTCACTCCAGACACTCAAAGTATACAAAGTTGCCATGCATCCATGCATCCAACACATCCTAGAGTTTTTCACAGGGACAAGGCCAGGATCTTAAAAGGTGTTTTTCAAAATAAAAATGCAGAACTTTAACTCTACCTCTTTGTGAAGGATCTACATGACAGTTGACTGCTATGCCTACAAAGATTTCAAAGCTCAGAGATAAAGGGCTCTTCCAGCCCTTTCTCTTGGAGTGATTCTATTTTGCATATTTTTTACTACTTCTCAATTTGTGCTCATAAGAAGAGAAATTGGAATATGGCACTCCTAGATTTTAGGTAAGCACTCTAACTAAAAGATTATCAATTTAATTCATGCATAGAAAATGAATAATTACTTACATAAAGTCAAATAATCAATGGAAAAATTGCCTTAGAATAGCCAATAACCCACTATTATCTGAAATTATCTGAGATGCGAGAAAGCGAGATGCAAACACTTAGATGAGAACTATATAGCAGGGACTAGTACTGGCCTTCTCTATATTGTAGGCAAGTGTCCCAAAAACTAGGTGATCCTGAGAAGAAAATATTTCTCTTCTGGTATTTCTACCTGAAATCCCATTCTGAAGTTAATCCTGTCCAATGAAAGTGACACATTCCATGAAACAGATGTCACTAAACTGAACTGGTATTTGACAGATACAGAGAAATTAAGATAACCCTGAAAAACATGAGTGTAAGCCCCTTTCTTCCCCCAAAAAAACTAATCTCCTGGTACACACCATTTTTAAAATACTTGGGCAGTTCCTTTATGGTTCTGATCCAGCAGAGCACTCAGCTTTGTGGCCTTAGCATCAAAAGCACTTACATATGTGTTTATCACTTCCCACACCAACAACTGCTGAATTACCATGAAAACATTGTCTTGTACTGCATGGAAACCAATCACACTTTAAACACTAATCTTAAAAGTCTTGTCAATTTTTAAGCAGACTTCTTTCATCTTTCCACCCAGCAAAATCCTTCCTCATGTTGCTCCTAACACAAATATCAGATTTTTTTTTTAACCAAGATGTCTCAGGTAGGTTCAATACCTTGTGAAATGATCCACTTGTAGTGCCAAAGGTGCTTACACAATAGATGTGAAAGACTGTGAAGAGGTCAAGTACTCTTACAAAAATGGGTGGAGCAGTTTTGGTGCACACACAGACTGTAAAATCATAGAATAATTTAGGTTGGAAAAGACCTTTAAGATCAGCGAGTCCCACCGTAAACCTAATACTGCTAACTCCACCAGTAAACCAAATTCAGACCTCATGTGGGAAGAAGAGACAAGTGCACACTGTTCTTTTCTGATCCTCAGAGAACCAAGGAAGGCATCACTTGTCAAGTCCCTCAACTTTTGTACTTCAAAGATAGGGAATGCAAGGTATGTGACAGGCAACATCTGCACAACAGCTTAAATATAGCTAAAAGAAGTTGAAAGCATATCAGAAAGTCTTTCCCTTTTAATGTTTTTTTTTTCTGCTTTTAGTGAGAATTACCTATTTAGTGAGGCTTTTTCCCCTTTCACTTTTGTGTCAATGACTGATTCATTGCTCTCTATTTAGCCACTGTTAGTTGCACATAAAATCAGTTATACATTCAAGAGTATGTTCATAGACTAATCAGTACCTCTGTATGCAGATGACATACTGTTAACAAATGTACCATGCAATCCTTATTAATAAATCTGTAGAATTTGAAGAAAACCCAAGAGTTACTTCTCCTGTGGTGTTTTTAACTCTCTTGAATGACTGACAATGTGTTTGTCCCTTCTTCACAGCTTTTCGGTGGTGGAATCTCTCTTGCAATTTCACAGAAGGATTCTGTAACAGCATGACCATGAATTTGTCATACTTTAACAAACCCTAAAATTTTGAAAAAAATCTTGGAAACATGCAAGGCCACAAATTACTACTGACACATCATTATCACTGTCCTGTTTAGAACAAAAAAGGGGAAAAGCTAATTCTTATGCAGAAAAATTGGAAGGGAGAGAAGATCCCTTCCACTGTAGCTAAACTATCCACAGAGAAATAGCCTTTTTTATGGTGTGCTACTTCTCAACCTCGTATCAGTTTAATCATATAAATCACAATTAATCATGATTATACATGTGAATCAAGCCCAAGTCTTTCCATTGACTAGAAGGGCAGAAAAGGATGGCACTGTAGAAATCTAGAATTAGTTGAGATTACCATCCTGAAAGACAATATAAGTGGTTTTTACCCATTTTGTTTGGATTTTAGATGTTAATGTCTTCATAATGGACTACTTAAACACAGTATATTTGGCCACTCTGGGACCCTTGATTTGTATATCTTACAAGGAAACAGGATCACACTACACCTTGCAAATCTAGCCAAGATTCCTCACTAAATCAACAAGTAAACAGGAAAAAACAACCTGCCAAAAAGAATGTCTTAGGCCTCTTTCCAGTGTCTTTCCTATTGCTCTGTATTGAGCATACAGTAGCACAAATTGTTGAAACTCAGCACACAGAGAAATTGACCCGAAATGTCACATCTGTTTATTCCCTGAGCAGCTGTTTTACTAGCAGGGCAAATAATCAAACAAAACCAATTTCTAACCTTGTCAATTTGACATTAAAGTTTTATTTCCCATTATACTGTTGATGTGCAGATTTCAAGTCATCTATCGTATTAGTTCTGTATTACAATTTAATGACAAACCCATATAATTTGTTTTGTATATAAACACATGTATCAATATATATATTAAAAAACTTGTATGTATGGGATCATATATACATTGATACTTACATTCAGGTTGTGCTTTTCTGATGCAAAGTTCAGCAGCAGTATTGGCTTCATGGTGGGCATCTGTCTGTTTCCAAGGCCACCTCACAAAGCACCATCTTTGCAGCCATGCCTGCATAGATGTGGGTGACCCCAGGATTCCTGCACCTGAAGAATAACCTGTCAAAAAATGTAGATGTTTTACATCTAAACCCAGGTCATGTTCTTCAAACAGTGGTATCATGACAATAAAAGGAGCTGGAATCCATGTCACCAGCACAATGACCAGTAGAACACCCTAAGCAGTCACCATTACCATACCACTGTGTACAGCCACAGCCTGCACCCCAGGTCCCGAGACTTGGTTGGTTTAAGCACCACGCAGCCGCTCACTCACTCCTCCCTCCCGCCCCAGCGGGATGAGGAGAAAATATAGATAAAAGCTGGTGGATCAAGACAAGGACAGGGAGGGATCACTCCCCACTTATAGTCATGGGCAAAAGACAGGCTTAACTTGGGGAAGAAACAAAATCAATTTAATTTACTACCAATCAAATCAAACCAAGGATATTAGGAAGCAAAACCAAACC